>JBAMBJ010002262.1:0-461521 GCA_037043495.1 Drosophila recens | reverse complement strand
GAGCCCTATTTGCGGATATAACGTAAGCAACATAAAGCAAATTTTACAGGAGAAAGGTTTTTAGGTTTCGTTGAGTTGATTTCTTCGTGTCATGTGTCGCTTACGTTATAGTTGACAGACCAATATCTCCGGAAATATAAACAATTAAAGTTAAATATTTTGAGTATAGATACTTTTAATATTATTGAACACATTTGCATTAAAAAACCAATTTCGGAAAAATGTCGCTTACGTTATATCCGCAAAAAGGGCTCGATGTGTTTAATGAAATTTATCAACACTATTATTATTGTAAAAGACAAGCTTTGAAGACTTGTCGTTTTCGAATTATTTATAGAAAACAATGCATCGCGAACGCGACGAAAAATGGAAGTCATGTTTGACTTCATCTTGAGAAATGCGAAGTCTGCGAAATGTGGCGAGTAATTTGGAAGAAAATACTCTTAAACCATAGTAAAATAATGTAGTTTTGCATTTTAAAAATAATATTGATATGTTCCTAACATTTTATTTATTTTACAAGTTTTATTAGTAATTTGTAAAGCGACATCGCGAACGTGACAAGATTTCCACATAGTTTGTGCCAAGAATTTGTTCATCAAGTTTTATTCCATACATCGAAAACAACTTGAAAAACTTGTTTTAAATTTAACATTCAATATATTTCTATGTATTAAAATGGTTCATGTAACAGTCTTACTTAGTGTAAAACGGTTCATTTTGGAAGTAAATTTTTAGGAAAATTACCAACAATATAGAAAAAGTGATTTTATTCCAATAAGAATCTATATGTTAGTCCTATTAAATTTCTTCTAGCGTATATTGGTGGACCTTTTCTGGAAATGTCTATCTCTAAACTTTGAGTGACTCTAGCAGCCAAAGTAAGGAGATTTTTCTGTAGGATGATAACACTTCTTTATCCAAAAAACCATTTATAATTTTTTATTTTTACCCACTGTGCGTCATCAGCCTTCTGAGCCAGGGCCATGAAGACATGTTTGTCATAATTGTCGGTACTTGTGAGTCCTTCTCACACTGCCTCCTCTCTCTCGCTCTCTCTCTCTCTATCACTTACCACCTTCACCCACTTCTCAGCCACTGTGCGTTCTCTTTGTTTTGTAATGGAATCTACTATGTTTCGCTGAATGACTGAAATGTGTAGCCGAGTATGTGCAATACATATGTACATATACTTTTATGGTATGTAAGTGTATATGTGTGTATGTATGTGTGTGTCACCCTAAAGGCATTCATGGGACAACACGTGCGACATTATTGCAGCAATTAGCTTCGGCAAAATTGAAGACAAATGTGTAATAATTCAATTAAGTTCAAGTTACAATTATTTGATTTATTTATTAAGCTAATTTTTCGCTTCGGCTCGCTATTGATTAACGCTCTTCGTATGCGGCAAAGGAATTCCCATTGTTATGTCATTTTCCTGTCAGTCAAATCGAATTCCTTATAGCACCTACTGTAGTGTTTGTGGGCGGAGAAAATCACATCTGAACTTTAATCAGATAAGAAAGTTGCAATTAATGAATAGCAGTATTGTTGAGTGTATAGTTATACAGAAATGAATTTAAAGGATATTGTAATGCGATTAAAATTGCATTATACAAATAAAGCCCTTTAGAATACAAGTAATAATAATTAGTTTACAAGAATATTCTTCAACATTGTTATTAGTTTAAGCTCTATCGTACTTCATTCATATTTCTCTCGGGTGGCTGCTAATCAAACTGTCCTGTTCGTTATTGTCCTCTTTAATCTTTGGCAAACAAACTGGGCTTCTCAGTTGGCAAAGGCAAAGGAAAAGAAAAGAAAAGCTGAAAAGCGTAGATGAAAAAACATTTGAGTGACATTTTTGGTTGGATGAATTCATTTAATCAATTCTACAATCTATCTCTATGACAATTTGTCTCTCTCTCTTTCTTTCTTTCCATCATTTTGTGTAAGACTGTCTCTATCTTTGAGTCACTGTGCGGTGTCTTGCTCTAATTAAAATAGCATATGCAACGCAGAAACCTAATGAACAAACCTTTGTCATTCGCAAATTTAATTTCGAAACACTCGAAACGAGGCAGCTGCAAAGTTCTTCTTCAACTAATTTCAACGTACGCTGTCCTCCGCTTAGGTAAAAACTTTCATGGACCCAACAGCACACCCACACACACACATTTATATATATATAAACACACACGTGAGAGCGCAATTAGATTATAAGTTGGCACAGTCAAGAACTTTTGCACACAAAAGTCCACGTGCAAATTTATGGAAATTTAGAAAATGTTCGCATGCCATTAATTTTTAAAAAACGCAACCGAAAAACACATATGCCGCAAGGCGAGCAAAGTCCAACAACTTTTTGCCCCAACTGTAATAGGGACTGAGACCGGCATCGGTAACTGAATCTGAAGCTGGTCCAGTTCGTTCTCCTCGTGCTCGGCACAATGGAATTCAAGGCATGCACGGCCAAAAAAAAATATAATAAAAAACTAAAGAAAAAAGGAAAAAAAAACACACAGAGCTGCCTTTATAAATTTTGAATACAAAGCAGCATTGAAAAATTGAAAGAAAAATAAGAGCGTTGGATTTACTTTTTAGACCCCGTACTTTAAAAAAGTAAAGGGGTCTATTAACTTTGTCACAAAAAAAAATGTGCGTAACAGGCAGAAGGAGGCGTGGCAGACCCCATAAAGTATATATATTCTTGATCAGCATCAACAGCCGAGTCGATATAGCCATGTCTGTCTGTCCGTCTGTCTGTCCGTCCGTCCGTCTGTAAGAGCGCCTAGATCTCAGAGACTATAAGAGCTAGAGACTCCAAACTTGGTATGTAGGTTCGTCTATATTGGGAGCAAATCGAGTTTGTTTTAGATTTTGGATCGGACCACTATATCATATAGCTGCCATAGGAACAATCTGCTGAAAATCAAGTCTTAGTATGGAAAACTTTTTTGCCATTTGAGATATTTCAACCAAACTGACAAAATATGCATAAAAGATGGTCTCATACATACTGACCAAATTTGATTGATATCGGATTACTATATCATATAGCTGCCATAGGAACGATCAGTCCAAATAAAGTCTAAGTATGAAAATCTTTTTGTTGTTTGAGATATCTTTATAATAAGTACGGGGTCTCCGACAGTCGAGTACCGCTCGACTGTAGCACCGCCGACTAGTTTTTATTATAACTATTTTTTTTTCTTTCTTATATTTTGGGAGGGCTTCTTTTTTGTTATGTTATGCAATGCCCAGCTGCAGTCGAACGGGAAATTGGAGCTTCCTTAAGCCAGAGCAAAGAATGGAAGCCAATAAACGCACTCTATTGATTTTAAAATGGTCAAGAATTTGCCGCATTTCCGCTCAATTCATTGCATTAAAATGCTGCTGTAATTGTTGTGCAAATGATCAAAGTACGAGTATCGAGTCTTGAATTATGGCAAGACATTTGTTTAGTGACCTTAAAGTCAGTTTTCAGAGTTTTAGTCCCAGGACATGTCAGAGATGTGAGCAATTTGGAGTATGCCTGGGACTCAGTCTCCAACTCAGTCTCTGTCTCAGTTTCGGCCCAACACTCTCTGACAGCCGCCAAATTCCTCGCAAGCAGCAAAAAAGTTGACGTCAAATGGAAAAATTGCCAATTCTTGCTTTTTTCTTATCCACAACACAAGAAAAAGAAAAAGAAAAATAAAAAAAGAAAGACAGATGAAGAGGGGCGGTTAGAAATGTGAAAAGAGTGGAGAAATATTTCAACGCATAAAACTTTTATGAGGCGTACTATTAGTGGGTTAGTGGCGTGGGCTGAGCTTCAGTTTCAGCTGCAGCTTCGGCTTCGCCTGAATTCATGGCAAATTGCACTTTGTACGCCCTTTAGCCCGAGTTGCCGTTGCCGTTGCTGCCGTTGCTCCCAACAATGGCTGCATAAATTATTTGCAGCCAAAATGGGGAATGGCAACTTGCCCCAGCCCCATTCCAAGTCACATAAAATTTAATCAGCGAATCGTTGGCAGAGCAACGATTGGGAAAGGGACCGGCAACTCACATGGCGTCCTGTGAATCACCTGCAACTGCAACAACAACTGCTAAGCTCATTCATAATCGCATGTAGCGCCAATTGTGAGCACAACAACAATCAAGTTCAACGAGAGCCTTTGCATTCTTCTGGCATAGTATTGTGTGTTCTATGCGTCGACAATGCGCCTTGCACATGTCAATAATCAAATACAATTTGCATACCAATCAACAATGCACACACACACACACATGGAATTCACAGATATATGTACGGTGGCTCACAGCTTATTTCAACCAGCACAAAAAGCAACTTTACTCAAAAGCTTCAATTACAACTAACTAAAAAAAATCTTAATAAATAGTATTTACTAATGTTTTATCAACTCATAATTTGAAAATATTGAAAATATTCGAAAATATTTGAGCTTTCGTAAAAATTCACTTTTTCAACTACTTATTACCCTCGATTTTTTACAAAAAATTTTGGGATGCAAAAAAATTCTTCAAAAAAAGTGTCTGCAAAAAAAAATGTTTAAAAATATTTTTGCTAGTATTGTTTAGAATTTTTTTGAAAATCCTAAAAATGACAATTTTTACCCATTTTTCCTCATTTTCATGCAAAAAGTGCCTTTTTTGCAGTATTCAAAAATTCTAAAAAATACTAGCAAAAATATTTTTGAAAAATTTTTTTTGCAGACACTTTTAAAATTCTTTGAAGAATTTTTTTGCATCCCAAAATTTTTTTAAAAAATCGAAGCATTGAAGCTTTTGAGTAAAGTTGCTTTTTGTGCTGGTTGAAATAAGCTGTGAGCCACTGTATATATATATGTATATGTACTTGCTCAATATATCGAACTGCATTTCCCATCGACTTTGTGCAAGTAAAAATCATGAAATATACATGCAAATGCGTATGCACACAGCACACAGCACGCTTTTCGATTTTTTTTTATTATGCCACAAAAAAAGTCCCAAATTTTATGCATTTCGAATGCAACAACGCTGCGGCAAGAATGCTCCTTGCGGCATCCTTGCGACACCAATTTCAACTGAAAAGTCGCGTTTGCAAGTCGCCTTTTATTTATGTTTATACCCTGTGCCCATTCGAGCCGAGTCGATTGAGCCTTGTCCGTCTGTCTGTCCGACTGTCCGTCCGTCCGTCTGTTTGAACGCGTCGATCTCAGAGACTATAATAGCTAGAGAGTTCAAATTTGGTATGTAGGTTGCTGGATACCGGACGCAGATCAAGTTTGTTTTTAAATTTGGATCGGACCACTATATCATATAGCTGCGATAGGAACGATCAGACGAAAATCAAGTCTAAGCATGAAAAACTTTTTTGTTGTTTGAGATATCTTAACCAAACTGACAGAATATGCATATGGGATGGTTCCAAACATGTTGACCAGATTTGGTTAAAATTGGACTACTATATAATATGTATGTTTTATGTTTTATATGCTTCTATACAAATTACTAATTCTATTATAACCAATAATTTATTTTTTGAAACTGGCACAGGGTATTTTACAGTCGGTTTGCTCGACCTCGCACCTCCTTGCGGTAACGATGAGTAGCGACGAAGCAGCGGGGGCACCCCCTTGTTTTAAATAAACTTCTATGATTTTTTACTTGCTTATTTTTTAAAGAGCATAGAGAATGTGTTTAATATTTAAAATAGAGCCAACACAAAGACAACAGGAAGATAAAATTAGTGTATTTTTATCTTATTTTTATATTAGCCCTGCAAATATTTATAGGTATATTTTGAAGTTTATAGATCGCTTCAAAAGATATACAATTATATAAAAATTAAATATTTTGTCTGCAATCAAGTTGTATTTTGTGAAATATTATAGTTATTTTACTGATTTTTAAATAATTTTTTTTTGTTTTATTTTGTTTTTTAATTATTCTGTTATTATTTACAACAACTTAAATTAAACTTATATGCTAACTTTTAATACAAGAGCTAGGTATGTGATATTTAATTAAGTTTAATTTTTAGGCTTTTCTTTGTTACAAAAATTTACGTTGCTACTTATGGGGGCAGCGAATAAAGACCATACATCTTATGAAATAGCCTTGAAGTGGGTTAATTCGATTTCAATTTTAATATTTAAAATGAGCCCTAAGCAACAGGAAGAAAATTAGTGTCTTTTTATCTTATTTTTATATTAGTACTGAAAATATTTATAGATTGCTTCAAAAGATAAATATATAAAAAATATATATTTTGTCTGCAACAATTTGTATTTTCTGAAATATTAAAGCTTTCAGATATTTTACTAACATTAATTAAAGTTTCATATTTTTGGCTTTTATTTGATTACAAAAATTTACGTTGCCTACTTATGAGGGCAGCAAATAAAAATTACTTATACGCCTTGTGAAACCAATATGGCCAGAGAGTGGAGATTCAATGCGATGCCAAAGGGCCCAGTCAGGCATAATCGTGTATATATACATAATATATATATGTACATATGTATGGATGTATGTATGCATAAATATGCATATGAGAGGGTCGCACCTTACTGCTGTGTGTGTGTTTTTGTTGACGCCCCAGAGTGAATGTGTGTGTGTGTGTGTGTTGTGTGTCGCGGGATTTTGTGTTTATGTATTTGATTTGTGCATAATAATTTAATGCGCCCAGAGCTATGCAAATAAAATTCACAAACAACGCGGCAGCTTGAAGGCATCACAGCAACAAGAACAACAACAACAACAACAACAGACATCACAGACATCAGAAATCAGACATCACAGCATCATCCAGGCAGACTTGAGACCTTCATGCTATCAATGGACCAGTGAAGCAGGGGGCGGGGGGTAGGGGGTAGGGTGTAGGGGGTCGGTGTTGATTTCATTTCGGTAGCAACAAAAGCAATTACCTTGACGCAGTGGCACACGCCGCACACATGATGCCACATATGCCACATGCCACATGCCCCATCCCACTGCTGTCTCTGTCTCTCCATCAGCTTCAGCTCGTTGTGTGTGTGTGCGTGTGTGTGTGTGTCTCAGTGTATGCCTGAACATGCTTCACAGCGTTGCACGACATTAAGCATTCATTTTGCATGCAACAACTTCCACGGCACACAGGCAGGCAACATATGTTGCATGTCAAATGCAGTGCCTATTTCTTCTTCTACTTCTGAATCTTCTACTACACACACACACACACATATGAAACTGCCGCAAGACGCAATGGCAATGGCTGCCTATGTTACTCCTTCAGGTGGCATTAAAATAATGCACACGTGCACTTAACTTTATCCACGATTGTTTGTTTGTTTCTGTTTGTTTGTTTGTTTGTGTGTTTGTTGCTGTTGCTGTTTCAACATCTCCTGCCTCCTCATTGTTTGCCTGCTGCAGTTTTGCCGAGCACATTAATGGAGGCGGCATGAATGGAGAGTTAGCACACTGAAAAAAATACCACTTTCTAAAATCAAAAACATTCATCTTAAATGTTTTATTCTTGATATGAGAATATTTTAAGACCAAATTACTAAAACTAGGAATATTAATCTTGCAAATCGTAAGCTTTTAATATAAGAATAAAATTCTCGAATTTAAATATTTTGTTCTTAATATAAGATCATTTTAAGACTAAATTTCTAAAACTAAGAATATTATTCTAAAAAATCTTAATAAAAAAATAAAAATAGTAGATCTTAGATATTTTTCTCGTTAATTAAAAACAAAAATCTTAAAGGTTTGTCAATTTTTGAGACTTATAATTCACAACTGGTTCTGGAGTCTCGAAGATTACATGTCAACATGTTAAAGAAGCTTAATCTTTATTTGAGATTTTTTGTCTTGAATATTTCAAACTTTGTAATCTACAATATAAATAAGAACACATAATCTTAAAAATATAATAAGTTTTATTCTTATACTAAGATTTGTGGTCTTGAAAATATAAGAATTTATGATCTTAAAAATAAGAACTTGGTTTTAATTGAAATGTTCTTAGAATCATGATGTGTTTTCTTACTTCAAGATTTTTAAGATCTCGACGCATTTTTCAGACCAAAGCTCTTAGTCCTGCGACCAAAATCTTGATTTTAGATCCTCTTTTTTATCAGTGTAGGTGCAAGAGGGGGTAGGGAGGGGAGGGGTGGGAGTCGGGGGAAACAGACGGTTGCCTTGCAGCGGTGCAGCCAATGCTTTGGCGGCCATTCAACCTGCGACTGCCACGAAACAGAGAGAGAGAACAATGAATGCCTGAATGCCACGCCCCTTGCCACGCCAGCTGGCCAACATGCAGCATTGTCGCATAATGAGACGAACATGTTGTTGTTGTCGTTGTTGCTGTTGTTGTTGATGCAGTCGTTGGCTTTGGCCATTGTATTGTTTAAGTCCGTTTGGTTTGTTGGTTTCCAGCATTTGGAGTAACAATTGTTATACACTTTCCTTTCTGTTTACAGCACCACCCGCATCGATCGAGATCAAAGGATACAGCCACAACTCGAAAGTGGAAGTGCGCGAGAATCAGGACTTAACACTCAAGTGCATCGTGGCCAATGCAAAGCCCGAGGCACAAATCGTTTGGTATCGCGGCAATGTTGAATACAAGCCAGGTTGGTACATAATACCTCTATATGTATAATATATATATTTATACATTTACTTATTAATTTAAGTATTAACAATTTATAAAGTATAGACTTTAACTTGTTTTTCATAACTTACTTATTGATAAATTTATTATTTGCATTATTATTATTACATTTTATAAACAAGTTATCTATTGTAGCTTGCTCTGAGAATATTACTGTTTTGTTTATATATTTACATTATACTCAGAGTTTTTCCCTTTATATAATTTTGCAAATGTCTTCCCATAAAGAAAGTCTACTATAATTTAAATATTTCTGCCTTTAATTCATTGTATACTCAAATAATGGCAACTCTTCTAAGACAATTCTACCTTTTAAATTAGATTTAGAAAGACGCTTTAATTACAGAATTATTTATTAATATCATTTCGTCTGTTATTTATAGCTTCTTTCCACTTTTCTCACGTATTTGATAGATTTCCGGGAATTCGTTTTCATTAACTGGGAAAGTTGCTTGGGAAAGTGCGACTGAGTAGATAGAATATAGAATGTACTAATGTAATGGATGGCAAGCGCAATCAGCATCAAGCTCACACACACATAAACATACAAACACACACACACAACACACACACACACAAATACACAGAGCTCGTGACAAGTGTCACAACACTAAGCCATCAAATTTAATGTCCACTTACACAGAAACCTTCAGCCTTCAGAGCCTCAATGTCATTCCCCTTATTACCCCTCGATATAACGCATGTGTCTTCTAATGGCTCCTGGTTCGCATCTCCGTACACCTCCAGCGCGACTGGAGATGGAGCTGATCCACTGTACCCAAAAAAAAAAAAAAAAAAAAAAAAAAAAAGTGTAAATGGGCATTGGCTGTGGCAAGAAGGGAGTAATAGTGAAGAGAGCGGCGGTATGTGTGAGCCCTTTGACTGTCAACCAGTTGGCCAGAGGCACATGTTAAAGGGAAAGAGATAGAAGGAAGGGAGAGAGAGAGAGAGAGATAGAGAGATAGACGCCCGTCGACTTTCTGCTTGATGACGGTGCTTAAATAATAATTTTATACTCTAACAAAACGGTCGCCGTCAACTGGCAAAGTCGATGCCCCAATCCCAGCCCCAGCCCCAATCTCTTACCCTTATCTTGTTTTTTTTTTTTTTTTTTTTTTTTTGGGGTTTTCTTGTTTGTGCCTTGTCATTTCTGGCTGGCCGGCAGTCAGCTAAATTGGAAAACGCTACCGTTCGCTGGACGCTTTACAAAATATGAGCGAAAATGCAAATGTAAATGGTGAACAGGATGCGCAGGACATCGACATGTGATGGCTGTGAGAGATGAAGAAAGAGGAGAGGACGAGCAACATCACACGGCGCTTAGACGCCTTCACGACATTTAATTTTCATAATGATTATGATATGCCGTCATACATGTGTGTGTGTGTGTGTGTGTGTGTGTGTGTGTATCCCTGTGTATGTGAGTGTATCCCTGGTCGACTGGGCGAGTGTCATTTGGCGGCTAACGAAATCATTTTAACACAACTGGCGCGTTAAAAATGCTTAAAATGTGAAACGAGCTGCAACAACAACAACAACAACAACAACAGCTGGATGATGATGGAAATTTTTTGGGGAAAACCCAACAACAACAAAAAAATGAACAAAATAAGAAAATTCGCAAAACGGCGTAAAATGTTGGGAAAATGCGCGCAAGGAAATGTGAAGAAGGAAACGCTGGACGTCGAGGCAGCATGATGAATTATGTTTACGACGCAATATGTTGCGGCTGGACTGCTGTAGGGAGACAGAGAGGGATGGAGGGAGGGTGGGGGGTAGAGTAGGCACCCTCTGACCTCTGACCCCTTGCGCCGAAAACGAGAGTTTACGACAATGGCCAAAAGGGATCCCACTACATATCGTACTGTGTCTGTCTGCAGTATCATTTGCAAGCTGTCATTGGACTCGCTGCGACTCTCACTCCGTGTGGTGCTAACGGTGCTGCTGTGGTTGCCTCGGGTTGCCCTCATACGAATACTCGTGTGTGGCGGTCGCGTAAATGACACTGGTTAATGCCAGTTGGAAGATGGCACAGCTCGAGCTATTTGGTCATTATCCGCGGTGACATGCTGAGCACATATCGCAATATTCGCCTCTCTTTTTGACTCGATAGTTGAGGCAACATTTTAAAGCAGCAACAACAACAACCCTACACAGGAAAAAAAATCCGGTATATTTAGCCCGAATTCAATCCGAAGCGACGTCAGAAGTGGGGTAATCTCGGATTTGCTTAAACCAAGTATGAAATATAGGGTAGGCCATTTAAAGTGGAAGCATCGGGTAACCTTATAACTTTTGACAGAGCTGTCAGATCGACTAATGACATAGCGCGTTGGAAGCGTCATTTCAAGACAATTTATACCATGGAACAGTACCTCCAAAAGAACGTGCCGAAATTGTTCAGCCTTACATTTAAAATAGCTTTGGCCGCAAAATGTGCCCTTTTTTCGGCATTTTCCATCACTTTTGCCACCGATATCACCCGATTTGACGCCGCCAGACTTTTTTTATGGGGTTACTTGAAGTCCAAGGTATACACCAACAAGCCAAGGACACTAGCTCAACTCAGAGTCAACATACGTCGCGAAATAAGAGCCATATTGGCCGATACACTGGCAAAAGTGATGGAAAATGCCCAAAAAGGGCACATTTTGCGGCCAAAGCTAATGGTGGCCATTTACGCGATATCATTTTCAAAAACTAACTAGAAAATTTCTCCTTGGACCAAAATAAATGAATGAGATGAAAACAAAAAAAAAAATTTGTTTTCCGTCTTTTTTTTCAAAAACAAATGCTTCCACTTTAAATGGCCTACCCTGTACTTGATTTTTTCAATCACGAATTCAATCCTGAAATTCTTAAATTCATTACATTAAAATTTTTTTTTAAAAATTTTTTTGTTTTTTTTTACGTTTTTTTTAAAAAAATTTTTTTTTAACGTTTTTTTTTAAAGGTTATTTTTAAAAACTTTTTCATGTTTTTAAACTTTTTTACTTTTTTTAATTTTTATTTTGAACAATTTTTTATTTAGCCTATTTTTGTTTTTTTAATTGACGGGAGGAATCGAACCCAGATTTTTTTCAAACTGGAGTCGGCGACTCTAATCATTGAGCCACCGGACCGGCTGAAATGAGAGAGGCCGAGAGAGAATTTTCCCCTCGCGCTCAGCAAATGTGTATTTTCCCATTTTCATCCCGATACAGGCTTGATTATTCAGCTTAATCCTGAATACATACTTAAAACATGCAAGCTTAAATCAAGTATTTTATGCTTGATTTTAGAATGGCATTTTTTTTTCTGGGTATTAGAGTCTACCTAAGTTGCAAGCAGCCACTGCTCCCGGAGCCACTGCGTGCCCACCGCTGCTTTAAAGTCAAGGGAGTGTGAGAGGGGATGACAGCTGGAGCATGAATGATAAAAGATATATGAAAGCTGAGAGAATCTCTTTAGAGAATAACGAGATACGAGAAAAACAACAACAACAACAACAACAAACGTAGCCATTGACAATTTATGACTCAAAATTATGTCACAAAATATTGTTGTCGTTGTTGCTTTTTGGCAAATATTACACAAAATATGCGCCTACAAATGAATTCCACGGGTCGTGGCATGAATAAGAGAGGCCAAACGGGCAGACAAATAGGCTAGGGATGGCAGGGGGGTAGGTGGGTGGGGGACGGGGGGTGCGACAAAACTTCATAAAATATGCGTTAAACTTTATGACAACGACTTAGGGAGCGAGGGGCAGTTGAGGGGCCAGGGGGGAAGTTGCACGTACGCGAAAATGGCGTGCAAATTTTGCAATGCCAGGCAACAGACAAAAAGTGATAGAGAGAGAGACAGAGAGAGAGAAGAGATAGTGAGGGGGTGGGAAAATCCTGCCTTCACACACAGATACTCCCGCCATTTTAATTTTCTTTGTATAGAGCTCTCGCCTGAGTGCTGTTGATGTTTTGTTGTTGTTATTATGATAAATCGCAGACATTTAACGCAGCGCACAAGAATTTATAGCACGAACACACACACACACCCACACACTCACCCACATGAGCAGAGACACACACACACACACATGAACACATGCACAGCTGCATTTTTTGGTACTTCGCTTGTTGCGCCATTATTTATGACAACAACCTTGTGTACATGTATGTGAAGTCCTTTTCAAAGGATATGATATAGAATCTGTCTGTGTATCTTCATATCTACATCTATAATTATAAATAGATAGGTCTTAATTTATATTTATGTTTGTATTTAAATTTATTTATACTATTTTATTTGTATTCATTTTAATTTAAATATATTAATGACAACAGGATACACGATATCCTATGAAAAGGACTTCACATCATACCTGATAAATTTCGATTAGAATTATTAATCAATTAGATTATTTTTGGGAATAATCACAGTGACTGTATAATTCACTGTTGAAAAATTTGTGATTATTTAATGCTTACGATTACAAAAATTCAGAAATAATCTAAAATTATTACAATTATTCAAAAATAATCAGAAAAATCAAAAATAATCAAAGATAATATTTTTGAGTTTTCGGATTAATTTTGATTTTTTTTCTGATTATTTCTGATTATTTTTGATTATTTTCTGATTATTTGTATCTATTTAGTAAAAAATCAAATTAGTTTAAATTTTCACAATCAAAGTAGACAAAATAATCAGAAAAAAATCAGGAAAAAAAATAATCCGAATTACTCAAAAAGATTATTTATGATTATTTTTGATTTTTTCTGATTATTTTTGAATAATTGTAATAATTTAAGAATATTTTTGATTTTTGGCTGGTCAAAACCAAAAATAATCGTAATTTAATCATTAGTTCGAATTTTAAACAAAAATAATCGAACTACTAATGATTATGATTACTAATCATTATTTAACAGGTATGAACTATAGATAGATCTTGATTTATATTTATTTACGTATTTAAATTTATTTATACCATTTTATTTAAATTAATTTTAATATTTTATAATATTAACCCATTAACGGCTAATGGGTATTTAAATACCCAAAAAAGTATTGACACTTTAAAAATTCTATCTCGGGGCATGTGAGAGATATCGAGGCAAAATTTAATTCATAGTAAAGAGAAATAATAAAAATATAAGTATAAAAATTGATCAGTTTAGTTATCCTTGTTATACTTGTAGTTTTTTACAGGTGAATATCTAGCTATTTTTCTGCATACAAAATGTTATGACAGCAGGATAAGAACTTCTCATACATGTAGACAAGGTTGTTTTTTTTATAATATGTTTATTATTAATATTAATTTTATATGTTAAGTAATTATATATATATTTGTCTTTACCTCTAAATTTAATTACAACTGCAGCATTATCTAATCTTATCTCTAACTTATTATCTGCACAGATAAGCGAGATGACAAGGTGGAGGAGACGATGCCGAAGCGGTTCACGACCACGTCCAGTCTGAAGCTGAAGCCCGGGCCGGACGATGATTACACGGAGTACACATGCCAGGCGAAGCACAAGGCGCTATCGCCGGATATGCCCATGCGTGCGACCGTCCAACTGTCCGTGTTGTGTGAGTAAAATGCTTTGGATTCCATTTGAAATTTGTAATCGTAATCCCGTTGGCCCTTTGCCCCCTTTGCCCCCTTTGCCCCCCTTGCCACCTGCTATTGACCGAATGCCTTGGCAAATATATGCGCACTGTGAAATACCAAATGGCGACCTCATTAGCTCGACTCAAATGGCCAAGTTTGCAATACAATTGAAATGCTGGCCGCGCACTTATGCAACCGCTGTTGCAACCTCCTCCCCTCCTCGCCCTCGTTTGTGACCCACAAAACACGGCAAAAGCTGGCCCGTCAGTTGACCAGTTTACCAGAAACGGCCACAGGCGTCGGGTGTTTTGGCCTCGTCCATGGCCGCCGTGGCCGCTAATTGCGCAATTGGCGCGCGTATTAATTAGTTTTTAAATTCTAATGCGATGCCCAGCTGCCACACGCATCAGCGGATCATGAGGGGCATGTGGCATGTGGCAGGAGGCAGGAGGCATGTGGCAGGAGGCATGTGGCATGTGAAGCACGACTCGGGCACAGCAATCAGAACCACTGAGCCGCATTTTGCGAATTTCAAACTTCAGCTATTGATTGCTGGAACTGGCAACAACTCTCTCTCTCTCTCTCTCTCTCTCTCTCTCTCTTTCTTTCTCTCTCTTACTTACTCTCTCTTTAACGGCTGTACCTTTGTTCACCTGTTCCTGGCACACACATTACGTGCCCCATATTCAAATTAATTATGTTTGTTATTTATGCATAGGCGCCCACTGTTGCTGCTGTCATTGGTGCATGTGCCTCTGGCTTCTGGCTTCTGGCTGGACCTGCTTGGTTGCCACAAGGCAGCTATTGCTATTGCTATTGCCTCTGCCATTGCCACTTCGTGCTCTTTGGTTGACATAATAGATTTAATTGCCAAAGCACCACAAAGTGGCGCCTTCTACGCTTCACATTCTTTTCCCCCACAATGCTGTTCAATTGCATATGGGCATTTCCAGAAAACGTAAAATTTATCAAAGACACATCTCGTGAAATTTTCTTCCAAAAATGTATTCACGCTATTTATTATAGCAATAGAAGAAATTCAATAGGATGAACATATAGATTCTAATTGGAAAAAATTCACTTTTTCTATATTGTTGCCCATTTTCCTTAAAATTGACTTCCAAAATGGACTTTTTGTATTCTAACGATTACACTAAGTAAGATTGTAAGATTGTAACGTAAACCATTTTAAATATATATACACGTTAATATATGGAAAGTTTAATTTAAACAAGTTTTACAAGCTGCTTTCGATAAATCGAATAAAATTTGATGAACAAATTCTTGGAACAAACTTGGTGGATATATTGTCAAATTACAAATTACTAATAAAACTTGTGAAATAAATAAAATGTTAGGAACATATCAAAATTATTTCTTAAATGCAAAACTACATTAATTTGTTGGCTTAAGAGTACTTTCTTCCAAATAACTCGCCACATTTCGCAGACTTTCGCATTTGTCAAGATGAAGTCAAACATGACTTCCATTTTTCGTCGCGTTCGCGATGCATTGTTTTCTATAAATAATTCGAAAACGACAAGTCTTCAAAGCTTGTATTTTATAGTAAAACTAGTGTTGATAAAATGCATTAAACACGTGAGAAAACATTTTTGAAAATGTCAACTTTTGCCATTTTTATTTTTCATTTAAAGACGTACAAATGAGGCGTTCTCGTTCCTGGAAATACCCATATGTCAACTTTCGTTTGGCCAACTTTAATCAATGGCTGTAGTTTCGTGTAGAATTGCTTAAAAATTGGGCTTTGACTCTACTATTATTGTCATTTGTCTGTGACTTTATTATTCAATTAATACAAGTCATTGACACAAGTAGGAAAACTTAATTTTTGTAATGAAATAATCATTTATTTTGGATAGTGTTATTTATCAACTGATGGCGTTTATAAAGAATGAATACATATTATAAACAAAGTAAATATTTCTTATTATAAAGTTAGAACCTAAAAAGTTTGGAAACCTTTAGCTGGTTGCTTTTTACCTAAAATCTGTAGAAATAGGTGTCTTCTTCAGAAATTTCAGTTTAAGCTTCAAAATTGTTGGTAGCATTTTCTTTAATAAGTAAATCTGAAAGTATTTTTTCAATTAACTGAATTACTTCTATAAATTTAAGTTTTTTTTAAACTTTGAATTGAAGATATTCTAAAATAAACCACTTTAATCTGCAGCTCAATTCGATTTTTATTTTAAAAATAATCGCATGAATAGAAACGATAAATATAGATGCACCACATCTTAATGGTGTAAATATTGGCGTGGTCTTTAACGTATGTTTATGGCGGACAGAGTTGGTCGGACTCGCACTCGTATCTCTCTGGCATAACGTACATACACACATATGTATGTGCTCGACTCTGTCAGAGAACGGGTCGCTTAATTATGCACCTATTATGGCGTCCCTGCAACCCTGCAATCCTGCAACCCTTTGGTCCTGTCAGTTGCCAGAGCGCCAACCCAACCCGGCCAGTAAATCGGATGCAACCATTGGCATTGGGTTATAGCATACTATAGACACAGCCGATGCTGCAGCAATATTTTAAGTGATTTTAATTTAATTTTGTGCCACTTCGTTATATTCCGGCTTTGCACACCTGCTGCGTTATTTTGCAATTCGATTTGCCCGCTCCACTTTCAGTGTGTGTGTATTTGAGTTTGTAATTTGTAATGGGAGCCATTAGGACGCTCGTTTCGATACCATTTAAAATGCAGTTATTGCGTATACGTAACTTAATCTGCTGCTCAAATCGAGCAACAATTAGAAAAAGCGAAATACGAAAATATTACGTATACGCAACACAACTCAAGCAAACATTTTCCATAAAAATGAAAGAAAATACAGAAATAAATGCAAGTTTTTGTTAAAATTTAATTAACTAATATTACGTATACGCAATAAAATTGAACTTACAAAAATAACCAAAATTACTAGTAGCTTACAAATATAAAAGTATACTTAAAATATTTTACACCTGAAATACTGGCATTCATTTACCGCATTTTTCACAATTAAATGTGATATTTAAAACGCGTGTTTTTAACAAGTCGCGTTATTTACTGTATGTGGCATTTACACTGTTATTAACCCGCCCACAACACGACAAAATTACAGCCAACATTTGCAGCACTTTAATAAAATGCGACTCGTGTTTGTAAAACAACATCAAATGAAAACAAACAAAAATTATAAATAAAACAACAAAGAGTTTGGCGAGGGGGAAAGAATAATAAAAATGGTAACCAAAAATGGAAAAAGGGAAATCGGAAAATAATGCGTTTGACCACATAAACGATTTGCATGCAAACACTTCAATTAAAAATTGCGCAAATTTCAGTTGCATATGTCCGGCTAGTTGGCCAGCAGTCTGTCTGTCTGTCTGTCCAGTTAGCCGGATGGCCATTGGCCAACTGGCCACATTTGCTTTAGTGTAAATTGAATTTATTTGTGGCGGCCATTGCAATTAAAAATGCCAGCGATAAACCTACTAGCATATACAGTGTATCAAGTAAATGTTTTGACAATAAAAGATCGTCATATATTTATAATTATTAGAAATTCTTGAAGGAATAATTAATGTCTTAATTTGGATTTTAGCTTGTTTGAAGCAGGGACCGCAAATAAGAGTTATGAGAAACTGGATAAACTTTTATTTTAAATTTTTTATTTAAAAACTTTAGAATAAGTATGTTATTTTTAAATTTTTGTATACAAATTTAAAATAAAAGTTTTTTTTCAATTTTTATAATTAAAATTGATGTTGAAAATTGACAAATAATTTTTATTTTCAATTTTTATTTAAGCAATTGAAAATAAAAATTATTTTTTAATCTTTATTATAATGTAATATAAAAATTATTTTTCAATTTTTATTATACAAATTTAAAATTAGAATTATTTTTCAACTTATATTACAAAAGTTGAAAAATAAAAATTGAATGCAAATGTCTTTTGAAACGGAAGGTGTATTTTATTCAAATAAAAATTTAAATTTAATTATTATTTTTTTAATTTTTTTATTTAGATCGAAAAATAAGAGTTTTCAATTAATTTTTTTGATAAAAATCAACAAATAAGGGGTGCCACAGAAATCGCTTTTCCTTGAATTTCACTTAAATTTGTATGCAATTTAAGTGAAATTCAAGCGAAAGCGATTTCAATGGCACCCCTGAATAACTTTTTTTTACTAATTTATATTTTATTATAAATTATAATCATTGCGGTCCCTGGTTTCAAGCAACTATGATATAAAAATCAAGAAATTTTTGTTTTATAAATAAAATATTTGAAAATATTCTTTGGCAAAACAATTATTTGACAAACTGTATATATGTATGTTGGAAGATTGTGTGTGTCTGTAATTGTAATTGTTATTGTTGTTTTTTTGCATTATTTAATTTTTATGTTTGTGTTTTTGTTTTTCGCTATCCCCACAGATCCGCCCGGTCCGCCGTACATCGAGGGCTACTCGAGCGGAGACACATTGAGACGTGGACAGCTGGTGGAGCTGATGTGCCGGAGTCGAGGCGGCAATCCGCCCGCTCAGCTCATCTGGTATAAGAACGGTTCCCAGATACGCATGGCCTACAGGTAAGACAGCCTCAGATCATGATACATAGGGTGCAACATCTTCATCACTTCCATTTTCAGGACCTCTGGCCGGCTGTCGGAGAACATTTACAGCTTCACGGCGGAGGCGGGCGACAACAAGGCGCGATTTCGCTGCGAGGCGAGCAACGTCATGTCCCAGACGCCGCTCAAGGCGGAAGTCGATTTGGCTGTTCTATGTAAGTGTCATCTCTTTTCCCCTCCCTCTCCTTTTCTCTCTCTGTCTCTCTGGGTAGAGCAAGCATCATCAAAGCAAGCCTGCTGAGCACTTGAGGCTGCAACCAGATACATAATTTGCATGTCCTGGCCCTGAGTTAGAGATTCAGCCAACATATACAGCTCGTTATGCAAAACGTGCAACAAATTGCCCCTAAGCTTCAACCCTTACCCCCTACCCCTTGTCCCTCTCTCCCTCTCCCTCGCTCTCCTTCTTTCTCTAATCTGCCACGTTACTCCTTTGCCTTGTTTGCCTAATTGTATTTCGTTAATTTTCATATTTGCACACTCGTACACACTCACACTCGTGCACACATACACATACACAGAAAAAAAATCCGGGATATTTAGTCCGAATTCAATCCAAAACGATGTCAGAAGTGGGGTAGTCTCGGATTTCCTTAAACCAAGTACTTATGAAATACTTGATTTTTTCAATCCTGAAATTCTTAAACTCAGACTAAAAAAAAAATTGAATTAACTAAAATGTTAAAATTAAATTAAATTAACTAAAATGTTTTACGTTTTTATTTTTAAAAAAAAATTTTTTTTTTAAGATTTTTTTTAAAAGTTTTTTTTTAAGATTTTTTTTTGAATGTTTTCTTTTTTAACGTTTTTTTTAATTTTTTTCTGTTTTTATAAATATTTTTTTTAGTACACAGAAAAAAAAATCCGGGATATTTAGCCCGGATTCAATCCGAAACGATGTCAAAAGTGGGGTAATCTCGGATTTACTTAAACCAAGTATGAAATCCTTGATTTTTTCAATCCCGAATTCAATCCTAAAATTCTTAAATTCAGGCTTAAAAAAAAAATAATGTTTTTGTTACATTTAAATTTTTTTTTAATATTTTTTTTAAGATTTTTTTTTTACTATTTTGCTTTTTTTTTTTTTTTTATTTTTTTTAATATTTATTTTATTTTATTTTTTTTAATTTTTTTTAATATTTTTTTTATTTTATTTTTTTTAATTTTTTCAATTTTTTTTATTTTATTTTTTTTTTATTGTTTTTTTTAACATTTTTTTTTAGTGAAGAAAATGTTTAAATGCAATTGACTGGTGGGAATCGAACCCAGGTCTTTTTCAAACAAGTCGGCGACTCTAACCACTGAGCCACCAGTCCAGTTGAAATGAGAGAGGCTGAGAGAGAATCAAGTAATTTGGGCTTATTTTCCCATTTTAATCCCGATTCAGGCTTGATTATTCAGATTAATCCTGAAAACATACTTAAAAAATGCAGGCTTGAATCAAGAATTTTAAACTTGATTTTAGAATGGCATTTTTTTTTCTGTGTAGATGTTTTAAAAAAAAAATTTTTTTTTTTAATTGACGGGGGGATTTGAACCCAGATTTTTTTTCAAACTGGAGTCGGCGACTCTAACCATTGAGCCACCGGAGCGGCTGAAATGAGAGAGGCCGAGAGAGAATTTTCCTCTCGCGCACAGCAAATGTGTATTTTCCCATTTTAATCCCGATGCAGGCTTGATTACTCAGCTTAATCCTGAATACATACTTAAAAATGCGAGCTTAAATCAAGTATTTTAAACTTAATTTTAGAATGGCATTTTTTTTTTCTGTGTACTCGTATTCCCACTCATATTCACACTTGCATACACTCAGAACTCGGATTGCGTTGTGGATTGTGTCAACAGTCTCAGTCTCAGTCTCAGTCTCAGTCTCCGTCTCGTTGCTTGCCTCGTTGTCCTTACAGCGCTGCCACTTGGCACGCGGCACAAAGTGAAGCCAAAATAAGCCTGGCAACTCTCTCCCCACCTCTCTCTCTTCCCCTCTCTCCCTCTCTCTCCTCCTTTCTCTGTTTCTCACTAGCTCTCGCCGTTGCTTTCTTTTGCAATTAAGCTTAAGTTTGCACTTCGCCCCGCCAGCGACGCTGCCACTTGGCTTTGTTAAATCAAGCAATGCAAATTCTTTTCAAGTGCCAAATAGCGTTGCCACCCCTTCTCAAACCCTTCACCCTCTCCTACTGCACTTTGTTGGAGCTTGCAACAATTGCAATCACAGTCAAGCCCATCAGAATGTGTAGGAGGAGGAGAACACCGCAACTCTTGGCCAAAAGCGTTGTTAGTCAACGGCATTTGCATCCAACCATACTGCACCACCCCTGCCCCCCACCCCCTTCTCTTCAACTGCAATTGCATTTCCTGCTTAGGCTCTTCTTGTCTAACATGCAAATGGACGACTTAAGGCCACATTGCGTATGCGTGATATTCAAATTTTTGGTTAACAGCGCTGTTTAGCGTTGACGCTGATAATGAAAGAGCTGAAAGCTTTAGGCCTTTTGGACCTTAGGCCCCTTAGGCCTTTTAGGCCCTTTGCCAAACTGCTAGCACGTGCCTCCAGCTAATCCCCATTCAAGTTGCACGTGTGGTCAACTTATGTGTTGAATACCAATCAAGGGGAGGGCATTTGAATTTTGTCAGGAAATTTGTAACACAGATCGCATTAACAACGATGGTTGAAAATAAAAAAAATTAAATATCATAAATATATTTAAATGCTTAAAAAATAAGTGTATTTGGTTTTGCACTAAAAATTCTGCAGAAACTTGGCTAAAACCAGATTATATCGAAATATTGTTGTCATCGAAAATATTCAGAGGTGCCACAGAAATCGCTTTCGCTTGAATTTCACCTCAATTTCATTTCGCTTTGCCACAAGTCAATTCACAGAATAATTTTACGCGAAATAAGCTAGCGCTAAATCTGCTGGCGTCCGATGCTGCCACCTAGTCCGATTTAGATCTTCGAAGTCAGGGGCAGTGATGCCACATTTTTTAGTCAGAATTCGAAACAAGGTATTTAAAAAATAGATATGAAACCGCTTCTGTTTTCTTTAAATTGAGCATTCAAAAAAATAGCTCTTTTGGAGAAATCAAGTTTAACCGAAAAAAAACCCTTAACTTATTGTGCAATTTGTGAAAACATTTGTCACGAAGAGTTGCCAGACTAATGGCAGACAGTCGCCAGAACTGTCAAGTAACTTTTATTTTGTCACTTTTAAATTTTTTGTAGCTAAACAAAGTCAATTATTATATAAATGAATTAAATTATATAAATTAAATAGGAAAAAAATTAAAAACTTATTGTTCTGCAATGAAAAACCTAAAAAAATTGCTAAACAAACCATTGGGTAATTTAATCTGAGAAGGTGTCAACCCTTAGTAGCCGAGTTCGAAAAGGTTGTAGAAAATGATAAGAAAAATTAAATCCCTCGAAGTTCTGTGACACCTCGGAAATTTCCGCGCGCAAATGCTTTCAGATTAATTTTATTTCGCCAGCGATTTCTGTGGCACCCCTGATTGTCTGAAATTTTGAATACAGTTCTCGGCCAGGGTATTAAAACTTCGGCTTGTCAAAGGAAACCTTACTTTCTTGTTTTGCCTGCACTTACTGACTTGTCCGACTCTTTGTTTATTTACCTTGTTTGCCACATGGAGTGACCAGCTATCTAAGCCATACACACACCTACATATAGACATATATATAGAACACGTATAGAAACTGACTTCAGCTGCGTTCAGTTCGTTCTTTGGCTAGAAATACGCATTATTTATGTATAACAAAATGTGGCACAAAAATGAAGACGTAGCTGGAATACATTGAGCACAACATGCACGGCACCCTCCTATCTCCCTACCTCCCTCCCTCCCTGAGTGTGTGTGTGTGCGCTGAATGAAGATGTATGGTGAAAGATGCGAGAAGTTAAGAATTCATAATGTTTATTTATATGCGAAACATATCGAGACGAAGTTTTTCTGTACTATTCCCCAAGAAGACTCCATATCAGCCGCTGGTTCGAACACCACGGCGTATGCGTAATATATGCACAGCTGCCACTTCCACTGCCACTGTTGCCTGCACTTATCCATCAAACCAACAACAGCAGCTGCAACTTCGCCTTGTTGGTGGCTGGCATTAGGTAATAGCTCGACACGGCTCAGACACCGACTCAGACGCCTGTCACTCAGTCACTCAGTCATCATTTGCATGCAGGCAGCTCGTGTTGCGATGACGCAAGCAACAAATATGAGCGATACCCAGAGTATATTCTGTATAGTCCCGTGGTATGAGCATGGCAACGCTGCCTCATTATAAATTAATGCAAAAAAAGAAAACAACAACGAAATGAGCTCGATTTTAACCAGGGACTGTAACACTCATAATTTTTTTGTCAAACAAATAAAAAATAAGAGTTATTAGCTGATTTTTATAAAAAAATCCATTTAAATGATAAAAATCAAAAACAATTATTATTTTTAATTTAAGCCCTAACTCTTATTTCCAAATTTTATTATAAAAATTGACACATAACTCTTATTTGTCAAATGTTTATTATAAAAATTGAAAATAAAAATAAAAATCAAATCGAAATATCTTTTGAACCAAAGAAGCCAAATCATATATAGACCTATATATATGATCTACGCATTAATATATAATATGTATATATAATATATAATATGTATATAAAAATGCATATACACACGTGTATAAGATAATATTTTAGTAATAAGACTTTTGTGTCAATTTTTATAATTAATTTAAAATTATTAAAATAATTAAAAATAATTTTTTTTATAAACATTTTTTTCCCACTCTCCTAGGACGCTTTTTTGTGCTTTGATTTTTTTAAACTCATAACTATTATTCGCAGTCCCTGATTTTAACTGAATCTCTTCTCTTTCATCTCGTCGCAGTCGCTCCAGCGCAAGTCACGGTCACGGGGCCGACGGAGGCGCGAGTTGGCGACGTTGTGCCGCTAACTTGCTCAACGGCACCCTCGAATCCGCCCGCGGAAATCAAATGGATGGTGGCCGGACGACAGATACGCAATGCCACCTCAAAGACGACCGTCAGCAGCGAAGGTAAGAAAAAAATAAAATAAAATTAATATTTATTGGATTAAATCAGTGGTGGGCACGCAGTGGCTCCGGGAGCAGCGATTGCTTCAGACTGTTTTTCTGCCTATTCGGCGCCGTAAAGTCGCTGTTGCTGTTGTTGTAGTTGTTATTGTTGTGCTCGCGAATTCAGATTTCGTGCCCACCGCTGCATTAAGGCCCTATTCTCTTTCAGCAAAAAATTTTTTTCGACTTTTTTTTTTTGCATTTATTTATAGCTTGGGTAGTTGTGAATATGCCCCTAAAAGGATTTTTAGAAATTCGAAATACTTAAGGAGTTATGGCCATTTTTATCCAGCAATGTTAATGTTAATGCAAGGGAAGTCAAAACTTTAAACGCGTTTATCTCGAAACCACATTTTTCGAGCTGGCGGCCATGATATCTCCAGTTCAACTGAACCGATTTGGATGAAACAAAGTTTAATCGACGTAGAATTGTCACCATTCTGGCCCGAAGTAAAATAAAAATTTTGCAATTTTTTTTTACTATTTTTTTTTTACACTAAACTACAAAAAAATAGCGCGAAATTGAAATTTTTTTTTGAATGGCCGCCATTTTGTCAAAAAAAATCGCAAAATTTTTATTTTACTTCGGGCCAGAATTACATCTATGCTGATCATAACCGCGTTTTTTTTTTCATTTCCGACGCTCCGGAGACCCGGAATCGTGGCCGCCGTGACGACACCTTTTTTTTGCACCACCAACTTTGAAGTCTCATTACTTTTTAAACAGCCCTCGTATCGAGGAAAAAAAATTTTTTTATTTTCTTTCATTCATTACTAATTCAAAAAAAAAACAAAATTCAAATATCTTTTTGCGTTTTCAAATGAGAATTTTTTCAAAAAAGGTCAAAAAACAGCAAGCTGAAGAAGAATAGGGCCTTAAATAATTATAATAAATAATTTTTTATTAATGTCAACAATTAGAAAATCACAATATTTTTCCCACATTATCATCTTTCATTCATCCATTAAAATCTAATGAATTTCAATTACAGGCGGCTGGACAACTAGTTCGAATCTCACCACGATTGTGGAGCCCAACAAGCGTTCCCTGGTCGTCATCTGCCATGGCCTAAACATGCAGTTGACCGAGAATGTCGTTGCCACGCACACGATCAACGTTCTGTGTAAGTAAAAGCTAAATTTCTACTCGGCACTTAATTGGCTTCCAGCTAAGTCATAACCATATTTAGCCTGGTCAACTGTCTGGTCAAGTGTCTGACCCCTGAGTTTAAATTCCACAAACATAGACATAATTGAGTTTTCACAAAACTTTGGCTGGCACTTGTACTTGTACTTGTTCTTGTACTTGTTCATCCACAGTTGGGTAAGTGGACGAGCGAGGGGTTGTATGGTCATAGTTTCAGAATGCTGATTTAATATTACATCGAGTTATGATTCGTTTATAGCAGTGGGAGAAATGAAGGCAGAAAGATGGGTGTGAGAGGGTCCTAAAAAATTACAATTTATAGTTCATCATGGGTTAAATGTTTCATCTGGCATATGTTGATCTTATGGCTTTCATAACATTTATTTAATATGAAAAAATACGAAAAAATATGCTTAAGACAGGGAACGTAACGATTATAATTTTTAAAATATAAATTATTAAATAAAAGGTATTTGTTGATTTTTATAAAAAAACATTAAATAAAAACTCTTATTTTTCGATCTAAATAAAAAAATTATAAAAAAAACTCTTAACTCTTATTTTAAATTTTTATTTTCGCAATTGAATATGAAAGTTATTTTTCAATTTTTATTATAAAAATTCAAAATAAAAAAATTATTTTTAGATTTTTATTATAAAAGTTGAAAATAAGATTTATTCTTCAATTTTTATTATAAAAATTGAAAAATAACTCTTATTTTTAATTTTTATAGCAAAATTTGAAAAATTACTTTTCTTTTATAATTTAAAAAAAAAAATTTAAAATAAAAGTTTATCCAGATTCTCATAACTCTAATTTGCGGTCCCTGATTTAAAAGGGTCTTCATTAAGATTTTCAATGTGCAATATGAATAATTTGCATCTTATTGATTGACATCTTAAATAAATTTAGTTTTCCCTTGATTTAACCAATGCTTATTACAAAAAAAATATGTACAAAGTATTTAGAATTTTACAAATCACAAAATAGGCGTGTAAAGGCTTTTCATGATTTAGTTTCAGTTAGCTAAAATATTCTAGCCTTTTCGTTTATATTTGTAAAATAGTTTCAAAAACTTTTATTTTTTTTGTTTGTTTGTTAATTGTTATTGTTATCTAAATATACAAAAGTAAGCAACACTCTTGAAACTATTGCAATGAGTGACAGAATGTTTCCAGGATGTCTTTCGGACGATTCACTATCGTCACTAAGGTTGGCCGATAATCAACAGATAAATCCAACAGATGGATTGGCCGTGTTACAACAGAAAAATGCGACAGAAGCATTGGCCGTGGTAACAGAATTGGTGGATGAGATTCCGGGAGTAGCAGCGCCAAAGGCAGTGAAAAGAACAAGTTTAAAAAAAAGTAAAAAGGCGCTGCCCTCGGATTTGCTGCGCTACAGGATGTGGCAGGAGCATCGTCAGCGTTTGCTGGAAGTGGTCAGTGATCTGGACAATAGGCCGCCGGGAATGCAGGCGGTGCGAAAGACGGGCGTGAACTCGTTGAGCGACAATGCGGTGGCCTTTATGACGCGAGCCAAGGAGAACATCCAGATGCTGGTGGCCATATCGCAGACACAGCGAACGCACGGCGCCATCGATCCCTTTCGGTACGAGCAGCCCTATGTGATGTCTGCCGTGCCGGCAATCATCAGTAATTTGGAGCGTTTGGATATGGAGAACAAGGAGTTTGGCAAGCGTATTGCGGAAATAACTGGCGAGGTCGATTCTGGGCTAAATGCCGATACACGGCCAGGCAAAAAGGCGGACAATCAACAGTCGGCGCCACCAGTATCGTTCTTTCTGCCCGAAGAGGCGCTGGCCAAGTACAAGCCCTTCAACATCAAGATACCCAGCTCGGATAAGGAGCGTCGTCAAGTGTTTCGTCCGCGCATCTACTTCGACATCTGTCTGAAGGATGTGCGTCCACTTGGCCAGATTGTCGTGCAACTCTATACGGAGGCAGCGCCCGCTGTCGTCCTGCAACTGGTGAAGGCCTGCATGTGCAACATGAACAACAAGTTCCACATCAAGCGACTCTTCCCCAATCTCTGGCTGGAGGTGGAGCTGCCGGTGGAGGACAACGCGCAATTGCGGCGACCCCTGGAGTACGATGGCAAGGTCATTGATCATGGTGCCTCCAGTTATGTGCTGTCCTTCAGCAAGGACTACTTGCAGGGCTTCCACGATCACCTGTCCTTCTCCCTGTCCTTCAAGCCTCTGAGCGTGGCCAACGGTTCCCGCGTCGGCTTCGGTCGCGTTGTCAAGAACAGCAAAATCTTCGACTGCCTTCAGAGCTACGGCACCAAGAATGGAACTCTCAGTCGGGGCATCGTCTTTACGGGCTGTGGCGTTTTATAAATTCCAGATTGTCCAAATTATGTATGAGTAATCCACGTAGTGTATTAAAGAAGTGTTTACGTACTGCAATCGTTTGTCTTTTATCGATTTCTAAATACGAAATAGATACTAGTAATGCGACTTTTGATTAGGGACCGCAAATATGAGTTAAAATAAATAATAAAATAAAAATTAGTTTTCATTTTTTATTATAAAAATTGCAAGTGAAAATTATTCTTCAATTCTTATTATTAAAGTTGAGAGATTTAAAATTCAATACACCCAGTGAAATAAGTATATGTGGATGAAGTTTTAAAAAAATATATACTTTTAACATAAAAGATTTGATGCAGATTTTATTTTCACATTAATTACCCATGGAAAATTTACAACTTTTATAAAAGTGTTTTTTGTTTTTTTTACTTTTTTTTTATCAATTTTTTAAGAAAAATATTTTGATTAAAAAAAATTCTTCAAACAATTTTATGAGTGACTGCAAAAAATTTCCAAACATTTTTGCTAGTATTTTTCAAAAATTTTTCGAAATTCTAAAAATGACTATTTTTACCCCTTTTTCCTGCTTTTTATACAAAAAGTGTCATTTTAGCAATTTATATTCATGTTTTGTAATAAAAATTAAAGAATAATTTTAATTTTCAATTTTTATAAAACAAATTGAAAAATAATTATAATTTTTCATTAAAATTGAAAATAAGAGTTAATTATGATTTTTTAATAAAAATTGAAATTTAATTATAATTTTTATATTTATATTATTTAGATAAAAAAAAGTGTTTTCTCTTAATTTTAATAAATTTTAATAAATAATTTTTATTTTAAAAATTGGTTAGATAAAAATAAAAGAGTTTCAGCTTTGAAGCTTTGGGTTTTTTTGAAAAAATTTGAAAATATTAAATAATTCTTTCGCATAAAATTTGCAAAATTGTAAAAACAAAAAAAGAATTATATAAAAAACTAAAGGGGAATCTTTATTCTACATTATCTTAATTTTGATTCGAAATATTTGTTTTGTTTAACATTTGCTGCATTGACGACATATAAATTAAATAATATAAATACCTCAAGTAGAATCTTTATCCTACATTATGAAGTTAGGAATCTTGATTCATTTGGATAAAAAATGAGAATATAAAATATTTATTTCATATAAAATATATAAAATTAAACCTAGATACGAAAAAACCTTTCCCAACATTTTAGTTACTATGCCTTGCTATTAAATTCTGTCAGTTTTAAAAACCACTTCAACTTGACAAAACAAATACTTTCAAATTACTCGTATTAGATTTTTTTCTTTTAAGTTTAGACCCGCGACATTGTTTGGTACATATATATATATAGATAAATATATATATATGATGTTTGAGTTTCCGAAATGTGTTTCAGAGGATTCACTAGACGCGATACCACAAACCACTGAGGGCAAGAAGGGGAAGCATTTGAATTTTAAGCAGAAGACAGAAAGACAGTCCCAAAACGCAAAGAAGCCGCAACAAGGTTTGAAAAGTAAAGAAGAAGAGGCGCATTTAAAAGCATGGCGAGAACATCGCCATCGAGTCCAAAATATGCTGCCCGAGGTGGATAACAAACCACCGGGATTCCAAGCAGCCCGCATGACTGGAGTGAATTCCCTGAGAGAGAACGCGGTCGCCTACATGGAGCGGACCAAGAAGAACATTCAGATGCTGGTGGAATTGTCGAGCACGAAGCGAACGCACGGCGTGATCAATCCCTTTCGCTACGAGCGTGTCTATACCGCGTCCGCCCTTCCACTGACCATGAAGATTTTGGACCGCATCGAGGAGGAGAATTTGGATCTGGCCAAGCGCATCAACGATGTTGTCGCCGAGATTGACTCGGGCATCAGAGGAGGCGAATTCACGAAAGATGGCAATGCGAATCGCATGGACAACCTGCCGTTCACCATGAAGGAGAACTCGCTGGACAAATACAAGGGCTACAACTTCCACATGCCCGAGACGAACAAGGAGCGCTGGCAACTCTTTAGGCCACGTGTCTACTTCGACATCCACCTCAGGGAGGCGCGTCCCCTTGGCCGCATCGTTGTGGAACTTTACACGGAGGCGGCACCGACTGTGGTCCTGGAAATAGTCCGAGCCTGTATCTGTGACTCGCACGATAAGTTCCTCATCAAGCGCCTGTTTCCGTCCCTTTGGTTTGACGTCAATCTCGAACTGGACGACAATTCGCCGCTGCGGCGACCCTTGGAGTACGACGGCAAGATCATCGATCATGGCGAGCACGGACATGTGCTCTCGTTCAGCAAGGATCATCTGCAGGGCTTTCGGGATCACTTGTCCTTCTCCTTGTCGTTTAAACCCCTCAGAGTTGTAAACGGGGCACGCGTCGGTTTCGGCCGTGTCCTCAAAGGCGGCAAGATCATCGACTGTCTCCAGAGCTATGGCACCAAGAATGGTAAACTATTCCGCAGCATTGTCTTCTCAGGCTGCGGATTCCTGTAAATTGTGCGCATATTGTGTATTCCAAATTTATTGTATTGTCAGTTAGTTTATTGTACTGTAGTAAAGGCAACCTCATACGAATTGCAAAACTTTTTTAAGGAATTTAAAAAAAAAAAGAAAGAAAAAAACCAAGAATAAAATTTTAGGAATTCAAAATTGGGAAGAAAAAATTAGGAATCATAAATTGGGAATTTCAACAAAGAAAAATATTCAGAGTACAGAAATTAGGAAAACAAAATTGGGAAAAGTATCTTTAGTTTTTCTGTCATTGGTTCAATTTTTTCGAATAGTTATATACATTATTCATTATTCGTTCGCAGGTTGCAAATATTCATTAATATTCAAATTTTTAAAATACCTAATGAAAGAGCAAGATGAACAAGACACTAAGATTATTCAAATTAACGCTGGAGATGGGCCCAAAAAAACAATTAAAATATGAAAGGGTAGACAACCGTCTTAAATCGCTACTCAATACATACGACCGAAACAGAGTTGAAATAATTGTTGATTTTTATATAAGGTATAGATTTTTAATAGATTTTGAAATAAATGGCTCGACAAATTTTGTCTTTTTGCTAATAGGAAAAGCCGAAATCAAAAATATTTTATTAAAAATCGCGCGATTTCAAAAATGTGTTATTCAAATTCGCGCGATTTTTTATAACATATTTTTAATTTCGGTTTTTCCTAATTTTTGTTTTTTGTCTTCCCAATTTATGTTTTCCCAATTATTGTGTTCCATATTTTGGATTCCTAATAACTGTATTCCTGATTTCGGATTCGTAATTTTGGATTCGTAATTTTGGATTCTTAATTTTTTTTCCGAATTTTCGTATTCTGAGTAATATTTTTCGACATTCGTACGTAGAATCGTAGTAAAGTCTTCATCCCAGCTGCTTTTCGAATTCGTTCATTTAAACGTTTAGGCGTCAATTTCAAAATGTAGTTTAGTTTTAAAAAATTTTCAGTGTAAGAGGACAAAGAAAAAAATCTATAAAAAAATTTTTAGTTTTTACTTTCGTACTTTTTTTTTTTACTATTTTCACTTGATCCTTAAAAATAATGCATAAAATGACAGAGTTCCCTGAATGTTACTCAGAAGACTCGCTCTACGAGTTCGAACAGAAAGAGAGAAGACGGCTCACAGATGCTGCGAATTCGAGTGCAAAGCGGGCACACTTTAAAAGTAAATCCCACTCGAAACCCAAACTCGAATCCAAGTTGAAACATGCCGACCAGCAGCACTTTCAGCAGTGGCAAGAGCACCGCCATCGAGTTGAAAACATGGCTTGCAATGTGGATTGTAGGGCACCAGCTTATCAAGCTGCCCGCCAGACCGGCGTGAATGGACTGTATCCGAATGCCGTTGCCTTTATGGAACGGACCAAGAAGAACGTCCAGATGTTGGTGGAACTATCCCAGATAATACGCACCCATGGCGTGATCGATCCCTTTCGCCACGATCGTGTCTATACGACATCGTGCCTACCCTACAACATTAAGAAATTGGAGCGCATTGACGAGGAGAATCTGGATATTGCCAAGCGGATTCTGGACGTAGTCAGTGAACTCGATACGGGCCTAAAATCCAAATCCAAATCAAAGAAATGCCAAACTAAAAATCAGAAATCAAAGCCCTTTACGATGAACGAGCAGCCACTGGCCAAGTACCAGGGCTACAACATTGCAATGCCCCAAACAGATAAGGATCGCTGGCGACTCTTTCGACCACACATCTATTTTGACGTACATTTGAAGGACTCGCGTCCACTGGGCCGCATTGTCGTGGAGCTGTACACAGAGGCGGCCCCTGTTGTTGTGCTGGAACTGGTCCGAGCCTGCGCTTCCAACCAGCACAAGAACTTTGTCATCCGACGACTCTTCCCAGATCTTTGGCTTAATGTAGAGTTGGCAATGTCGGGTAATTCAGAGCTGTTTAAGCCCTTAGAGTATGATGCCAAGGTCATTGATCATGGTGCCGCCAGTTATGTATTGTCCTTCAGCAAGGACTACTTGCAGGGCTTTCGCAATCACCTGTCCTTCTCCCTGTCCTTCAAGCCCCTGAGCGTGGCCAACGGTTCCCGCGTCGGCTTCGGTCGTGTAATCAAGAACAGCAAAATCTTCGACAGTCTTCAGAGCTACGGCACCAAGAACGGTGTCCTCAGACGGAGTATTACCTTCACAGGCTGTGGGATTGTTTAAATTTTATTTGTAGTGTGACCCAAATTCAATGTATCCTAATAAATTGTGATGTGCTTCCATAAACTCTCTTTATTGTTCTCTGTCCATTTGCTTGGGAGCTCATATCAATAAGCAAATGTTAAATTAATTATCAAAATAATTCGGAATTTTTATAATAATTTAAAAATTAATTTAAAACTTTTAAAAAATTATGTTTCAAAGAAATCGGAACTTTCAGATCGAAAAAACAACTAAGCTCGATTCCCAGCCTATCATCTTGAAAGAAAATACCAAAAAAAAAAGAAAAAAAAAACCTAATATATAAAAAAGAAAAAAAAACCTAATATGTTTCAGTTTCATACCTGTTAAATTTCGATGAAAATTACTAATCAATAAGATTATTTTTTTAAATAATCGAAGGGACTATATAATTTACTGTTGAAAAATTTGTGATTATTTAATGATTACGATTACAAAAAATAAGAAATAATCTAAAATTATTACAATTATTCAAAAATAATCAGAAAAAATCAAAAATAATCTTTCTGATTATAAAAATAATCTTTCTGATTATTTTTGATTTTTTTTCTGACTATTTTTGATTTTTTTTGATTATTTTGGCTACTTTGATTGTGAATATTTAAAATAATTTGATTTTTACTAAATAGTCATAAATAATCAGAAATTATCAAAAATAATCAGAAACATATTAAAAATAATCCGATTACTCAAAAAAAATATTTTTGATTTTTTCTGATTATTTTTGAATAATCTTTATACTTTTTGATTTTTTGTAATCGTAATCATTAAATAATTGGGCAAATCCGAAAATAATCCTAATTTAATCATTAGTTCGAATTTTAAACAAAAATGATCTAATTAATAATCATTATTTAACAGGTATGTTCAGTTCTTTGCAAAATGAAATCGACAGCTTGGAAGTCGAATTAGCTTTTCGAATTTGGAAATTTTCCTGAATATGTTTCGTCATAAAATTTAGTCAGTTGTAAAACTTTTTCCCTCAAGGAAAACCAAAAAAAAAAAAATAGTGACTTTAAAAATTGTTTGTTTTAGTTTTTGATAGATATTGGATAAACTCTTTTTTTTGACCTATCCTACTATTCTGTGCACAATGAGCGAGCTGCCGCAATGTGTGTCCAGTGATTCGCTGTTCGAGCTGAAACATGCCGAGCAGCATGCCGAGAAACAGAAGAGCATTAAGTGGAGTGTTGTGGTGCCAAGGAAATCATCGGTTAGGGTAATCAAGGATGGACCCAAGTTTAAGAACCACGAGGAGGAAATCTACTACGAATTGTGGCTGTCGCATCGCCATCGACTGCGTCACATTCGCCACGAGGTGGAGAACCAGGCGCCGGGCTATCAATGGGGTCGTCGCACCGGCGCCTGCACCCTGACCAAGAACGCGGGACAGTTTATGGAACGCACCCGACAGAATATTCAGCTGCTGGTGGAGATGTCGAAGACGCTGCGAACTCACGGTGTGGTTAATCCCTTTCGGACGGAGAAGGTCTACACCTCATCGTCCATGCCGTATACCCTGAAGAAACTGGAGGCCATTGACGAGGCGAATCTGGATATTGGCAGGCGTCTGCTGGACGTTGTTAGCGGTCTCGACACGGGTCTCAAGCACAAATCCAAGGCCAGGCCAACGCTCGTAGCGCCGACTCCAGTCAAGAAGCGAGTCCATCGCTCCTCGAAGCTCTTGAAAGTGTGCCCCGATCGATTGGCCAAGTACGAGGGCTACAACATCCAAATGCCAGTCGGAAAAAGGGAGCATCATCTGCTCCTGCGGCCGCACATCTACTTTGACATTTATCTGAAGGATGCGCGTCCCTTGGGCCACATTGTCGTCGAGCTGTACACGGAGGCGGCGCCTGTCGTTGTCCTCGAGCTGATCCGGGCCTGCAGTCACCACCTGCACAAGAAGTTCACCATCAAGCGGCTGTTTCCCGATCTTTGGATGGATGTGGAGTTGCCGTTGCATCATGGCACGGATTTGCACAAGCCTTTGGAGTACGACGCACAGGTTGTGGATCACGGTGCCTCCGGTTGTCTGCTGTCCTTCAGCAAGGACTACTTGCAGGGCTTTCGCCACAACTTGTGCTTCTCCATGTCCTTCAGGCCCATCGAGGTGGCCAACGGTTCGCGCGTCGGCTTCGGACGCATCGTCGAGGGCGGCAAAATCTTTGATTGCCTGCAGAGCTACGGATCGAAGAATGGGAAATTGATTCGCAGCATTCTTTTCACTGGCTGTGGCGTTATTTAAATTTCAAGTGTATTAACTTTTTTGTAATGCTTTTTTTAATTTTTGGGATACTTTTTATTGTTATATTTGTAGTGCAAGTAATAAACGGATTCAAGTCTTGGTTACATACACAGAAAACAAAATCCGGGATAGCCCGAATTCAATCCGAAACGATGTCAGAAGTGGGGTAATCTCGGATTTTCTTAAACCAAGGATGAAATACTGGATTTTTTTCAGTCCCGAATTAAATCCTGAAATTCTTAAATTCAGGCGTAAAAAAAAGATATTTTAATTATAATGCTTTACGTTACATTTAACCTTGTTTTTTAAATTTTTTTTTTTAAATTTTAATTTTTTTTTATTAATTTAAATTTTGTTTCTGAGATTTTTTTTTTAATGTTTTTTTTTAGTTTTTTTTTTAAACATTTTTTTTTTTAATTTTTTTTTTTTTAGTAGATATTTTTTTTTTTTTTTGACGGGGGAATCGAACCCAGACTTTTTCAAACTGGAGTCGGCGACTCTAACCATTGAGCCACCGGACCGGTTGAAATGAGAGAGGCCGAGAGAGAATTTTCCTCTCGCGCTCAGCAAATGTGTATTTTTCCATTTCAATCCCGATACAGGCTTGATTATTCAGCTTAATCTTGAATACATACTAAAAAATGCGAGCTTAAATCAAGTATTTTATACTTGATTTTAGAATGGCATTTGTTTTTCTGTGTACAAGTCCAATTAGTCAACACACACATAATTCAGTTGCTTCGACAGGCAGCTGGATATGCTGAGCTGGTGCTGAATCCGAAGCTCGTCGTCAAAGTGTCTTGAACTCCATTATGCCTTGTTCGACGTCACTCTTAATTTGCCTCAATTATAAGCACAACAGAGGGTCTAGCTCTTAAATGACTGACAGGCGGACAGTCGAAAGGTCGGAAGGTTGGACAGTCGGAAAGTCTGACAGTCGGACAGTTGAAGGAAGGACCGTCAATAACAAGTTCTGCATCATGTCCTGGCGCACAAAAGGACAAACTTCGTAATATTAATAATACGCGCAATCGCTCAGCGAAATTCTAGTTTTAGCTTTAACCTATTCAACTAAATGTCTTTGTGTGTGTACACTGAAAAAAAGACCACTTTCTAAAACCAAGAACATTCATCTTAAATATTTTGTTCTTCAAATAAGAATATTTTAAGACCAAATTACTAAAACTAGGAATATTAATCTTGAAAATCGTAAGTTCTTAATATAAAAACAAAATACTCAAATTTAAATATTTTGTTTTTAATAAAAGACCATTTTAAGAAGAAATTACTAGAACTAAGAATATTATTCTAAAAAATTTTAAGCTCTTGATATAAGAATACAAATCTTAGATCTTAGTTATTTTTCTCTTAAAAACAACACACTTTTTGAGACTTAGAATTCGCAACTGGTTCTGGAGTCTCAAAGATGACCTGCTAACATGTTAAGAAACTTAATATTTAAGATTTTTGGTCTTGAGTATTTAAAACTTTTTGATCTATAAATAAGAACACATTGTTTTAGAAAAATAAAAAGTTTTATTCTTATACTAAAATTGAAAATATAAGAATTTATGATCTTAAAAATAAAAACTTGGTCTTAATTGAAATATTCTTAGAATCAAGATGTGTTTTCTCACATTTTTTAAACCAAAGCTCTTAGTTCTGAGTTCAGTGTACACAACTTGAAGGCACTGTTGGCGGTCTGTTGTCCTGCACGCGTCCTTTATGCGCGCTCCTGCAGCGCTAATTAATTTTTCTGACCATCAGCAACACACAGAGCGGCAAAGTCGAAAGCCGACTGTGAGATTTACATTTATTAGCGATGCCGCAGAAAATGACCAACAGGGCCCGAGGTAATGAGCACATCCCTTTCCCCCCATTATTTTCTGCCTATAACTAGAATTTTTAGAAATATATATGCATATATATATATTCAAGGACGCGTTGTGTCTTATGTGGCCATGTGGTCGCCTCGGGGACGCCCTTTAGATACTTTTACTTTATGCGCGGCAAATTAAATAATTTTAATTTTTATTGTTCAGCATCACTGAGTGGTTACAGTGGGTCGGGGCGTTAGACACACACAGCGGTGGGTCCTTTGGCGTTGGCTTTGGTTTGTAGGCCATAATTTGCTGTGGCTTTTGGCTAAGTTTTTTGGGGCCAGCTTTTCTTTGTCTTTTGGCCCTTGTCTTTGTATGCAAACAGTACTTATTTAATTTTTTTTTTTATATTATTTTTCTCTTGGTTTTTACCACCTTTTCTATCTCTATTCGCAGATCCACCCGCGCCGCCATTAATTTCGGGCTATATAGAGGGACAAATTATACCAGCTGGTTCGGTGCAAAAACTGCTCTGTGTTTCATCAGGCGGCAATCCGTTGGCCACGTTAACGTGGTACAAAAACGACAAGCGGGTGAGTTGGAAATTTAGCCAGGTTTTTTGCATTTGCAGCATTTGCAGCACACTGAAATGAGTGCAACAAAAAAGGCATTTAAAATAGAGAGAGAGAGGGAGAGAGAGAGAGATAGAGAAGGAGAGAGAGAGGTAGAGGTGTAGTCGTAATGCTATCAACAACAGACAACAGCAAACATGGCGGGGCAAAACAATAATGGCGCTTTTGTTGACCATTTCCGCTTCCGCTTTTATGGGCTTAAAGTGCTAATAAGGCAGCTCGACGGCTGCTTTATCTGACTCACTGTCCGTCTGTCTGTCTAACCGTCTATACCTTTAACCACACCTTGTTTTTCGCTGCCTTCAGCAATTGTCGTTTGTGTTTTTTAGTTTTGCGAGCTGGAATTTAATCTTTAGCACAATTCGCGCATCAGCTAAATGTTTTGAATCAACGGAAGTGCCCACAGTTGCACAGCTGCTGTTGCATACTTATGGGCGGCACTGTTGCAACAGCTGGCTGTACAGTTGATATACAACACACGCCAAGTGGCAACCGCTGCTGGTTTTGCGCTGTCACAAAGAACGGAAGCGCGAGTCGCCTTCATCTTTAGCGCAATTGCGGTTTCTATCCTGCCTCCTGCCTCCCTTCCCCCCACCCCACCCACACTCCTGCCTCTGGCGTTTGTTGTGGCTGTAGGTGGTGTGTAAAAAGCGAGCAGAAGATTACGCTCATCTGTGTGCGCAGATTAAATGATATTTTATCAACAAAATTAAAATGCGCCATGGTTGTCTCTTGTGTCTCCTCCTCGGTCTCTTCAGTCCCTCTCTCTCTCTGTCACTTCTCTTGCCTCTTGGCTTGCCCCGCCAGCTGTTGCCGGAATGTTTGCATATGTAGCACAATGCCTGAAGTGCTTGTTGTTGTTATTGTTGTTATTGTTGCCTTTAAACACGCTTTTTATATCAGTTAATCACACAGAGTACGGTAAAACGGAGAATACGACGTGGCTGACACTATAAAGTTTATACATACATATATTCTTAATCAGTCTGGCCATTTCCGTCTGTCCGTAGATATGAACTCTGGATTTTCAAAGACTTGATCTCCACAATAATAAAGTTTTTTAGAAATACCTGCACATATACTATCAGAGCTCCATATATTCACCAAGAATATCAGGAAAAACTCCTCAACAGGAAAAAAAAAAAAAAAAAAATGTTTATTTTTGATGCTTACCATACCTCAAAATCAGTTTTAATCATCACAGTTAATTTTCTCAAGATTAAAGTAGCTATAGCTGTTTTGCATTATCAAAAAGTACATAATAAATCAGCGGTGGGCACGCAGTGGCTCTGGGAGCAGGGACTGCTGTTGATGTTGTTGTAGCTCATATTGTTGTGCTCCCGAATTCAGATTTCGTGTCCACAATCATCACACTAAATATCCTTAAGATTGGCTTAATATTAAAGTAGTTAAGATTGTTTTAATTTATTCAAAAGCATAAGCGACTAAATGCAGTAATTTGTCTAACATATTAGCTCTCAAAATATACATATTTAACAAAGATGAATGTATATTTTAATAGATTAAAGGGTGTCTTATAGTCGCACACTCGACTATAGCTCTCTGACTTGTTTCGGTCTCATCTCGAGTTTTATGCTGTTATATGTTATTTTTGATTTTTTCTACCGCTTTTGGCAGATCAACTCCGTCATTCGAAGCGCCGACAAATCCGTTTCGGCCGAAATAACAATTTTGGCCAACGTCACCGACAACCAGGCCCAATATCGCTGCGAGGCCTCGAACAGTGCCACCGAAATTCCGCTGTTCGAGTCGACAACGCTTAGCGTGCACTGTAAGTACAGAGTTCCTATTATTATTATTATTTTTATTCTTATTATATGTATTCTTCTGCCTGTCTCGCATCTTGCAGTTGCGCCAGAGACGGTAAAAATACGCATTGAACCGGAAGAACTGCGACCTGGCATGGAGGCGACCATCATTTGTGACTCGAGCTCAAGCAATCCACCGGCCATGCTGTCCTGGTGGAAGGACGGCATCTCCATTGAAGGTATGTATTGCCATGAATTGCAATTGGAACGTTGCCCAGCACATGGCCAAAAGGACTTGGCGGCGCCGTTGTCAAAATGGCAGCTGCAGCTGCTGCTGCTGCTGCTGCTGATGATGTTGATGTTCCTGTTGTTGTTGCCTGCATTTTGTAAGGCGTTTCCACGACAACATCCGGTTTGGTTGCCAGCCAGTTCAAGCCCCATCAGAGCCAAAGTCCAGTCTGGTTTAAGCCAAATCACTCCCATTTTATTTACATCGTTTTCGTGTCCGCTCTCTCTCGCACTCTCTCTATATATATATCTCTATCCGTATCTCCATCTCTATCTCCATATTCGCAGGCATTAATAATACGTCGAAGCCAGGTCTCTGGGGCGGCACCGTCTCCACGTTGGAGTTCAAGCTAAACATCAGCCAGGAAATGAACGGTGTGGTCTACACCTGCCAAAGCGCCAACGAGGCATTGCAGCGCAGTGTCCATGAGGCAATCAGCCTCGATGTGCTCTGTAAGTACACGGAGAGAAATTTGATGTGTTTACTAATTTTAAATTTGTAATTCTTTCAACAACTATTTAATCATGTTACTAAAACTCTATAATCAAGTACAAATATTAAAAATAAAAATATAATATTCAATTAAGTAAAACTCAAGATTTTCTAAAAATAAGTAAGCAACTTCTTGGATTCTATATACGAATGTCGAAAAATATTACTCAGAATACGAAAATTCTGAGAAAAAAATGAGGAATCCAAAATTGGGAATCAAATAATTAGGAATCCAAAATTACGAATCCAAAATTAGGAATACATCTATTAGGAATCAAAAATTAGGAAGGCAAAAATTGGGTAAGAAAAAAATTGGGAAAACAAAAATTAGGAAAACAAAAATTGGGAAAGCAAAAATTAGGAATCGCGCGTTTTTTAATAAAATATTTTTGATTTCAGCTTTTTCTTATCAGCAAAAAGAACAACATTTGTCGAACCATGTGTTTAAAAATCAGGAATTCGATTGCCAGCGCATATTTATTCGAACCATTTTTTTCAAAATCTACGTGTTTAGCACATTATTTCAGTGCTGGTAGAAATGCAATAGTTTGATAATCAGCTTCTTGACACGCTTGAACTACTAAGTCTCTGGCTTTTTCTTTTGATGATTGAGCATTTTTTTTAAATTCGAAAGAATTTTACCCATGACAGGAAAACCAAAGGTACTTTTCCCAATTTTTGTTCCTAATTTTTTTTCCTAATTTCTGTACTCTGAATATTTTTCTTAGTTGAAATTCCTAATTTATGATTCCTAATTTTTTCTTCCCAATTTTGGATTCTTAAAATTTTCTTCTTGGTTTTTTTTTCTTCTTTTTTTAAATTCCTTAAAAAAGTTTCGGAATTCGTATGAGGTACCACTTCTTGAATCAATTAAAACTCTAAATTTACTTGAAATAAGGTAGAAAACTGTTTAATACGCAAATACAGAGTTTAAAGAACTTGAATAAAGTTAAATTTAAACTTATTGAGCTTAAAAATATTATTATTAAAATATAATTCTATTAAAAATACTTAAAATTTCAGACTTGAAAAATATTGCTTGATAACACATGCAAATCAAGTTTTAAAATGTAAGGTTTAGAGCAGCGGTGGGCACGCAGTGGCTCCGGGAGCAGCGGTTGCTCCCAATTAAGTTTAGAATAAGAAGTACTTGATTTTTGCACTCAGTGTAGTTCGACTGCTCACTAATTGAGCAATTAAAGGCTGTCTGACTCACACTCACACTCACACTCAACCCCAATCCCAATCTCAAACGTAATCTCCAACTCAATCGGAATTCCAATTCAAATTCAAATTACAGTTCGTCCCAAGTTTGTGCCGCCGCCGTCGTCGACTTCGGTGGGACTGGAGGGGGAATCGCTGCAGGTGCCGCTGCAGGCGAATGCAAATCCCTCGACAATTGCCTACACCTGGACAAAGAATGGCGTTGCCATACCGCAGGACTCCGGCGAGCATCGCATCTTTGCCGATGGCGCCACTCTGAACTTTACCAAACTGCATCGTGATGATGCCGGCGTCTATTCCTGCACAGCCAGCAATTCCCAGGGCAAGGCCAGTCTCAACATTACCGTCGTCGTTGAATGTGAGTATACAAACAAGGAGTATCCAAAGAGTGTGAGTCCATTAAACACTCTTCTCCACCGCAGATGGCACCACTATCAAGTCCGTGTCGGAGAACATCATTGTGAGTCCGGGCGAGGATGCGATGCTTTCGTGCAGCGTTGAGGGCAAACCGCTGGCCGAGGAGCACGTGAAGTGGGAGCGTGTCGGCTACGACATGAAGGTCAAGACCACGACGACCTTCACCAACGGCACCGCCTACCTGCACATCAAGGACGCCCAGCGCGACGATGTGGGCAACTTTCGCTGCGTGGCCGACAACCATGTGGCCAATCCCACCAACCGCGATGTCCTGCTCATTGTCAAGTGTAAGTTCCATTTTTTTTTTAGATTAAATTTTTAAAGCCCCATTCAGACGAGCACTTTTTCACCGACACTTTTTGTCAATAAACCGTCCGTGTCGCTCACCATCGCTCACCGATGGAATAAAACGTGTTCTATTTCCATCGGTGAGCTTCGGTTTTTTATCGACAATTTGAAATTTGGTATGGTTACGCGACACGGACAGCTTTTTGACAAAATGTGACAAAAAGTGTCGGTGAAAAAGTGCTCGTCTGAATGGGGCTTAAATGAAAGCAGGGACCTTAAATAATGGTTTTTTTTTTAACTACAAAAATCACACACTTCTAAAGCACCTAGAAAAAAATGGTCTGCACCAAAATCTTTATTTTTTCTCAATCTCTGCATGATTTTTAAATTTATGATTTTTATTTTTTTTCACTGACAATCATTATTTTGGAGTTTTTTTTTTAACTTAGACCGTAATCATTATTTTTGATCAAAAAAAATTAAGATTACTAATGATTTTTATTTTATTTTTCACTGATAATAATTATTTTTGAATAATTTTATTCAACTTAGACCGTAATCATTATTTTTTATAAAAAAAAATAAAACTCATAAATAATGATTATTTATGATTTTTATTTTTTTCGCTCAAAATAAAACTTAACCAATATTATTTTTTATTCTTATAAATTGAACCTAAAGCTACCTCCCAGCATAATTTTTTTTTCTAAAAATATAAAAAAAAAGAATTTATTTATTTATTATATTTTTTCTTTCGCTCAAAATAAAAGTCAACATTTATTTGCGTTTTTTTTAAAATTATTTTTATTTTGTGATTTTGCGGTCTAAATTTTGAAAAATTACTCCAAAATAATAAATATCATTGATGAAAATTGTTAAAAATTAAAATATAATCATAACAATGTTTTTCTTTTTATAATATAATACTTATAACTCACAAATCTTATTTGAGCTCTCGGCATTTATGTTTTTAGTTGCACCCGAAATAGCCAAGGCACCGACTTTGCTGCGAGCGGCGAGCGGGACGGGGAGCGGGGCCGACTTCCCTGTCGCGCGCAGGCATCGCCGAAGCCGCAGTTTATTTGGCGGCAGGACAAGAAGGATCTGCCCATTAATCATACATTCAAATACGAGGTGGAGGAGCGCAAGATTGACTCGCTGACCTACGAGTCCTCGCTCATCGTCGAGAAGGTCGCGCCCGCCGACTACGGCGCCTACGAGTGCGTGGCCCGCAACGAGCTCGGCGAGGACATCGAGACCGTGCGCCTGGACATCACATCACAGCCGGAGCCGCCGCTGAGTCTCAACATACTGAATGTGACCCACGACACGGTGACGGTGGCCTGGACGCCGGGCTTCGATGGCGGCCTGAAGGCCTCTTATCGCGTTCGATATCGGTATGTACTTGTAATCGTAGCTCCCTTTCTCCACTTCTCCCACTTCCCCCACTTCTCCACTTCTCCCAGCGGCAAACTCAAGTTCATTTCATTGCAATTACTGCAAATGTCACGCCGCACTAATGAAATTGCCAGCTCAGCCAGTGCCGACTGCATTTTCCCCTTTTCTTGTATACCATCATTTTCATACACAGAGCGAAAACAGCTGTAATAAAATTAAGTTATAATTTTAGACAAAAATAAACACCAAACTTCTTTGACAATTATATATTTTGCAAAGAATCCTAAATCAAGTAAACAACCAAAAAGTAAATGACCAAAAATTAAAGCGTATATTTTAAATCACAAAGCAAGTTTGTAAAAAACAGGGATTAAAACCGAAACGAATATCGGTTCCAATTACGGTTTCGGTTTAAAAAAGTCATTACATTTTTGATGTATCATTCACACATTTATTTCACATATTCTTCAGTTTGATTTAGTTTAGTTACGTTTTAACAATATTAAAATGTAATTTAACAAATTTATTGTATGTGCGCTTTTTCAGTGCTATTAAAATTTGGTCATGAATATCCCAAATAAAAATTCAAAATTATACATAAGAAATAATAATCAAAATTAAGAATGAAAAATAGAAAAGAAAATTAAAAAAAAATACAAAACTAATCACAAAATAACAGAGATCGCAAAAAAAAACTTGTGAGTCGGAAAAAATCAAAACATTTTTCGATTTAAATTATTTTTAGTTTTTTTTTTTATTATCATTACAGAGTTTTGGTTTTAAGGTTTGGGTCAAATGAAATATTCTTTTTTCGGTTACGGTTTCAGTTACGGCTTTAAATTTCAATCGGTTCTTACCGGTTAAAGGTTTCGTTAGGTTTCGGTTAGAGTTTTTTGTTATGCTTACTTTTTATTTATTTATTTAATGTCAACTAAAAGCAGTTGACCAATTAAGTTAAAATTAAAGTATAGTTAATTAAAATAAAAATTTAAATTAAATATTTATAATTATATCTAGATTTAAACTGAAAAAATAAAAAATTAGTTAAAAATAATTTAAAATTAAAACTAAAAATTAAATTAGATTGTAAGCCCTGATAAAAAACAAATTAAGTTAATTAGTTAAATTTTAAATCCAGACATTCCAATTAAGTAGTAGTAAACTTTTAAAATATTCGGATTGTATAGACTTGATTAATTTCAGTTCAATGTTGATAACAAGTTTGTAATGTTAAGTTTTTAAAGAACGAATTACACGATTTTTTCGCTCTGTGTACTCGGTTTATATGCCCATACTCATGGCCATCTCATTGGATTTCTCATTTGCAGCATGGCAGACCGCGAGCAGTACAAATACATTGACGGCCTGCCCAACAGTCACAAGCTGACCATCGGCGGACTGAGGATGAACACGCTGTATCTATTCTCGGTGATGTCCTGGAACGATTTGGGCCAAAGCGCCTACCTGCCGGACCTGACGCGTGCCCAGACGAAAGGTAAGCCAAGCCAAGCAGCAAGCAATATTCAAATTAGGCCAACTGATTTATGTGATGACCCTGTTGAAGTCACTGTCCACTCTCTGTCCACTCGATAATGACAATATTCAACTTAAACTCACAAATGAACTCTCTCTCTGTATCGACTTTAATGCTGCACTTTTTAAATTGGAATTGTACAACACTTGGATACACATGGATACACATGCTACCTGATACCTGATTATATAGAGGCGCCACCGCCATCACAGCCGGCATCGTCTCTGGGCGGTGGTCCGCCGACCACCAGTCAGACGCCCCTGGGCGGCACATCGGGCATGCTGCTGGTGGGCGTGGCCGCTGGCATTACGGTCGTGCTGCTCAACGTGTTTGTCATCGGTTGTTGTCTGCACAAGCGCAACGAGAAGCGTCTGAAGCGAGGTACATCATCATCATCATCATCATCATCATCATTGTCATTGTCATTGTCATTATCAACAGCAGCATCATTATCTTTATCATTGCAAGAGATAAATGTGATGAATCTATTGTTATTGTTGTGCTGACTTGCAAGTTGCGCTTCAGCCTCTGCTGCTTTTTTATTTGAGCAATGCTTTTTACAGTCCAGCTTCCCTAAAGCCCCATTCAGACGAGCACTTTTCACCGACACTTTTTGTCAAAAAACCGTCCGTGTCGCTCACCATCGCTCACCGATGAAATGGAACGTGTTCTGTTTCCATCGGTGAGCGTCGGTTTTTTATCGACAATTTGAAATTTTGTATGGTTACGCGACACGAACAGCTTTTTGACAAAATGTGACAAAAAGTGTCGGTGAAAAAGTGCTCGTCTGAATGGGGCTTAACTCGAATTTTTTCTAACTCGAACAAAATCGAGTGGCAAATTCCACACAATTCTGTTTCCGTAACTCAAACATCCATAAGTCGAATTTCTCCATAGCTTCATAACTCTCCATAACAAAAATTTTGGCTGTTCGAATTTTTCGGGAAAAACCGCAATAAAGTTTGAATTTTTTTTCGTTTCTGGTTTATGCTTTTGTTACCGTCTCGTTTGGATATGTAATATGGATGTATGTATGTATGGATGAACTGAGTCATAATAAAAAAGGATGTATGTAATATGATAATATGATAGAATATTGCATCAAATATTATTTAGGCTTGTGAAATATAGGAAAGATGTTTGAAATGTCAGCGTATCAGCGCAAGATAATTTAAAATATTAAATTAAATTATTAAATATTCAAACTTATTAGTTAAGAAATTCGAAAGTGGACCAAAAAAATGGAAGTGGATGAAAAATATGATATTGCAGCGAAAACAGTTTTCATTATATTAAAAAATAGAATATCATTTGAATCGGCAACTTCAGCAAAAGATCGAAAAACTCAATTTTTGAGAATATTGACAGGTCTTAAGCAAACTGGAATCTGTTTTTGTTGAAAATAACAAGAATGGTTCACAATTTGAAATGTATTTATGAATAAATGATATTGTAGTTTCTGTTAAAAGACTAAAACAATAATTGCCTAAGTCAAAGTCTCCCTAAGTCGAACTTCTGTCTCCTGTTTCTGTTGCTGTTGCTGTCTCCTGTTTCTGTTGCTGTTGCTGTTGCTGTTCCTGTCACTCTGTCGCACGTGCCATGTGGTCAACGTCGAGCGTCGAGCGGCGCTAATTTCATTTGCTTGCCACATGTTCCGGCTGCGTTTCGCGTCATCGCGACACAACATGGCTACGTGATTTGTGTCAGTTTTGCATGGATAAAAAGAGATAAAAACAACGAGTAAGAGGAAAGAAAGTGAGAGAGAGAAATAGAGTGAGAAAGAGTAAGTGCGAGTGCTTCAACTGGAAGTAGAACGCAACCATTTCCCCTGTGCGTCATTTTTATTACAGTTTCTCATTTCATTTCGAATTTATTTATTGTTTTATTTTCCCTTTTTTTTTTCTTTTTTTTTTTTGGTTCTTTTATTTTGTCTTTTGTTGGTTCCATGGGCACACGACGCGACAGGACTTGAAATGCTGCCAGCCGAGTTAACGGAGGACAGCAGCAATACACCGAATATGGTCATAATTGGCATCTCACTGGCGGCATTTGGATTCCTTTTGGTCAACGCGGCGCTCGTTGCCTGGTTCTTTGTGCATCAGCGGCGCAAAAAAGGTTCGTTGACATTCATACTTTAATTTATATTTATTTATTTTTACTATTTTATTTTATTTTATTGTATTTTATTATATTTATTATTATTGAAATAAGTAGTGCTCCACATATTCCAAGCAGATAAAGTGTTTTTAGACCCCGTACTTTAAAAAAGTAAAGGGGTCTATTAACTTTGTCACAAAAAAAAATGTGCGTAACAGGCAGAAGGAGGCGTGGCAGACCCCATAAAGTATCTTAATCAGCACCAACAGCCGAGTCGATATAGCCATGTCCGTCTGTCCGTCTGTAAGAGCGCCTAGATCTCAGAGACTATAAGAGCTAGAGACTCCAAACTTGGTATGTAGGTTCGTCTATATTGGGAGCAGATCGAGTTTGTTTTAGATTTTGGATCATACCACTATATCATATAGATCCCATAGGAACAATCAGTTGAAAATCAAGTCTTAGTATGGAAAACTTTTTTGCTGTTTGAGATATTTCAACCAAACTGACAGAATATGCATAAAAAATGGTCCCATACATACTGACCAAATTTGATTGAAATCGGATTACTATATCATACAGCTGCCATAGGAACGATCAGTCCAAATTAAGTCTTAGTATGAAAATCTTTTTGTTGTTTGAGATATCTTTATAATAAGTACGGGGTCTCCGACAGTCGAGTACCGCTCGACTGTAGCACCGCCGACTAGTTTTAGAATCAATTTAATAGGACAATTTGTTTAATTGTTTAATTTTTTATTTAACTTTTTTTTTGTGGTCTTGCTCTACTTGCTCGCGAGTCTTTTGTGCGACTTCACGGCGCTAAATAGGCCAAAAAATAGCAGTCGCTGCTCCCGGAGCCACTGCGTGCCCACCGCTGGTCTAGAACTTACAACTTAACAAAAAACTAGGCTCGATTATTACGATTTTTCATCACCGTGCATTTAAGAATGGCCGTGTTCACCAGAACAAATCGACAACAGAAAATCGATTAAATTTCCATGATTATTCTGGTGAAATGCAGTGATTAGCAATCATGATTTCAAATTTTGAGATTATGATGACTGAAAATTCATCACCAAAATAGAACGCTGAAATTTTCTGATTGTGATGCTTTGTTATCGAGCAAACAAAATACATGATTACTGATTGATTAGTTCTGGTGAACGCGGCCAATGTGTTTTAAAGTTTCTTGAAATTAAACGCAAATTTATTTTGCATGACTAAAAGAGAAAAAGATAATTACAAATAAATTACAAGGTGTCTCACAGTCGAGTTAGCTTAACTGTAGACTTTTCAACTAGCTGATTTGTTGCGACTTGTTCAGTTTTAGCGTAACTTTAAGGAATTTTCAAGGCTTTCAAGTCACAGTCTCTCTAATCATATTCTGCCCAATGATGAAAGCTCTTATTATTATCCTTGGCGTGGCAAGGAGCAGCCACTTCATGGCTCTGATACCACTTCCGTGACACCACAGGAAGCAGAACGCGTTGTGCTACTTCCGCTGCCCCCAGTGGACGTCGACGTCGACGTTGACGTTGACTGCGGCAGCTGCGGCTGCTGCTTTTCAGTTTATGACGCTCACTAAACAATTTCCTGCATATACTCAGAAATGAAATATATATATCAGCTATATGTATGTAAGATAGATATATGTATGTGCATGTATATAGGTGGGGATAGAGTCCAGGCATATGAGATTCACGTAATTTCCGCGAGAAAACCAGAGCTGCAGTCAGACAGACCGTGGCAAGGAAACAAGAGATGTATAAAAAGCGAAGAAAAAAAGAAAAAGAGAAAAAAAGGAGAAGATATACACAGCTCGGAGCAGTCAACAAGAATATAATGATGACAGAAAATAATGATGCATCCTGGCAGCGGACAGAGGACAGCAGCCAGACACGGACGGACAGAGGAACGTAGGGACAATCCGAAGCGATGCCAACTGCAACTGTTTATTGAACAACGACGAAGACGACGACGAGGACGTTGGCAGACGTTGCCCCGTCCGGTTGCCTCCTTCCGCCTTTGACCCTTTGCCCCCCCCCCCCCTTTTGAGCCCCTTGGCGAAGACAAATGTGCATCGTTTTCTTAGCTGAACGCACAATCTTTCGGAAATCAGATTGCTCTGGCTTTAGAGACACCAGAGAACAGAGTACAGAGAATCGACCATAGACAGCAGATAGCATTGAGCACGTGTCCTGCAAGTGTTTGAGTCCTGGCACAATTTGCAGCTGAAGCTGTAGATTGTTTATTAATATGGAATTATATTTCCAAAGCCAGTCCCAACGAGCGAACGAAATATAAATACGATTTTCCCATCCCGTTGCCTTCCTCGTTGGGAATATTTGAAGACATTTCATTGGCAGGTCAGGTCTCAGAAGCCAACCAAAAACCAAACTGAAACGTGCTGAAAGTGTTAGCACACACACAAAAACCAGAGAGCAACGATTCCAAATGCCAGGACAACAAAAATTCTTGGCCAGCAATGAGCCATGAACGTTTGGCTGGGCGTGTGCTAACCAAATTATTTCGCATTGAGCCAAATTTAGTGGTTTGACACGCAGAGCAGCAGCAGCAGCAGCAGCATCAACTCAATCAGACCCAGTAGGAAACCCATTTCCATACCCATTTCGATTCCCAAACCCAATCCCAATTTCAGTTTTAGTCCCAATGCAGCGCTGCAAAAATTATGCATACACTTACACAGAAAAAAAGATCCGGGAGCCTGAATTCAATCCGAAACGATGTCAGAAGTGGGGTAATCTCGATTTTCTTAAACCAAGTATGAAATACTTGATTTTTTCAATCCCGAATTCAATCCTGAAATTCTTAAATTCAGGCTTTAAAAATTTTTTTATAAATTTTAATGTTTTTCGTTACATTTAAACTTTTTTTAACTTTTTTCTAAGATTTTAATTTTACGTTTTTTTAACGCTTTATTTTTAATTTTTTTCCCAATATTTTTTTTTAAATTATTTTTAAATAACATTTTTTTATTTTTACCTTTTTTATTTTAATTGACGGTGGGAATCGAACCCAGGTTTTTTTCTAGTAAGTCGGCGACTCTAACCACTGAGCCACCGGACCAGTTAAAATGAGAGAGGCCGAAAAAGAATCAAGTAATTTGGGCTTATTTCCCTATTTTAATCCCGATATAGACTTGATTGTTCAGCTTAATCCTGGAAACATACTTAAAAAATGCAGGCTTAAATTAAGTATTTTATACTTGATTTTAGAATGGCATTTTTTTTCTGTGTACACTCTTAGATGTACATACGTATGCATGGAACCTTGTTCCTTGTTTCTCCTTCTGTTACTTCTGCTGTGTCTCCTCTTCATTTGCCTGCTTGTTTGCGCCGTACACAAGGCAGAGACAAAGAGGCAGCATTCCAACAACGAGTTGTGCTTCGCCTTTGCTCAGACTCCGTCCCACCCGTCGTATACTCGCTATTTGCAGTTGTAATGTATGCTCGCATATACTCGTACTCGTATTCGTACTTTGGGCAAACATTTGACTTATGAGTTGCTCAACTTCTCTGACTTTTTGCCCGTCTGTCCAACTGTCCAACTTCTGATGACTCGTTGTTTCCTTTACAACTATATGCAATATCTTTTTCACAAAACTTTTCATTCCACACACACATATATGCATATAAAAAGTAAATATGTATATATAGTACCGATTATGATATTGTTATATGTAGTTAAAACATAATCAAAAGTTTTGATTTGATTAATAAAGGTATTGAAGTGTAATTTGTTTACGAAAACTGTCATCAAGAAATTTATGAATTGATCAACTTTCATAATCAATTCGATTTTTTTGGAAATAATCGTGGTGACTATATTATTCACTGTTGAAAAATTTGTGATTATATAATGATTACGATTACAAAAAATCAGAAATAATCATAAATTATTTATTTATTCAAAAATAATCAGATAAAATCAAAAATAGGAAAAAATAATCTTTCTGATTATTTCGGATTATTTTTGATTATTCTGATTATTTTGGCTACTTTGATCGTGAAAATTTAAAATAATTTGATTTTTACTAAATTATCATAAATAATCAGAAATAATCAAAAAAATGAGAAATAATCAGAAAAAAAAATCAAAAATAATCAGAATACTCAAAAAAATATTATTATTTTTGATTATTTTTGATTTTTTCTGATTATTTTTGAGTAATTGTAAAAATTTTAGAATATTTTGATTTTTTGTAATCTTATTCATTAAATAATTGTGCAAAGCCGAAATAATCGTAATTTAATCATTAGTTCGACTTTTATACAAAAATAATCTAATTACTAATGATTATGATTACTAATCATTATTTAACAGGTATGCTTTTATATACCACATTCTCTACATTTTAAAACTTGGATATTGTTTTTGAATGGATTTATGTTATCTGACCAATTTTTTAATATTTTAGTGCTAGAAATAAGTTATGATTTCGGCAAAAAAAATGTTCTTCTAATGTCTGAAAATAATATTCTGTCTTCAAACATGAAATTTGATTGTAAATTAATGTAATAATTCCGAAGAAGTTACATATTTGTTTTTCATTTTGAGTAGTGTCTTTTTTTCACTTTTTTAATCGGACATCTGAAGTTTTTCCGCCTTTTGTCCTGAATCCCAGTCCCTGTCCCTGTTCATCTCTAGGACTTCTCGCCAATTCGGTTTTGTGTTCTGTGTGAAATGTAGGCCAAGATTTTTGACATTATGAACGCGAGGAGGATGTGGATGAGGCTCTCGCTAGCGGAGCATGAACTACAGCCGCAGGACATAAATAAGATATTTTTCTTAGAATTTTCAGCTGGCTTTATTATACCGAAAGGGGGAGAAACGGCGAAGAGGGGAAATGAAGGGGAATAGTACTGGAAATTTCTCTCTCAGAGCACAGAGAGTTATGTTTGAACAAATGGCGCGCTTGGATCTGGTTGAAAGAGTGGGGTGATTTCCCCCCCCACTCTCTTCCATACTCACCCCCCTCGTCTACCTCTAGCACTATACAAAAGAAATGCATATTTCAGTCTTAACAGCCGCTTGTTACAAGAACTGTTAAGCGAGTCGCAGTCGAGCCTGCAGCTGCAAAACTGTCTTTCTTTCCTACCAACAACAACAACAACAGAATTTTTTATGACAATGTTCGGCTACCGAACCGCTTCCCCTTCCACTTTCCCGCTCAAACTGCCCCTATTCCTGCTGCTGCTGCTGCTGCCATAAGCCGATAACTGACAATGCCCAAAAGCATTTTTTGGCCATAAAGGAGTTGTCAGAGAAACTGGTGCGTTTGGCCAGAATGACAGCGGCTGGCAGGGGAATATATATATATTGTATATGTACACTACTGGTCAAAAAAATAAGTACACTCTTTTTTTTTTACTATAACAGCTATTGTAAGTCAAGTTTTCATATTTAAATTCCTTTTGAAAGATGCAAAACTTGCCTTCACCCATAAAGTTTGAATTTATGTAAATGTCTACTTTTGAAACTTTTTTCTTCGATTTAAAAAAAAGGTTTTAGTGCAGAAAAATTCTTCAACCAATTCTAAAAGTGACTCCAAAAAAAAATTAAAAAAAAATCGTTTCCCTAGTATTATTTAAAATTTTTTAAAAATTGCTTTAAAGGCACTTATTCGTAATTTTCATACAATAAGTGCCTTTTAAGCAATTTTCAAAAAATTAAAAAAATACTAGGGAACAGATTTTTAAAATATTCTTTGAAGTCACTCTTAGAATTGATTGAAGAATTTTTCTGCATTAAAACATTTTTTTTAAGAATCGAGGAAAAAAGTTTTAGAAATAGACATTAACATTTCAATGGGTTAAGGAAAGTTTCGGATAATTCAAACGAAATTTTAATGACGTTTCCAAATTTATTTTTTAAATATGAAGACTTGTCCCACAATAGCTGTTATAGTAAAATAAAAGAGTGTACTTCTTATTTTGGCCAGTAGTGTATATAGGGACAGGGAAGAGCATGAATGGGGGATTGGGGGCTGGAGGAAGGGACAGCCCGAAGATATCTGTGCATATTTCAATGCTTTCGTTAGCGTAACTTGACTTGTGGGCTGCTTTCAGCTCTAGTTGTTGTTGTTGTTGTTGTTTCTCTTTACTTATTGTTGTTTATTTATTTTGGTACTTCTTATTTTGTTGCTGTTGTCCCTTGGATATGCATTTTTAATGTGCATTTGCGCTTTTGTGTCAAAATGGCGCATGACGGAAAAGAATTTCAACCGCCTCTTTCTACTCCTTCTACTTCCTTCTCCGCCTGCCACGTCACCTCAAAGCGAAGTCAACCAAACTGCGACACGGACATGGCTAAGAAGCTTTGCCATTGGCCATTGCCCATTTTCACATTTCCACATTTCCACATTCTGCCCACTGTCCGATAAACTATGCCAAAAGTCTGCGGTTGGCATCTGGTCGGCGGTTGGACTTTTCGGCTATTTCCACAGCTCCCACGGTCATTGACTCGACTCCATAGTCCAAAATACTCATACTCGGAAGATGCACACTCATATATCATTCCCATGCAAGTTGACCATCCTGTAGTCTGCCATTTCTAATGTTTATTGCCATTTCGCCTGACCCCATAGATATGAAGTGTGCAGCGGGCAAACGGGGAAAAACTAAACTGCAAACCGAAAAGAGCATTTTCACTCAGCCTAAAAGCACTCCGATTTCTGGTACTTGGTTATTTTCGATTAAGTTTCGTTCTTTCAGAGTTCTGTTTAATTTAAACTGAAGAGTTTTTGAATTTGACACTCATTTCCATACAATCTACCCACAAATATCAGTTAGTTAATTGAGACATTGAAAAAATGTGCCTAAAAGAAATGCCAGAAAGAGAAAGTTGCTGGCAATTTGTATACCCGTTACTGAAAAAACAGGTAAAAGGGGATATTGTATTCGTTGCCATGCATGTAACAGGGAGAAGGAAGCAACTCCGACCCTATAAAGTATATATATTCTTGATCAGCATCCACAGCCGAGTCGATATAGCCATGACCGTCTGTCTGTCTGTCTGACTATAAGAGCTAGAGCAACCAAATTTGGCACACAGATTTCTATAAACCCCACGCAGGTCAAGTTTATTTCAAAGTTTTGCCACGCCCCTTTCCACCTCCGTAAATCGCTAAAAGCCACCAAACGCACAGTTTTCAATGTATTAGAATTTTTTTACTTATTAACGTTAACTACTATTATTAACTATCATGCTACTAAATCGTAACAAGATCAGACAAATAGAAAGGTGGTAATGGCGGATTTAAGTTTTTAAGCAGTGCAAGTGCCTAAAAGCATGCAACAAAAAAGACTTAAAATTTAATTATATAAGTAACGGGTATCCTAAAGTCAGGAGCTCGATTATAGCCTTTCCCACAAGTTAATAATCTCAACATTTTGGCCAAACTCAAAACTGGCTACTGCCAATAATAAATAAAATATAAAAACGAACGAACCGAAAAAAAAATAGGAAGTGCCAAAGAAAAATGATTGAAATAGATAGAGTTGGACGGAGAAAGAAAGAAAGAAAGAAAGAAAGAGAGAGAGAGTTGAGAGCGACACTTTAACGAGTTGGCCAAGGCAAAAGTTTTGTGCCAACGTGGCCATAAGCGATAAGCGACCGGTTACGGTTACAGTTCCAGTTACGGTTACTCCAAAAACAAACGGACTTCAACGTAAAGCACTCGACTTTGACACTCTTTAAACAATTGACTCGGGCCACAACAACGCCAGCCCAAGGCCTGGAACTCGCAACTTGAGCTGGAACGGGAATGGGAACGGAAATGGGAACGGGAACTGGAGCTGGAGCGTGAACTGGAGCAGGGCGTGTGCCATCGAATCAGTTGAGATAAGCACTGAGAGGCTGTCAAACAGTTGGCCAAATCGTTGCCATTGTCCGAAAGTTTGCAACTTTAGTGCTTAGAACAGAACAACCAACTTGGTTTTTATGTCTATACTTATTGTGTATCAAAAGTATTTGGCATTGATAGACCAACAAGATAGAATAACTATCCAATTCAATTGTCTCAGATTTAATTCTTATGTTTTTAAAGATGCCTTCCAAATAAAAGATGCAGGTTAAACTTAATAGGGACTGCAAATAAGACTTATAAATGCTAATTTGAACTAAAAGAATCAATGTGAAGGAAATATGCTATAGTAAAATGGTAAACACCAAAATTCCTATTTCACTTTAAACTTTCGATATCATCCAAAAACTTTTATTTAAAATTTATAAGATATAAATCAAATTGATTTCATATTTTTAATTTTGATTTCAAAAGTAAAAAATAATAGTTGAAATTCATTTTTTTTTTATAAAAGTCGAGAAACAACACTTATTTTTAATTTTTTCAATAAAAATAAAAAATCAGAGTAATTTTTGATATTTATTTTAAAAGTTACTAATAAGAGTTATTCCGTAATTTTTATTTAAAAAATCAAAAAAAAAGTTAAAGTGTTACTATTTTTTTAAATATTTTTATGATTTCTAGTATATTTTTGTTATTTGTTTGCCAATAATGACTTCATACATATCTTTCTGCAACAGAATAAAGAAGAAAAAATTAAATTTAATATAATAGTCAAACATGTTTTTTCATGTTTTTAGGAATGAAATGCAAAAATAAATACTTCCCGTCAATTAAAAAAAAAAAAAAAATCAAAATCAAAATACATAACTCTTATTTGTAACTTTACAAAAAATCTAAAATAACTTTTTCTTTTATTTTTAATGAAAAAATCAGATTTAAATGTTATTTCGCAACTTTTTATATAAAATTGAATTTAAATGTTTACTTTTGACCTTTTAAATAAAAATTAAAAATAATTGTTATATCGTAACTTGAAAATACAAATTTGAAAATAATTGTTAATTTGCAATTTTGATTTTAAGACTTGTAACAGTTAAACCCCTTTAAATCTTATATGCACATAAGTCATAAAAATATAATGCCTTCAGTTGGAGTAGTATAAAAACCCTGCTGCACCGATTCAAAAAGGCAGCTGTGATTTTTGGCAAAAAGTCGAATAAGCATAAGTCAGAGAATAACTGGCAGCATTCTGACTTTTTTTCTTTATGGGGTGCTGCAACCCGTCATCCCATCAGACAGTGGAGAGGATCAGGGTAAGAGGGCTGCAGACCAACAGAGCCACATCAGAGCAGCAGATTAAGAGAAAAGCCTTCAAAGCAGACGCAAACCGTCAACGGCGACGTCATTAACTGTCCTGACGACCGCAAAAGCTGTCTAAGCCATGTCATACTACTATATGTCGTACTATATATATATACATATATTGGCAGCTGGGCAAAAAGCGAAAGAAATCCCGTTCGCTAACTTCCTGGACACCTCCGCCCTCCGCCCTCCCCCTGCCTCTTTTGGTATTTCCTCGATTTTTTGGCCTTGGCGTGGCATAAGTGCAAAATTTGTAATCTCTGTGTCAGGCATAAAGTGCAACGGAGGCAACTGGAACCAAAAACAACAAAAGCTCTATGCCTTTACCCTTCACTCTCTTTCTGTCTCTCTCCCTCTCTCTCTGTCTTTGTCTGTGGCATCCCAACTATGGCGCTGGCTTATTTGTCGTGTGTGCGGTCGTGCGACACCGTCAAAAACTCCCCTGCAACAACGACAACTGGGACAACAACGACAACGTTGTTGGATGAAGCAGGCTTTGACAGTGATAAGCCCGTTCCCTGGCCATTAATTCCGTCTGTCCATTCAGCGTCAAGTCAAGCTACCCAGAACACTTGAGTGTCGCACTTTCACCTTTACTTTTTTAGACCCTGCACTCAAAATGTGCTATGAGTCTATTAAATTTGTCTAGGGGCAAATTTAAAGCTACATTCTTATGTTACAAAATACTCAGCATCAAAAAATAAACTTCAAAGTTAGTCAAGAAAAATAAAAAGAATCTTAATTCTCTTTGTTTTTGTTTTAAACATATCGAGTACAGGGTCTTTAAAGTCGAATACACTCTTTATCTTTGTACACCTTTTTTTTAATACTAGTTTTTGTTTTATTTGCAAAGTTTGACTTTAACAGCTTAATTTATTTGTGTGAATGGCTTTTTATGGAGTAATCTCCAAACTTTCGCTGACTTGCGCATCCTCGTATAACAATATTAAGTTTCAGGATTACAGGTCGAAAAAATTACTGAACTCTTGGTTTAAGCCCAAAATCATTTCAGCTTTTATACAAAAATTTAAAAATTCATTGAGCATTTTTTTCAATTACAAGTTGTTTAAAATTGAGAAAAAATTTGCCTCTGCTCAGTGATAAAAAAAAAACGATATACACTCGCCAGAAACTAACTTTAAAAGCTATTGTAAGTCAAGTCATCAAAGTAAAAGAAATAAATTTGTTTGAGTGATGCAAAAATTTCCTTATACCATTAAGTACCCATTGAAATATTCGAATTTTTGTAAACGTCTACTTTTTCAACTTTCATTCTTGATTTTTTTAAAAAAAATATTTTAATAAAAAAAAATTCTTGAAACAATTTTTAGAGTAACTGCAAAAAAAAAATGTTCGAAAATATTTTTGCTAGTTTTTTTTAAAAAGCCACTTTTTGTGTGAAAATGAGGAAAAAGGGGTTAAAATAGTCCCTTTTAGGTTTTTACAAAAATTTAAAAATTACTAGCAATAATATTTTTGGAAATTTTTTTTTGCAGTTACTTTTAGAACTGTTTAATTTTTTTGCATCAAAATATTTTTTTTGAAAAAATCGAGAATAAAAGTGTAAAAAGTAGACGTTCACAGAAATTCGAATTTTTCAATACGCATAGGTTCAGTTCTTAAACCTGTCAAATTGATATTGATAAAAGGTTAAACATAGCTAATGAATCTTCATTCAAAGGTTGATAGTTTTTATCGCCTGATGTTTTTATGTCGCCTAATTGATTGTACACTCGGCCATTATTTAATGCTTTTAAGCATTACAGTTTTTTTTGTAGTGAACTGTAGTTGCAGGTTGTGGTGTTGACTCCACAGTCAGCGTAAATAAAGCATAGCTCGCAAATAACTGTCGACCGTTTTTTTTCTTGCGCTCTCGTTGCGCGCACAACCGAAAAAGTTCGTACTCTGTCGCTCTCGCTCTGAGCAAGAGACTCTTGCTGTCTTCATTTATGTTTCTGTTGAGCTCTTTTCGTTGAGCTCTTTGTATGTCGGTCTTTCAATGAGCAGTGCGTAAAGAGCGAAACGAAAAACGCTCGCACAATGAGACACAGCAAAACACCGTTTGACCGAAAAAGTCAACGCAAACGGTCTTCTCCCAAATTAAATTTAAAGAATTGGTGCACTTTTTTATTCGTGTCTCTTCCCATTTTGCACAACAAATATTTGACAACTTCACACACTCAATTCACGATCGCAATTAAAGAATTTCGTCTGCAAAACAGACGCTTAGGCAAGCAAATGCCTATGCGTGTGAATGTATACCAATACATATGCAAAATACCGTTTGCTTCATTGAACACGACGAAACGGTATTGGAACAACGAGAACAAAACAAAATAGAAAAAAACGTTTCGATCCGAGCGCGAGCGAGCTCATTTAAGAACCGAAAAAACAGTTGCTCGCTGAGTCTTTTCGTAAAGAGTAAGCAAAAGACACTTATTTGCAGACAACGAGAAACGGTCAACAGTTATTTGCGAGCTATGAAATAAAGCATGTGACAAATGCCAAAAAATGTTTTTAATTCACTAAACTCTGAATGCATTTGCCTGTTTGTTTGGTTTGTTTGGGTTGTTCAGGGTTGTTGTTTGGGTTGTTCACTTGTGTGGAGTTACCTTCCGACAACATGTTTTATTTACGTTACGGCGGCAATAAATACGTGATGTTGCCAACAGCACACGGCTGGGGAACCTTTTACAATTGAAGACCCACAATTAAATGCATTCCCATTTATACTATATACTGCAAACCATTAAAATAGTTCGAAAATTGCGAAATTTCCTATGAACTCTAATTGGGTTAAGTGATCTATTGTAAATTGGGTTTGAGATTTAAACAACTCTAATTTAAAGCAGCATATTTGTCGAAATATATGTATTTATATACATTTATTTATCGAGTATAGATTTACAGATTTAGTCTAGTAAAAAATTACCAGTAGTTTAAAATAATTATAGCAATTTTTTCAACAACGAAAACAAGTTTGAAATTTAAAATAAATAAGTAAAATAATAAAGTTGTTGTAAAACTATATAATTTTATTACAGTCGTAAATATGAAAAGCAGCAGCTGAAGCAGCAGCAACAATAACAATAACAATAACTGTAGCTGTAACAATAACATAGCATCTACATTTCAGGTTAATTGGAAAAGTGTTTGCCAAACAAATCTAATACATTATTCTCTTCACTTTTCTCTGCTTTTATTCCTCTTTTCGCTGGCTTCTTTTGGACCATGGATGCTGAATAACTGAACGAAAAACACTCAACGAAATGCTTCATTCATTCATGCGAATATGGCAACAACCAACAAAATCAAATGCACTCATCGAACCAACACAACAACACACATGCACTTTGGACCACATTTGACTTTGCGGAAAACACGTGTTAACCATGTGGCGCGGTCATTTTGTCGTTGCCATTTGTAAAAATGTGCCATGAATCATTTAATGGCATTTTATATACAAATTTAATTGCATTTTTACGCTTACCTTCCTGCCTGTTGTCCCTCTGTTCTCTTCACTCTTGGCCAACTCGGCAAACTCGCATCATCGAACTGCACAACGTGCATTGATTTTAACCCTTGACCATGGTCAACAAAAATGCGTCGGCATAAAAATGAACGACAATAACGGCGTCGATGGCATTGCACCAAATGTGAATAATTTAACACAATGGCCTCTTCTACCATATTCCCTCCTTTTTGGCTGGTTGCAATGTTGGCCAACATTTGCTTGCTCGGCACTTTGACAATCTTGGCTATTTGCATTTGATTTGCATTGCCTGAAAACGCTGCTAACGCCCACAACCATGCCTACGCCCCCTCTGGCAACAACAACAACTTTTATCCCGCCCCCTTTGCTGATCCGCCCCTGTGGTGTTCCAAATGACTGGCGCACTGCGCCGCCGCCCAATCAATTTTCGGCATGTCACTGCCAATTACACCTTTTCAATATTTGCGCCGCATACCTTACTCACTTTTTTCTGGTTTGTGCTCTGACCTCGCCTGTGACTGTGACTGTGACCATTTCTGCTCCTGCTCCTGCACCATTGTCGCATCCAGTGTCGGAAACTACAAATCAACCAGGCAAAACGGCGACCATCGAAATGTACGCGCCCAGTTCGTACAATGACACCGTCACCGGCGAGACACTGTCCAGCGTGTCCGAGAAGAGCGAGTCCTACTCCAATGAGGGCAGTCAACCGGAATATATTGTGAGTATGCCACACACACACACATACACTGACAAAAACAAAGAACACTTTCTAAAATCAAGCACATTCATCTTAAATATTTTGTGCTTGAAATAAGAATATTTTGAGACCAAATTACTAAAACTAAGAATTTTAATCTTGAAAATCGTAAGTTCTTAAGATAAGAATAAAATTCTCAAATTTAAATATTTTGTTCTTAATTTAAGACCATTTTAAGACCAAATTAGTTAAACTAAAAAATCTTAAGCTCATAATATAAGAATACAAATCTAAGATCTTAGATCTTTTTCTCTTAACAACAACAAACTTTTTGAGACTTGGAATTCACAACTGGTTCTGGCGTCTCAAAGATGACATGTCAACATGCTAAGAAGCTTAATCTTTTTTGAGATTTTTTGTCTTTAATATTCAAAACTTTTTGGTCTATAAAAAAGAACATATAATCTTAAAAAAAGAATTAGTTTTATTCTTATACTAAGATTTGTGGTCTTGAAAATATAAAAATTTATGGTCTTAAAAATAAGAACTTGGTCCTAATTGAAATGTTCTTAGAATCAAGATGTGTTTTCTTACTTCAAGATTTGCATGTTCTGTACGCATTTTTTAGACCAAAGTTCTTAGTTCTGAAACCAAAATCTTGATTTTAGATCCTTTTTTATCAGTGTACACACACACACACACACACACCGCACAACGAACTCCATTCCAGTTTTTAGCTCCTCTTTTTTTATTATCCATACCAAAAACTATTCTTATGCCTCCGCTTTTTCCCCTCGCCTGTTGTTGTGCATGAATATGCAATTTGTGAGCCAGAATGAGCACAATGGGCACAAAAATGTCGACGCTGATGCTGTAACAAACATTTAGGCAGGAACCAAAAAAACAGTGCACAAAAAATGAAAGAGAGAAAAATGGAAAAAAATGTATGGGCTGTCTTAAGTTATTGCCAGGCGCTTGAAATTACAACTCAACGCCGGAAACGGGGCACAATGTTTAGGAGAGGAGGAGGAGGAGGAGGAGGAGGCACTGTTGACATCGAGGTCGCCGGAACTGTCAGCCCGAAGCCGGAAGCAGCCGCATGCTAAGACGTCGTGATTAATTACGCCCTGTTGATGATAATGATGAGATGCGCGAGACGAGACCAAAACTGAACTTGGCCAGGCCAAAAGCAGCGATGTGGCAAACAAATCGTTTCAAATTATTATAATCATTTATTACGCGCGTAATCTGAAAGCGACCACACAGAAAACTGTCTGTCTGTCTGACTGTCTGTCTAATGTTAACTGCAAAATGTTAAGCGTAAGCTGTTAAGTGTAAACTGTTAAGGGGGCATTGCTGCTTGGAAGGCTGATTTTGGACCTTTTTTAAAAAAAATCCTATTTGAAAACGGAAATAGTTATTTAAATTCTGTTTTTTTATTGTATCAAAAACATATTGAATTAAGTAAAAAAAATTGTTTTTCCTTTGTACGAGGGCTGTTCAAAAAGTTGGACGTCGAAAAAAAGGTATGCTGCTGGCGGCACGGAAAGCTTCACTTCGGATCATATGATGTGGAAAAAGTAAACGACGTTAGATTCAGTACAGATGTAATTCAGGCCCCTACCTCAATCATAATTTTGCGATTTTTTCTTACAAAATGGCGGCCATTGAAAAATGAAAAATCGATTTTGTGCAATTTTTTTTTGTAGTTCAGTGTAAAAAAAAAATTGTCAAAAAAAATGTTTTAAATTATGATTGAGGTAGGAGCCATAATGGTGACAATTCTGCGTCGATTGCACTTTGTTTCATCTAAATCGGTTCAGAACTACGGGCCCAATCAGTGCCGCCAGCTCGAAAAACGTAGTTTAACATTAACATTAACATAACATAGCTTAACATTAACATAACATAGCAGCACAAAAAAGGTCAAATCTCCTAAAGTATTTCGAAGTTCAAAAGACCCTTTTATGACGATATTCTCAAATATTCAAGCTATAAAAATATGAAAAAAAATCGAAGAAAATGTTTGCCAAGCAGCAATGCCCCCTTAATATATTTTACTGTAAAGTTTGTTCGCCTGCCTACAGGGCGTATGATAAATCGGCGCGTTGCGTATACGCAGCGTAGGCGACAAAGACAAAGACAAAGGTGCAGTTCATGTCGTTGTCGCTGTCATTGCGACTGTCAATAACTTTCAACACCCTCCCTCTGCCACTGCCAATGGGACTTTTAACGAAAACAATAGCTTAAGTGGGGAGTAATTACTCAAACACTTGTGGTGCGATTCGACATGCTGCACGGTCTCAGGTTGCATTCGCTCATTACTCACTCTTTACTCACTCTCACTCTCTCTCTCTGTCTCTTTCTCTGCGTTTTTGTTGCAGGACGAGGCACGCAAGAAGGCAGCATCGACGTATCTGGTGGAGAGTGCGGTGGACATGCCACCGCCCAGATACCAAAAGGATGGCACACTGCCAGCATTATATCCGAATAATATGGGTAAGTCAAGCTAAGATCTGACTCTACAGATATCGCTGTCAGTTTCTCTGTCTCTCTCTCTCTCTCTCTTTGTTCACACACACACACACAAAAAGAGCGTTGAACAGATGAAAAAAGCATTTTAGATAATTAACTTTTGGTCAAAAACAAGCAACGAAGTTCACAGTTCTCAGTTGAGAGTTTTGGAGAGTTGCTGTCAGCACGTCAGCGCCTCGTTTTATTCGTTTGTCAGTTCAGTTTTTGGCTGCAGTTGTTGCCTGATTTTATGCCATGATTGCAATCAAAGCTAAAAATAAAAGCAATGTAAAAACGGAAATCGGTAAAATGCGCAGAGATAGAAAATGGGTGGAAAATCAGCTACGCGATGGCTGAAAATTCAATTTGAGTGCAACATCTCCATCTTAATTGTAATTGAGGAGCAAAGTTTTTGCCAGTCTTGATTTTCAATTGAGGCATGTGTGTGTGCATTCACTTTTAACCACAACACACACACACACACACGTATATACACATATACAGAGCAGAATTGCAATCTTGAAACACTTGAAACCAAATCACGTGCAGTCTGCGCTAATTTAAGAGTGCGTTTCCAGCAACTCAACTAAAATTTAAGCACATCGTTTATCAAGCGGAAAATCATCAGCCAGCCAAGCCATATGGGAATGAAAAAATAATATAATAATAATAATTCAGGCAAAAATAAAATCGACTAGTCGGCGGTGCTACAGTCGAGCGGTACTCGACTGTCGGAGACCCCGTACTTATTATAAAGATATCTCAAACAACAAAAATATGTTCATACTAAGACTTGATTTTCGACTGATTGTTCCTATGGCAGCTATATGATATAGTAATCCGATTTTAATCAAATTTGGTCAGTATGTATGGGACTATCCCATATGCATATTCTGTCAGTTTAATTTAGTTATCTCAAACAACAAAAAAGATTTTCATACTAAGACTTGATTTTCAACTGATTGTTCCTATGGCAGCTATATGATATAGTAATCCGATTTCAATCAAATTTGGTCAGTATGTATGGGACCATCTTTTATACATATTCTGTCAGTTTGGTTGAAATATCTCAAACAGCAAAAAAGTTTCATACTAAGACTTGATTTTCAACTGATTGTTCCTATGGGAGCTATATGATATAGTGGTCCGATCCAAAATCTAAAACAAACTCGATCTGCTCCCAATATAGACGAACCTACATACCAAGTTTGGAGTCTCTAGCTCTTATAGTCTCTGAGATCTAGGCGCTCTTACAGACGGACGGACGGACGGACGGACATGGCTATATCGACTCGGCTGTTGATGCTGATTAAGAATATATATACTTTATGGGTGTGCCACGCCTCCTTCTGCCTGTTACGCACATTTTTTTTGTGACAAAGTTAATAGACCCCTTTACTTTTTTAAAGTACGGGTCTAAAAATAAATGATAAACTAGACACAGTTTCATTTTTTTGGCAAGGCAAGAGGAAACCAACTAAAGTAAGAGAGAAGAGAGTAGAAATGAAATAACAATGGCAGTATTATAATAACATTGGGAAATTGCTGAAAGCATTGCCGATGGATGCGACGACAGCAACTGCATTTGAAATGCAAAGCGTAAAAATAATAAAAATACATTAGCTGTAAACTTTTGGTCTTGCCATGTCTTTCTGCTTTCTCTCCTCTTCCTCTCTTTCTCTCTCTCTCTCTCTCTCTTAACTTGTCTCTCTGTGTGCGCTGAAAATAAAATACAATTACCTTATGTCAACGTATTTGGCAAGTGGAGGAGCATACTTCAAAAGTAACAGCTACGACGAGTCCAAGGCGCATTTGATAGCAACGACAACTTGCCACAGATAAACGGAGAAATGGAGAAGGAGAAGGAGACAGAGATGGAGATGGAGGCGTCTCCAGTGCGCATAATTATGTATGCGGCTATGCGGTGGCAAAAAAAAAAGAAAAAAGAAAAAAATGAAAAAGAAAACCCAAATAACAACAAGAAATACACGAAAGTGGGGGGCAAAGGAGGCGAATGGGAACAAGAACGAGCGAACGAAAAAGATGCGAAACAAAAATCCCTCGTCGCATCAAAATTAAAATGCTTGCCGGAAGCTGAATCTCAAACAGATGCCCAAGGCTATAATTCCCCCGTGAGAAAAAGCAGCACAACACATAGACATGTTTACTATATATACAAGTGAATACACACACACACACACACACACATAAGAAGCGCGGAAAATTCTTTTTGTCAGTTGTCGCCACAGTTGAGATCAAATAATAGATGATTCCGTTTCCATTCCATTTCCATTCCATTCCATGTCACTTGTCGTCGTCCAGCAAAGCGCATTTTTAATGAGACACTATTCAAAAATGGCGCTCTCTTAATGAGCACCAAACACATGTACACACACACACACACACACACACACATAGTCAACCACTAAAGTGTGTTAAATTAAATACAAGCAATAGCCTTGACCAAATTGTCTCTGGCTAAAATTACATTAACACTACAGTAAAGCCTCAGAAAGCAGAGAGAGCAGCTCAATAAAAACACTACAATATTTATAATTTGTAATAAATTTGAAAATTTTATAAATATTTATTACGAATTGAAATAAACCTATATGGGTATTTCCAGGATCGAGAACGCAACATTTGTGCGTCCTTAAATAAAAATTAAAAATAGCAAAAGTTGACATTTTCAATAATGTTTTCTCACGTGTTTAATGCATTTTAACAACACTATTTTTATTATAAAAGACAAGCTTTGAAGACTTGTCGCTTTCGAATTATTTATAGAAAACAATGCATCGCGAACGCGACGAAAAATGGAAGTTATGTTTGACTTCATCTTGACAAATGCGAAAGTCTGCGAAATGTGGCGAATTTGGATGAAAATACTCTTAAACCATAATAAAATAATGTAGTTTTGCATTTTAGAAATAATTTGGATATGTTCTTATCATTTTTTTTATTTTACAAGTTTTATTAGTAACATTGCGACATTGCGAACGCGACAATATTTCCACCTAGTTTGTTCCAACAATTTGTTCATCAAATTTTATTCGAATTATCGAAAACAGCTTGTAAAACTTGTTTAAATTAAACTTTCAATATATTTCTATTTATTTGAATGTCTTACGTTACAATCTTACAATCTTACTAAGTGTAATCGTTAGAATACAAACAGTCCATTTTGGAAGTCAATTTTTAAGAAAATGGGCAAAAATATAGAAAAAGTGAATGTATTCCAATGTACAATCTAGATGTTCATCCCATTGAATTTCTTCTAGCGTATATTGAATAACTTGAATACATTTTTGGAAGAAAAATTCACAAGATATGAGTTTTTGATCAATTTGACGTTTATGGTTGACATATCTGTGGAAATGCCCAAATATATTTATATATAAATATATTGCCGATATAACTTTATTAAACTAGACATTCTCATTTATATTTCCTAATTGAAAATTTAAAATTTATACAAATAGCCTAAACTTTTTCTCAGAAATTAATGCAAACCAAAGTCTATTATATTTGTAGCTCAACAAAAATAACCAAGAATAGAATAGAATATGCTTGAGTTGGTTACCTGAGCGATAAGTAGCCAATTACGAGCAAGTTAAAGTTTTCGTTTTCGTTGTTATTTTTGCAGCACGTGGAAGTGAATTTTGTCAGGAAAAGCAACACATTTGTTATCCCAATTGCAATAAATATGAAATGAATGCGACTTTGGGGTTGACCAGCGCAATTCTGCAATTACACATTACACATTACGTATTACTTATTATATATGCACAATGATTACAATTCTCTTCTGTTCAGTTCTGCTCTGATTTAGCAGCAGCTTCGAGAATGTAGTGCGCTTTTCAACACTGTTGCTAGCTGATCGAAAAATCAATAATTCATGAGAATTTTCCACTCCACACTGTGAAAGGTTACCTTCCCAACGTTTTTCCCTACATTTCCACCTCGTCCCCTTATGTTTTGTCGTCATACACATTGTACAACATACGCATACACAATAAACGTACGCATATGCAAAGTAAACAAGCCACAAAATGAACATGGGCCACCCAAGGAAGCATTGCCACCAAAGCTGGAAAAACAGCAGCAGCAGCAGCAACAGAGGCAGCTCCAAGCTCCAAGTTCAGTTGGCTGATAGGAACGTCAGGACATATGTCAGACTGTCGAATTGTGTGCCGGTGTCACCACGGCCGCAACTTCCTCAACTCTTCTTAACAAAATTATTGTTGCCTACTTTTCAGCGCGCACTTAAAACGTACTAGGCACCATGGGCTGTTTGCACATTTTACTGCAATTGATAAATATATATTTTTTTTAAGGGACTGCATTTAATAGTTATGTGTTTAAAAATTGATGCACAAAAATGCGTTCTAGAAGTGTGGAAAAAATAGACATATGTCATTTTTTAACGGCAAATTCGAAAACAGGATAAACTTTTATTTGCAATTTTTAATTTTAAAATTAATGCGTAGATCATATATGTACATATATAGGTCTATATGCGACTTGGCTTCGTTGGCTCAAAAAGATATTTCAATTCCAATTTTTTTTATTCAATTTTTATAATAAAAATTTACAAATAAAAGTTATGTGTAAATTTTTATAAAAAAAAATGGGATTCATATTTATTTTTATTTTTTTTTTGAAATATATATATTTTTGCGTTTCATTCCGAAAAGAAATAATAGTTAGTGCTAAATTTTTATATAAAAATTTAAAAATAATAATTATTTTGATTATTGTCATTTAATTTAATTTTATTAATTAAAAAGTTTTTTTTTTAGTAATCGGCCAATAACTTCTTTTTTTATTTTTTTTTTTACACAAAACTATTATTTGCAGTCCCTGCTTTTTTTCTTCATGCAAGTCTATCAGTTAAAAATTCTTTATGTTGCTTGAAAAATTTTTATTTCTCAAGATATCCACACCAAGCTTCTAAAATATTCGTGGTGAAATGCGCCAGTTTTATTTTTAAATTCCAACAAAAAATGGGCAAACACTCCATAGTGTGCGTGTGTGTGTGTGTGTGTTAAGGAATGAGGAAGGCGTTTGGGTGTCTAAGTCTATTTTACGAAATTACAAATTTGTTACGTTTGTGGCTTTCACGCCTTTTCAAATGAGTTTAAGTTGAGTGGTTAAAGCGTTAGCTGTATCCTTGCCGCGAGTTGCCACCAACGATGCCACAGCTGCCAGAGTTGCCACCGCTGCCACAACTGCCACAGCTGCCACAAGCGAGGCCATGAGCAATGTCAAGCAATTTGTCTCATCATGGTTTAGGTATCATCATGCTAGATATAAATACCTACAAATGGACGAGTACTTGGTCTGATTTGTTTATCAAGGCTTAACGATAGATGGAAAGAATTGAAGCGGCAAAAGCAGAAGAGACTGGCAACCTCGGCACGTGCAGCACTCGTTGACTCCCAGATTGGCCAGATTGGCCAGTGTCGTGCTGCAAGTTGCAATTAATGGCCTCTCGTTTTATTTGATTCCAAACGTTTGCACATGAAATGAACCAGAAAGCAGCAAAATGTTGCATCTACGTGGGTGCCAACACAATTCGAATCGATTCAACACACATTCCCCATTTTTTTTTTGTTGCTTTTTACCAGCCTCTTGTCGATTTGCTTGCATCTTGAAGTCTTACTCTTACCCTTTTATTTTTAGACCCCGTACTTTAAAAAAGTAAAGGGGTCTATTAACTTTGTCACAAAAAAAATGTGCGTAACAGGCAGAAGGAGGCGTGGCAGACCCCATAAAGTATATATATTCTTAATCAGCATCAACAGCCGAGTTGATATAGCCATGTCCGTCTGTCCGTCTGTCCGTCCGTCCGTCTGTCCGTCCGTCCGTCTGTAAGAGCGCCTAGATCTCAGAGACTATAAGAGCTAGAGACTCCAAACTTGGTATGTAGGTTCGTTTATATTGCAAGCAGATCGAGTTTGTTTTAGATTTTGGATCGGACCACTATATCATATAGCTCCCATAGGAACAATCAGTTGAAAATCAAGTCTTAGTATGGAAAACTTTTTTGCTGTTTGAGATATTTCAACCAAACTAACAGAATGTGTATAAAAGATGGTCCCATACATCACTGACCAAATTTGATTGAAATCGGATTACTATATCCATCATAGCTGCCATAGGAACGATCAGTCCAAAATTAAGTCTTAGTATGAAAATCTTTTTGTTGTTTGAGATATCCTTTCATAATAAGTACTGCAGGAGTCGGTCCGACAGTCGAGTACCGGGGCTCCGACTGTCGAGCACCGCTCGAACTAGTTTCTTGTTGCTTTTTACCAGCCTCTTGTCGATTTGCTTGCATCTTGAATTCTTACTCTTACCCTTTTTTATTTTGTATTTTGCAAATGCGACTATAAATGTGTCATTTGCAGTTGTGTATTGCAAACCGTCTGCGGTGGAGTTTCTTCCTCTTTTTGCTGGCTTGTGGATAAAATCAATTGAGCTGCAATGGCAAACGGAAGTCTGGCCAGGCATTAAAATTGTCATAAATCCATGCAAAAATGTGAAAATAATACAATAATAACGAGAACACACCGAAAGAGTGCGAACTCTGATTTGTTGAGCTCCGTTGAAGGCAGAAAATAAATATATTTATTATTTATTTATATAATAAAATGTATTTAATAGTAAAGTCATACTCAAACTCTCCTTTGTCTCTGCTCGTTGCAGTCAACGCTTGCACGCTGCCGCATCCCAGGCACAATAATGGACATGCCGCCGCCGTTGCCGCCGCTGCTGCCGCGGCGCACATGACGCGCGACGATCAGATGCTCATCAGCAAGGGCGTCTACATTCCGTCCCCGTCGCCCGCACCGCCCCCAGATGGTTCCTACTACAACATGAACAGCGACAGGTATCTGTCGTATCCGCCAATGGTAAGTTGAAACACTAATGTATGTACATACGTAATCATAGATTCTGCATTTAAGCTTCTTTTATTTGGAGCATACCTGTTAAATAATGATTGGTAATCATAATGATAAGTAATTAGATTATTTTTGTTTTAAAGTCGAACTAATGATTAAATTACGATTGTTTTCGATTTTACCCAATTATTTAATGATTACGATTACAAAAAATCAGAAATAATCTAAAATTATTACAATTATTGAAAAATAATAACAGAAAAAAAATCAAAAACAATCTTTTATGAGTATTCGGAAAATTTTTGATTTTTTTCTGATTATTTCTGACTACTTTGATTGTGCCAATTCTGATATATTTATGATATTTTAGTAAATAATCTAAATTATTTGAAATTTTCAAAAATCAAAGTAGCCAAAATAAGCGGAAATAAATCAAAAATAATCCGAAATACTCAGAGAAGATTATATTTTTGATTATTTTTTAATTTTTTCTGATTATTTTTGAATAAGTGTAATAATTTTAGATTATTTTTAATTTTTTGTAATCGTAATCATAAAATAATTGGGCAAAATCGACAATAATCGTAATATAGTCACTAAGTTCGATTATTTACACAAAAATATTCTAATGACTGATTAGTATGATTACTAATCGATAATCTAAACAGTTATGATTTGGAGTACTTGGCAGTCTCATAGCTTTTTCAAATCGTAACATATTTCGATAAGCAATGTCATTATAATTTTTGTTTGACCTCTTCATTGATTCTGCACTTACTTTTTTTTTAATCTGGAAATTTTAAAAATTTTCAAAAATTTTACCCATTTTTCATACTTATCCCTTTATATTATATATAATATATATTTTATATTTTTCAAAACTTCGAGCTCTTATAACTGTTGTCAAATCTTGGCCGATTTTGATGAACAATGTCCTTTTAATCATTGATTGCCGTCTTTTTTGCACTTGTGCCAAAATTTTAATCATTTAGGAAAATTTATTTTTTTCAACAACTTGCGATTCTGTCCACACCTTAACTTTTTTGAGATTCTTGAGCTCTTTGACTTTGTCAAATATTGACCAAATTCAATAAGCAATGTGTTTTTAATCATAATTTGGTCTATAAATTGATGCTGTATTAAAACTTTCTTTATTTAGGAAAATTTAACTTTTTTTCAAAAATGTTTGATTTTTTTGAGAACTTCAAGCACCCATAGCTTTATCAAATCTTGAGGAAATATGATGAGCAATGTCATTTTAATTATTGTTTCTTCAATATTAATAATTATGTATTTTACATATGCGTTTCCCTTTCCGATTTGCATTCCGCTTACTACAATTCATTAAGTGCTTTTAGTAGCATGAAGCATATTTAAAAAAAATAAGTAGTGAGTATTTTTTCCAAGATTCCTTTAGATAAGCTGTCGCTTTAAGCTGTCAGCTGCAGCTTTATGTTAATTGGCATCGCATACTTTGATCCTCAATACTCGTATGATGGCGCACTAATCAGCTGCAGCTGCTGCTGCCGCTGCTGCTGTTTGATGTCCTCGCTGCCCAGTTTGAGGTCCTCGCTTATGGCTAGTCACGGCCAAGGATTAGTTCGGGCAATTAGTTGGATGCCAGGCACAGATGGCAGATTGTAGATGGCAAATCCCACTTCATTTGCATCGCATTTAAAGAGAAATGAGCCGAGGGAATATATATATGTATATTCTTGATCAGGAAAGCAGCTAACTGCCATGTGGCATCTGCCAGTTAACTGGGTTCGACTTTTATAATCCGCGTGCCGCATGCAACGCGCCAAAGACAAATGACAAACTCAAAAGCATTAAGCTGCAGCCTCAGTGAGAATGTGGATAAAGGGATAAAGGGAGGAGCAGCAGATTGAGAAGAATGAGTTGCTGTGAAAACTGTGAAACTGCTGCGCATCTTCTCTCCTCTCTCTCTCTTTTCTTCCCTCTTCTGCTGCAGTTGCCTTGTTGTCATTGTTGTTGTTTGCTGTTGTTGCCGTTGCTGCTGTCGTTGTTTGTACTTGGCGAAAGTAAACATTATTTTCTCAAGACAACAATTTAATATTACACATACGCAGCGTATACGCGATGGCAGCAGCAGCATTGGACGAGGACGTTTATGACGACAGCAGTCATATCGTAGCTCACATTTATCCCAAGTGCCCTCCACTCTCTCCCTCTCTCTCTCTCTCTCTCTCTCTCTTTAGCTGTCTGTCTCTCTTGCTCTCTTTGAGTTACGCTACATAGCACACAACAAAGTTTTTGCGCCGCATCACTCATAAAGAGTAGCTGCTGTTCCTGCTCCTGTTCCTACTCCAGCTTCTGTCTCGTCTCCATCTCCATCTTCTGTTCCATGCACTGCAAAAAAAGAGCACTTTCTAAAATCAAGAACATTCATCTTAAATATTTTGTGCTTGAAATAAGAATATTTTAAGACCAAATTACTTTAACCAAGAATATTAATCTTTAAAATCGAAAGTTCTTAATATAAGAATAAAATTTTCAAATTTAAATATTTTTTTCTTAATTTAAGACCATTTTAAGACCAAATTAGTAAAACTAAATTTAAGTTCTTAATATAAGAATACAAATCTTAGATCTTAGATCTTTTTCTGTTAACAACAACACACTTTTTGAGACTTAGAATTCACAACTGGTTCTGGCGTCTCAAAGATGACATGTCAACATGTTAAGAAGCTTAATCTTTTTTTGAGATTTTTTGTCTTGAGTATTCAAAACTTTTTGGCCTATAAATAAGAACATATAATCTTAAAAAATAATTCGATTTATTCTTTTACTAAGATTTGTGGTCTTGAATATATAAGAATTTATAGTCTTTAAAATAAGAACTTGGTCTAAATTGAAATGTTCTTAGAATCAAGATGTGTTTTCTTATTTCAAGACTTGCAATTTCTCTACGCATTTGTTAGACCAAATTTCTTAGTTCTGTGACCAAAATCATGATTTTAGATTCCTTTTTTTTATCAGTGCATGCTTCTCCCTCCTCTCCTTCTTCTTCTGCTCATTCTGCTGTTGCTGTTGCTTTATCCTGTTTATCGCTCGATCCTGTTCGCTTGGGCGTGTCGCCGTGATTTTGATTTCAAATATGTATGCAGCATGACAAGCCAAGTGTTTGCCGCCACACACAAACACACACATTCTGCACTCATTTGTTGCTTTTAGCAAATTTCGTGGCATGCCACATGTGTCCAACACTCAACTGAACTGAACTGAACTGAGTTGAACTGACCTGAACAACATGCCAGCAAGCAGCGAGTTTCCTTTCGTTTGGTTTCCTTTCCTTTCGTTTCATTTCATTTCGTTATGTGTCGCATTGCAAAACCCAATATAAATTCCACAAATTCACAATAAACATGAGAAAATCAATTTTCGAAATTTATTACCCTCGTTCCCTGATATTAGGTGTATGCGAGTGTGTTTTTTTTTTTTTTTTTATTTCGCTTATTTATTCCTCTTATTTTTTTTATCACTTCTGACTGCCTGTTAAAGGGGTGCAAATGTGACAAGTTAAGACGACACTCAATGCGGTTGACACTGTCCCATTTTAGCCCCGCCCTTTCTCCCATCCCCTCCCACTTCTTACCCCTCTCAGAATGTCCTTGTCAGCTGACATTTTATGGCGCTGCCAGTCCAATAATTGTATAAATTAGATGCGAATGAAATGCAGTTAGCAGGCTGTCGCTTGCAGATCCCTAAAGGACAGACCCTAGGGGGAGAGAGGGAGTGAGAGAGGGAACCAGGACACACCCAGGACCCAGGCGCCTAATGGCAACTAATGTAATAATATTTATGCTTGCTGCTGACCATTTTTATGGGCTTTATGCGATTTGGTCAGTTACTCAATTCCATTCGAGTTTGTTTACTATCTTATTCGCACTCTCGCTCTCGCCAGTGTTGCCAATTTAGCTATTTTCCCGACAGATTTAGTGGGTTGCAACTGGAAAATGCGGGATAAATTGTAAAACAACGGGTAGCGGGAATTTTAGCTACTTCAAAAATAATTTTAGCTTTTTAAAAAAGTACCAAACAAATCCACTTTTTGTATGAGAAGGAGGAAAAAAGGGTCAAAATAGTACGTATAAATTTTTATTAAATTTTAAAATGTCATAAAAAAATATTAGCGAAGAGACTTCTAAAATTTTTTTTGCATTCCCTCCTAGAATTCTTTGAAGAATTTTTTTGCATCAAAATATTCCATAAACAATGGAAATAATCAATAAAAATATCGTTTCTTTACTTTAGCGTTTTTTTTAGCTATCAAACAATTTTTTAAAGTTATTTTCAGCTTTTTTAAAAGCTTTTTTTTTTTTTTTTTTTTTCGGCACAAAAGATCTAATACTGGTCGCAGTGCAGAAAGGCCTTATTTAACATAAAGCTATTTTGGCTTTTTCATGTCCCGAAGAGTTGGCAACACTGGCTCTCGCTCTGTTTCTGTCTCTTTCTGTGTGTGTGTGTGTTGATGGAGTGACACTGACAGTGGTGCTCTCTGTATACTATCAGCAGTGGCTCCATCTATTTGAGGACAGCTACTTGACCACTTTGGACTGCTGCTCTGCGCCATTGCACATGTTATAGTCTATAGTCCACACACATATTCACATTCACATTCCACATGGGGCACCAAACCTTTTGTTTGCGGTTTTTAGTCAACGAGGGAGAAAAATTCAATTTCGATTTAGTTGGCCAACAATGGCATTGTGTGTGCGTATACATATAAATATATATATATAAGTGTGTGTGTTGTGTCCCTGATGCTCGAAAAAGGCTCGTTGTCGTTCACATAAGAAATGTTTTGTGGAGCCAAATTGAATTATTTGATAAACATCATTAGAAAAATTACAAAATATATAGCAAACACTCAGCACGCAGAGCGAGAGAGAGAGAGTGAGAGATAGAGTGACAGAGAGAGCTCTGCGGTTTTTTAGCTGAAAAACATTTGCCCAGACCTAAATGACTTTTTTGGTGCACAGATGTCTGGTCGCTGGTCGCTTCAACCGAATGAATAAAAACAATTTATAACAGTAAATCAAATTAAATTTCAATCGAAATGGCTTCACAGCAAAACAAAAAAGATTCATTTAACATCCGTTTTAGTTTTGATCTGCAACCGAACAAAGCCCAACAACAACAAAAAAAATGTTGTGGTTACTCTTGTCTCTCTTTCCTTTTCCGCCTTTTCTTCTCTTCTCTTCTGTTTCTGCCAGTGGCACACACGGCGCATACGTAATTGAGTGCACTGCAATCTGCTCAGTTTTACAGGGTATCACAAGTTGTGGCCCGAACATTTAACTATTTAAGCGGCAATTTGTATTTTATTGCCAATTGTGCTTTCTATGCCCGTTTGACATCTACAAGATATATAATAAAACGAGCAACTTTCTTGCCCCGCAATTCCCGCCGAATTGCAGTTGATAAGCTGAATGCTGTTGGCCCAGTTAGATACTATATGTATGTATACCGATGTACATATATGTATGCAGAGCATTCACAGCCAGACTACGTTGTGGTGTGGCTTTTACACAGTAAAAAAAAATGGTATTTGTATTTTTTCTGTTTTTATACTTTTTATATTAATAACAAACTTCCACATTTGAAACAAAGTTGAAAAACTGACATAAAAAAATTATATGAAATGAAATGATATTTAAAAAATTTACAGAGCGTTTTTAATAAACTCTTCAAATCTTTGGTTTTTAGTTAAAATAAGAGAATAATATGAAAAATATTTAATTAAAATACAATTGTATAAACATTTAAATTGTGAATGAAAATAATTTTATTAAAGTAATTGGAGACAAAAAAATATAATATAAAAAAGAATAAATGATTTATAAAAATGTAATTTAAATACAATTGTATAAAAATTTTTAAATATTTTATGAAAATTATTTTATTTAAGTAATGTAAGAAATAAAAATATAATATAAATTAATTAATAAAATAAGTAAATAAATGTAGGTGTTCTCACTTGATATTTATGAAGTGAAATAAAAAGAAAAAATGATTTAAGATTGATATTAAAAATATTTAATTAGAAAAATTTTAAAATTTTTAATGAAAATCATTTTTTTTACATACGAATATAATATAAATAAATATATAAAATAAGTAAATAAATTTAGATGTTCTCATTTGACATTTATGCATGTTTTTAGTTGAATCAAAGCGCTTTAAACTAGATATTTATTTGAATTCTTTAATTTCGAAAGTTTGCACAGAAATATTTAATTGGCAAACGTCTTTTTTTGATGAGTGTAAGCCAGAAGTAAGCCAACTACGTGCAGCATGTGCAGAGAGTGTCGTCATCCAACATCCATTTTAACTCGGGCTCACTTTGTTAGCGAGTTTAGCACAGTTTGAAATTCAATTAGTTTTTGTGCGGGCTTCGGGCTTTGGGTTTTGGCCACTTGGCATTGTCTGTCCCTCACTGCTTGAATTGAATCTCGCTCGGCAAAGTCGTGTCTAACTGGCTGCGTTGCGTGTCAAAGACAACAGTTCGAAAGTCAGAACAGAGCCATCATATTTTCATATATTGCGCATACGCACTGTGGCTGTTGCGATGCGATGTGATGTGATGCGATGAGTTGCGATTGCTGCAGTGTTTAAAATTCAAGGGCCAACCGGCAGCTGCTGTCGATTAAATAAATAAGCGAATACTCGAAACACGCCATAATTTAATTTTCTAGCAAGTCAAAGTCGAAGTCAAAGTTAAAGTTGAAGTTGGAGGCGTCCTGGCGTCGCTTCGACGGATTTAATTTAATTTAATGTAGTTTTGACGGCTGTTCAAATGTGGTGGGAGTAGAGTAAAGAGTCTAGAGTCCTTGAGTCTTTTGGTCCTTTGGGCCGGTCATACATTTGATATTCTATTTACGCAAAATGAACTCCTTGCCGCATTACAACTTTAACAATAACGACAATAATGAGCCACCACCACGACGTGGTGGACAGCACAGAATTAGCGCCAAACTCGACTTAACTTGGCCCCCCATTTTGGCAGCCCTTTCCCTCCCTTTGCCCCGCTCTTGTACACAGCACAACAAGGACCTTCAAGTGGCAGTCGCAGGTTCAAAGTTTTTTGAGTCGTTCAAGGAAAGGAACCCCTTTAACACACACACACACACACACAACTAAGATGCCGATTCGCTTTTTGGCTCTCGAGTGCAACAAATTGTTGGCCCAACACGAAACCCCTTACTCCCCCCTTTCCCCTTTCCTTAGTTGCCTCATGTTGTCGTGGCAAACTCAACTCGAAGTTTTCGTTAAAGACAATTTAACTTTGTAAACTGATACAAAATGTCCGCCTTGGTATACTTAAGTCCTTTTATCCTAAACTACCAAAGCCCAGGCCTCTTGCCTCCTTCTTCCCTCCTTCTCTGTCTTCTCTCTCTGTTAATCAGTGCCAGGCAAGCGGGTGTCTCCTCCCCCTTCCTCTCTCTCTTCCTGCTACTTCTAATCCAACTCCCACTTCTTGTGCGCTAATGTGTTGTCCTTGCTGCTGCTGCCTTAACGGGTTAAGTTCTACTTTTGTACACAGAAATAAACAATGCCATTCTAAAATCAAGTATAAAATACTTGATTTAAGCTCGCATTTTTTAAGTATGTATTCAAGATTAAGCTGAATAATCAAGCCTGTATCGGGATTAAAATGGGAAAATACACATTTTCTGAGCGCGTGAGGAAAATTCTCTCTCGGCCTCTCTCATTTCAACCGGTCCGGTGGCTCCATGGTTAGGGTCGCCGACTCCAGATTGAAAAAAGTCTGGGTTCGATTCCCCCCGTCAATTAAAAAAAAAGGAAAGGTAAAAATTAAAAAATCGTAAAAATAAAATTTAAAAATGTTAAAAAAAAAACGAAAAAAAAAATTAAGAAAATAAACAAAAAAAATTTAAAAAAAAAAATGTTAAAATAAAAAAATTTAAAAAAAAAACTTAAAAAAAAATCTTAAAAAAAAGTTTAAATGTAACGAAAAACATTGGCCGTGTTCACCAGAACAAATCGACAACAAAATATCGATTAAATTTGTATGATTATTCAGGTGAACGGCAGTGATTAGCAATCATGATTTTAAAATTTTGTGATTATGATGACTGAAAATTCATCACCAAAATAGTACGCTGAAATTCTGTGATTGTGATGCTTTGTTATCGATACAACAAATCGTAATCAACAGAACACAAGATTTGAAAATAAATAGCACAAAACTAATAAGGATACCACTATATTAATATTAATTTGGTATTCTTAAAAAAAAATGCAAAGAAGACGTTGGAATCTGCGTATTTTTAAGGAATATGGTTATGAAAAGTGCTTTAAACTTTTTCATATAGAATATTAAATTAAATACAATATTGGCTTAATGATTTATTAATGCAACATATCATCTATTATTTTAAATCTGGTCTTATGCTGTGCTCATTCCCATTTCATTAAGCATTTTGCGCAAAATTGTTTTGAATTTTGTAAATAAATATTAACACCTTTGACAAAAAAAGAAATGACAACTTTGATTTTGCCCCAAAATTTCATCAAAGCGTTCACCAGAAGCCCATCAACAATTTTTTGATTTCTGATACCTGATTACTGATTGATTAGTTCTGGTGAACACGGCCAATATAACTAATACAAATTTGTTAGCCTGGATTTTTGAATTTCAGGATTGAATTCGGGATTGAAAAAATCAAGTATTTCATACTTGGTTCAAGAAAATTCGAGACTACCCCACTTCTGACATCGTTTCGGGTTGAATTCAGGCTAAATATCCCGGATTTTTTTTTCTGTGTACTAAGTTGTCTCTTTAATTTTCCATATTTTTTTTTTTACTTTACAAAATTTAATTTTTTAATAAACCTAAAAAAAGGGAAAGTAAAATCGATACACTGCCGAGTTTATCTTCAATATTCCAATTAGTCAAGGCGCAAGTCGCCGATCAACTTGCAAGTTTTTTCCAGAAAGTAAAAAGTTGCAAGACCTTATTGTGTATGTGTGTGTTGTGTGTGTGTGTGAAGTGGGCGTGGCGTTAAACTTTTTGGTCCAACTGCTGAAAATACTTTTACGCGAACTTTACGCCTGCATGCGAAACAATTTTCCAACTGACACAAAGTGTCATGTCAATTGAAGTAGAAGATAATATTTCCAGCTAAAGGAAAACTGCAGCAAACAAGCAACAACAACAACAAAAACAACTGCAAAAATTGTTGCAGATTTTTAACAACTCACAATTCGCATTTTGCAATTCTCAACTTGTTTGCAACTTTTCTTGTACCTCACACACACACAAATATTTTACAACAACACTTGCAACAAAAATTTACTAAAAATTCGTTTTCCATTTTCGAACTGAATTTAGTCTTTTTAATTAGCACATTGTTCGTCCCAGGACCCGCATCCTGTCGAGTCCTTCGGAAACATGCAAACATGAAATTCTCAATGCTTGGCTTACAGTGAGTCTGGTATGTTATTTTATGCCTGCATATGCTGAAAATGTATGTTTTACACTCGCAAGGCAGCATATGAATGTATCTGTATCTGAATAAAACAAATTAGTTTAAGACGAAGCCCAACAACATAAAACAAAACAAGAGGGGAAGTAAGCGAAGTGTGCTCGACTTTGCGGTACCCTGTGCTGCCATATATTAGCCATATATTGCAGTAACCGGAAAATTAAATTAATTTCTTACCAAAAAAAGAGCATTTATTTAAAATCGAATTGAATTCCAGAACTCTAGAATACCCTTCTTGCCACCTTTTAAGAGTTCCAGGGCACAAAAAGTTGCACATCACTTTGGAGCTGACTTGTTGCCATCTTGACTTGGTTCAGGGTGCACAAAAATTTCATATCTATGACGACAGTTAAATGAGAAAACTTTTGTGTTCAGCTGCTGAGCCGTTGAGCCGACGAGCTGCAGATGCAGAAGGAGATGCAGAAGGAGATGCAACTATTTCAGGAGTTGGGCAAAGTTTGTGTCTTAAGCTTAAGATTTGACTGGAGAACCTAGTTAACTATAGAATCCTAGATTGCAACAAGTTCCCCATATTTATTCAAATGATTCCCTGTCGACAAATAATGTATTAAAAATTTAGAAACAAAATATAGGAAATTAAAAAAATTTTGAGTTTTTGTTACCCATGCTAATTTTTGAGTCATTAAATTGTATACAAAGTTATACCCGTTACTGAAAAAATAAGTAAAAGGGGATATTGCATTCGTTGCAATGTATGTAACAGGGAGAAGGAAGCATCTCCGACCCTATATATTCTTGATCAGCATCAACAGCCGAGTGCATATAAATAGCCATGTCCGTCTGTCTGTCTGTCTGTCCGTCCGTGTGAGGTCCTAGATCTCAGAGACTATAAGAGCTAGAGCAACCAAATTTGGTACTCGGACTTCTATAAGCCCCACGCAGATCAAGTTTGTTTCAAATTTGTTTGCCACGCCCCTTTCTGCTGCAGTTTTCAAAATATTAGGAATTTTTTTTTCTAATTAACGTTAGCTACTATTATTATCTATCATTCTTCTAAATCGTAACAAGATCGGACAAATAGAAAGGCGGTAATGCCTGATTAAAGCTTTTAAGCAGTGTGAGTGCTTAAAACTATGCAATGATTTTTTTTTTAATTTACTTAAGTAAGTAACGGGTATCCTATAGTCGGCAGCTCGACTATAGCCTTTCCCACTTGTTATTAATATATTTGAGGTGCCATCCATTGGATCTCACTACTAGATTTCTTCATAGACTTGTAAATAATACACTGTAAATAATATAATTATATATATGTATGTACATTTGTTACACCTGTGATTAATTGTTCCTTCCTTTAAATGTAAACCTGTTTAAAAAAAAAAAAAAACACATTTTTTACGAACAAAAAAAAAAAATAAAATAAAATAAAAATATTAATAAATTTCACCTACTACTGGTAAATATTTTGATCAAGGTTTAATATTACTGTTGAATGTTAATTTATGCTTCTTTTGTTTTCCGTCTTAATTTTAGTTTTATTTAATTTTATTCTTTTTTTTTGAATAAAATTCTTAGGAAAATATTCGGAATTCGTATGCAATATTCTCACACCCAATTTGTGGTCTGCTTTATCATTGCAGGAATACCCGGCAGCGCTGGACTTCAGCGGTCCTCCGCTGCCGCTGACGCATCTGCAGCCGATGTCGATGCCCATAACGGTTACCTCGCAGGCGGCGCTGCTGGCGTCGAACGGCGGCGCGACGCTGGTGGGCAATGGCAGCGCCGGCGCTGGTGGCTCCGGTACCTTGAGGCGTGGCATCTTGCGGGGCGTGGTGGGCGTGGTGCCGCAGCCGGATGTGACACACCACACGCACACACACACGCACACACACAATGGCAGTCCGATGGCCGTGCAGATGTTGCATCACGATCTGCATCCGGTGAATCTGAGCGCCACCACGCTGACCACGAGCACCACGCTCAACGGCAGCATGACGACGGCGCTGCCACTCGGCAACGCCACGCTGCCCCGCCAGCCACACGGCATTCTCAAGGATCCCAATCGTAATAAACAGCAGCAACAACAGCAACAACAACAGCAGCAGCAACAACAGCTGCTGAATGCCAGTCTTGTGGGCGTGCCCGTGTCAGCGACGATTGGCAGCCTGCAGATTCTGAATTTGCCACCGACCAGCGTTGCCGGACTGGGCAACAATTTGCTAATGACAACGAGCGCCAACTACGACCCCGCGTCGCTCAGCAGCTTCAATGCCAGCGGCGGACCAAACAATCTGCCAGTGGCCTACACAGACGCCGACGGACATCTCGTATAGCTGTAGGCGGCGACTGGGGACAGCGCCGAGCAGCCCCGGTACTGAACTGACTAAGAGAGAGAGCGAGAGCGCAAGAGAGAGGAAGAAAGAGAGAGTAGTAGGTGAATGTTAAGCCAACATGTGGTAACTACTTGCAACAAGAGCATACGCAACTGAATACAGTATGTCAAGTAATTGTTATGACCAAGCAAAAATATGCACATATTTTATATGGCAAACATATGGAAATTTTCCAAGTTTTCTTTTTTTTAAGTTTTAAAAATGAAGTAACTCATGAGCTAACTTCAATTTAAGGGGGTATTGCTGCTTGGAAGGCTGTTTTTGGATCTTTTCTAAAAAAAATCTTATTTGTTAACGGAAATACATAGTTAATTTAATTCTGTTTTTTATTGTATTAAGACCATCTTAAATTAAATATAAATATTTTTTTTTTCTTTGTACGAGGGCTGTTCAAAAAGTTGTCGGCCTTTAAAGTAGGACGTCGGAAATAAATGTATGCTGCTGGCGGCACGGATAACTCCACTTCGAATTGTTTGAAGTGGAAAAAGTAAGCGGCGATAGATTCAGTACAGATGTAATTCGGGCCCCTACCTCAATCATAATTTTGCAATTTTTTCTTACATTAAATAATGAAAAAACGATTTTGGGCAATTTTTTTTTGTAGTTTAGTGTAAAAAAAAATAGTAAACAGATTTTTAAAATTATGATTGAGGCAGGGAACATAATGGTGACATTTCTGCATCGATTGCACTTTGTTGCATCAAATTCGGTGCAGAACTACGGGCGCAATCAGTGCCGGCAGCTCGAAAAACGTGGTTTCGATAAAAACGCGTTTAAAGTTTTGACTCCACTTGCATTAACATTAACATTAACATTAACATTAACATAACATAGCTTAACATTAACATTAACATTGCTGGACAAAAAAGGCCATATCTCCTAAAGTATTTGGAATTTCAAAAAACCCTTTTAGAACGATATTCTCAAATATTCAAGCTATAAAAATATGGAAAAAAAAAAATCTAAAAAAATGAATGTCAACCAGCGATACACCCTTAAATTTAAATATTTTTAAAAAATATATATAAAACTAAATATGTGAATTTATGAACTTTGTCAAAGCAACTACTTGACATACTGTACATACATACATACATATATCTAAAAGTGTACGCTCGACTCTAGAGTTAAGGAGCTTTCTGTTCTTCTTCAGCCAGTGTCTCCAGCCTCTGGACGTGTAACAACAGGAACAACAACAACAACAAGGACAAATGTCCATTACCTTATTCAAATCAGCTACTAAATTAGTTTATGTAAATTTTTAAAACGGAACTCACCTCGTCCCATACTCCATAATCCCCCCTCGTGCTCTCACTCTCTGTCGTCGTGTCCACAAAAACATTGGACTGTTTATTTAGATAAAAAGTACTCAACGATCTCATTGCTTGGCCATGGCCAAAAGCTTCACTCGGCTTTTCTGACCAGTCGCATTTGGCCGCCTGCTAATTAGCTTCGTTGGCAGCAATAACAACAGTCGTAACAACAACTTGGAGCAGTCGACAGCTGTGGACAGGGAGGGGCAAGTTGGAAGCAGAAAGCTGAAGCGGAAGCTGGTCAAAAATTTTGAAATTAGTTCAGTTGGAACGAACAGTTCTCCTTTTGACAGCTCCCTGGGGCGTGCTCAGGCCTCAAGTCGCTGGGCACGTGATTGCGCTGGGCGCACACGGGACACGGGACACGGGGCGTGGCAAGAACAACAACAACAACAACAACAGCAGCAACAACAATGAACAGTCACCTACGAAGTTTTGTTACCCTTGCACAAAACTTGATCTTAAGTGTTCCACTGATTTATCCTTTATGATATCGCAATCCGATTTTCAGCATTTATATCTCAAACATGTAAATTCAATTTAAGATTTAATTTCTTATGGCATACTATACATTTTTCCAACAAATTAATATCTGCTATTCACAAAAGAAACTTATAAACATACATGTTAAATAATGATTAGTAATTTATATTATTTTTGTTTAAAAGTCGAAGTAATGATTAAATTACGATTATTTTCTGTTTTGACCAATTATTTGATAATAACGATTACAAAATATCAAATATAATCTAAAATTATTACAATTATTCAACAATAATCAGAAAAAATTAAAGATAATCAAAATTAATCTTTTTGAGATTCGGATTATTTTTTAGATTTTCTGATTATTTCTGATTAATTATGAATATTAAGTAAAAATCAAATTATTTTAAATTTTCACAAACCAGAAAAATTCAAAAATTATCCGAATCAGACAGATTATTTTTAATTATTTTTGATGTTTTCTGATTATTTTTGATTATTTTTGAATAATTGTAATAATTTTAAATTTTTTCTGATTGTTTGTAATCGTAATCATTAAATAATCACAAATTTTTCAACAGTTAATTATACAGTCACTACGATTATTTCCAAAAATAATCCAATTGATTAGTGATTCGTATCGAAATTTAACAGGTATGTTTATAAGTATGCAGTTTTTCTTTTCACTTCCGAGATATACACATTTTTCAGTAATTAAAGGTTACTTGAAAATTGAATTATGTACAATTTCTTTAAATTTTTAAAGCCTTCTTTAATGCATTGCACATTTCACAAACAAATCAGCATACTCTCTGAAAGGGTATTATGTTTGTAATAAAAATAAAAATAATACAAGTTGGAGCATTTGACAGCGAGCGATTAGTTTTGTGCGCCACTGTTGCTGTGCCTGGAAGTTAGTGCCGCATATTGAGAGGCCTCTCAGTCTCTCAGTTTTAGTTTCAGTTTCAGTCTCTGCTCGCAGCTCGCAGCTTCCTTCGAGCATAACCAATACAAGCAAACGAATTTTTGTTTCTCAAGCGCATTTCTTGTCACGCCCACACAGCTGTCACGCCCCCTCATTTCAATGTGCTCGCACATTATCTGCAGCTAACCGAAAAAAATTGAGAAAGAGAGAAAGAATATTCAAAAGGGGACAATTCCGCATTTGGATTTGGATTGCGATCTATGTGGCAGGACTCGCGTTGTTGTTGCTGGAGTCGGAGTCGCTCTTAAGTGCTTGCTGCTTTTTGTGATGTTGTTGTTGCTGCTCGTTGCAGCTCAGCGAGCGTGACATGCTCATCTTGGGTACGCCATTAACTTCTGCTGCTGCTGGCCGCGCTGGAGCACATCATGACAATTCTATTATGTAGTACCATCAATGCCGAGCAATTTAAAACACACGCTGTCACCGCTGTTCGCCATACTTCTCACTCCTCCTTATTTCCACTCTCTGTCTCTGGTGTCATTCTTCGCCAAGTAGACAAATTCAAATTGTATGTGTGTGTGTGTGTGTGTGTGTTAATTAATATTCATCGTGCTGTAATTACCAAGTTTGAGTCCTCTTTTCTTTTATCTGCTGTGTCTTATGCAATTCACAGACAAAGAAAGCATCAATAAAAGAACTGAACAGTTTGTTACATGCCACATGCCACATGCAACTTCATATAAATGTTTCAATTGCCCTCTCGCTCACACTATTTATGCGGTCTTTGTCAGTGCTGCCAGAATCTTTGAAGCGAAAAATTGCTAGATTTGGAACAAAAATGGTGCTAAAAACATTTTTAAAAAATTGTGTGAAAATTGACAAAAAAAAAAAAGAAAAATCTAAATTAAAAAGGAACATGATTTCATAACTTTAACAAAATTAAGAATATAATTATGGCAACATTTTCCATCCCTGTTAAAATATTTAAAGTTTCATTTTCCGTGTCTGTATAGACCATACCTGTTAAAATATTTAAAGTTTCATATGTTCAATTTGCAAATTCTATTATAATAATTGAAATTTAAATTATGGATAAATCCAAAATTTTACTGATCAGCTTTTGCTATTTTGACCCAGTCACAAAACACAGCAAAAGAGCGAGCAAAAACTTTCAAGTTAAATACCAGAGTCACGATATCGTTGCAAAACATTATTAATCGTAATTTGTTCAATCATTTTCAAAAATCTATAAAAAAAAAAGGCAAAAATGCTGAAGAAATTAAAAAAAATTGCTTGTTTTGTAATAAAGTTGCTAAAATTGCTTAAAAAAATAAAAAAAATTGCTAGATTTGTGCTTAAAAGCATTTCAAAAAAAAAAAGTTGCAAATTTTTTTAGAAGTTGCCAAATCTAGCAACTAAATGGCTAAATTGGCAGCACTGGTCTTTGTTGCTGCTGTGGACATAGTAATTAAAAATGAATTTTTCAATAAATTATTTGAAATTAACGCAAGCAAAAGACAAAGACAAGATAAAGATGAAAATGAAAATGAAGATGAAGATAAGGACAAAGTCAATGTTGATGTGATGCATACAAAATCTGTGACACACATACACACACACACACACACACACACACAGACAGACAGACAGACAGACAGGCGGACAGACAGTGGCATTTATCAATTGAAAAGTGCTTGCTGCAGGTCCTTGCAACAGGACTTCTCACACCCGCACATTGTCACTTGGCTTTTGTCTGCGGTCTCGTTACACTCCTCGACTTCTCGACTCCTCGACTCCTCGACTCCTCGACTCTTCGACTCTTCGGCTCTTTTGGGCTTTCACAGGGATTTCCGCTATTGAATAATTGTGATTGCTGTTCAGAGATAAAAGTTAAATGAGCAGGAAAATAAGGAAAATTATACAATGAGGCTTAATGCCCCAAAGAGACAAGTCTGCATATGTATATATGTATATGTACGAAATCTTTATTGAAACTTACTGCAAATTGATTACAGTGGTTGCCCGCAAATTGATGCCACCATCAATTGGATTCCTCGAAACTCCATTTCTATTCCCATCTGTTAAATTATTGTCCAAAATGCTGATTAGGCATTTTGGTCAGCAAACTTAACTTTTGCCTTTGGAAAGTCATTTATTTCTCAATATAATTGAATGCAGTAAAATAGTTGATTACCCAAATTCATTTCTTGTTTAAGCCTTTCACAAAAAAATATGGAATTAAACTTGAACTTGATAGTAAGTTGTTTTAATACTAAAGCCATCATTGTAATGCGACCTTTAAAAAAAAGAATAGCTTTTTACACCTTATAAATAGTAAAGTAAAATGGAAAGAGAGGCGTTGAAGTGGGAGTGAACGAGTTGGGGAAAGTACTCGTATCTTTCGAGCTGAAAACAATTTAGAGATTATTTCGTATGTCATTATAATCAGCGGTGGGCACGCAGTGGCTCCGGGAGCAGCGGCTGCTCCCAACTTAGGTAGACTCTAATGGGATTGTTTTTGTTGATATTGTTGTATTGTAACACTGTTGTTTTACACGTCTAGGCTGGAAAAAAATATTAAAAAACTTATGTAAAGCTTATAAACGAATAGTGCTGCCAAAATCGCATTAAGAGCATTTAAACTAAATTGTAGCCGTAAGTAGCTAAGCGAACTAATTAAACCAGAAGTCGAGAGAAATAAATCAATAAAATTAATACGCTGGAGCATAGGAAAAATAATGAAACAAATAAAATAAAGTAAAAAGATGGAGTAATGCATATTTAGACCTACTCAATCAATATGCCAAATTTAATTTGTACAATAAAAAAACAAAGGTAAACTTGTAAAACTAAGAACGAATTAAATTACGAGTATGTAAAAGGACAAATGCAGGTATAAATAGAAAAGAGACAGTCATAAAAGAAATAAATATTAAAGTTCAACAAAAGTAAAAAACGAAAACGAAAAAAAATATATAGAAAATAGTTACAAAAGCGTAGATTAAATTTCGCAGGTAGAACAATGTTTTACATGCATACCATAAAAATAAATAAAGTAAATACTCGTATGTATATGTAAGTGATAGGTGATAGAAAGCGACACTTGTCACGCCCCCTTTTGTCCTCCCACTAAATGAGTGTACTAGTTCATAGGCTATTCAAAAGAGTGTACTCACAAAATATTGAATCATTCGTTGAAAGCTAAAGTCTATACCTAATACTCGTATCTTGCTGTTTTCAATTGCACTTTATGAATATGTGTATAGTATGAATAACCCGATTATTATCGAATGTAAAACGAATAGATTTTTATATACAAAACTTAAATGTCTTCCCCGCATTATGGAAAATACTTTTATGTTGTTGGGTATTTATTGTAAAACAATTCGTTTTTAGTTTATAATTTAGATCGTTTCTCAGAGGAAACAATGAATATGTATGTATGTGCGAGTATGTATTTATTTAGTTTGTAATGCATAACATATGATATGGGGGAAACTAAATAAGACTAAACATTAATTATTATGTTACATTATTCAATTAATTTAAGTAAATGTAATATATATATAGATATGTATAGTTAAAGCATGGCCAAAGAGATTTGTTAACAAAGAAATTAATTATTTACAATTCATTCTCAATTGCCTTGTATTATTTGTATCTGTTTGTTGGCCGCGTATCATGAAATTCAATTTTAAATAATTCTCTTGTTAATATATCAATAATGATAATATGAATACGAGTATGTAAAACCGACAGACAAGACTTGAATACTCTCTGAATATACACAAATACATAGGCTAAAAGGTAATTCAATCCAATGCAACGTAACTAGAATACAACAACAGGTATAGCATACATGTAAACATACTAAAACATACATACAAACATACATACTTACATACATACTACTTGCGTACATATGTAAAAATTAAAATAAATAAATACCCAGCTATTGTGAATGTTTTTTTAATGATGATTCATTTAGAATATAAACTATAACAATGCATTAATAACGGCTAAACGATGTACAGAAGCATAAAATAACAGCAAAACAATAAACAACATAAAAATAAATAAAATTAATTAAATTGTAAGTTTATTTGCTAAAATGAAGAAGTACGCATAGTTAAAAATTAAAAAAAAAAATCGCATATGCTGCAGTCGAAAAATTGTATAAATTAATTTGAAGGAATGAAAATGATGCATATGAAACTAATTGCATTTTTAAGAAATCTGTTAATATATGAATAAAAAATAAAATATAAAAAAATTACAAAAAAAAGTTAAATATTTAATGGTAAAAGGTGATGGGCCAAGTGACTGACGGCAAATGAAAAGATTACGACAAAAGACAATTTAATGGCAAAACTTTCGAATCAATTTTCATTGAGGGGAAAGCGACGAAAATAATACTACACTGTGAACTGTGAAACAACGAGCTAAAGCGAATGCTTCACCAGACACTCTTTGACTTTGCCAAACAGCCAAAGCCAAAGCCAGACCAAGACGCAGACGTTGAGAGATTGCCGAGGGTGGCGCCAAAGTTGGAGATGGAAATGGAACTTTTGGAAGCGGGGTTGGCTTTGATGTAGGTACGATGCACTATGGGTAATCTCACGAGTTTGTGAGGCCATAATTAATATCTAGTAAACTACTCAAGATATTTTTATGTGGTTTTTTTCTAGTGTCATGCATTCTCTTAGAAGTATTCTGGAAGAATACCCCACCCCTTAATTTTTCTTTTTTATTTTATTTTATTTTATTTTTATCGGTAACAATTAAGCTTAATATCTGGTTTGCAAATAACAAGTTTGGACCTTTATATTATTATATTAGAAATGAAAATAAGCATTACTTGCTGGATATAGAAAGTTGTAAGCAAAACAAAAAAATAAAAAATTTGGGTAGGGGCGGAGGTTGTGACACGCCCACTTTTCCAATATACTTCTAGTAGTATGTATAACACTATAAAAAGACCGCATCATAATATCTAAAGTAGTTTACGAGGTTTTATTTAATGCCATCTAAAACAGATGAAATTTCCCCATTCGCCAAGCGAACAAATTGGCCATTCGAAATTGTAAGGTTAGTTGCTAAAAAATTAAATTTCACCAAAAGTGGTTAAAAGTGGATTTCTAAACAACAATAATTTGAAAGAGAATTCAATACTCTACAACACACAATATGTTTCAGCAATTGACTCCTCTGGACTCACTTTAAATACCTTATTAAAAATGAGACATAATGAAAAATTTTCGTTTGCTAGACTATTTACATTTTTACATTAATATGGGGACACCACAATCAATTTCTACATTTCACACTCACAAACACATAATACAAACCACACTGATTCGAATTCATTTCAAATATTTTAATAATGTTGCCTTATTGTTTGCGTATTGTGATTCAATCAAATCGCAAACAAAACTTAAAAATTATTTAAAGCGCGTGTTTTGCAAATGCAACCCTGTGTTTAACAGCTGATTTTTTCGAAGTGGCGCCATCTATTGAGATTTCTGGTATGCAACATTGAAGAACCATCGCTTGTTAAGCCCCATTCAGACGAGCACTTTTTCACCGACATTTTTTGTCAAAAAACCGTCCGTGTCCGTGAAATAGAACGTGTTCTATTTCCATCGGTGAGCGTCGGTTTTTTATTGACAATTTGAAATTTTGTATGGTTACGCGACAAAATGTGACAAAAAGTGTCGGTGAAAAAGTGCTCGTCTGAATGGGACTTTAATGAGTTGCACTCAAAAATATTTCAAATTGGTTCAGAAAATGGGTTTTAGGCTCACAAACTCGTGAAATTACCCATAGTGCGATGTAGGCGACGCCCAAGAAAATATCCACAATCCGTCTTACTTGGTGTGCGGTGTGCAAAAAATTGAATTCCTTGTAAAACTTACGAGCTGGCATTAATTTAACAGCTCCTCGGCCTGTGAGCAACACTCGAGATTGCGTATACGGCCCATTGGACATGTGATTGGGATGCGAGTGTGTGTGTGTGTTGCGTACTCGACTCGACTGGACTGGACTTGAATTGGCTTGACCCTCACCAACTTTATGATGCCCATTCGATGCTTTGTCCAAATCGCAGCTCGTATTTCATTTAAATTGAACTTAATTAGTTCCGCCAAATAGTCAAATAAAGCACACGCCCATCATACTTACATACATACTACATACTAATATATATAAAGACCATAGCTCGCAAATAACTGTCGACCGTTTTTTTTCTTGCGCTCTCGTTGCGAGCACAACCGAAAAAGTTCGTACTCTCTCGCTCTCGCTCTGAGCAGAGACTCTTGCTGTCTTCATTTATGCTTTCTGTTGAGCTCTTTTCGTTGAGCTCTTTGTATGTCAGTCTTTCAATGAGCAGTGCGTAAAGAGCGAAACGAAAAACGCTCGCACAATGAGGCTCAGCAAAAGCCCGTTTGACCGAAAAACTCAACGCAAACGGTCTTCACATTTATGCCGTCCTAAGTTTATTGAATGATTGCCGGACAATTTAATACCGCAAACACAACAAATTGACTTATTTTCTCCCAAATTAAATTTAAAAAATTGGTGCACTTTTTTATTCATGTCTCTTCCCATTTTGCACAACAAATATTTCACAACTTCACACACTCAATTCACGATCGCAATTAATGAATTTCGTCTGCAAAACAGACAGGCAAGCAAATGCCTATGCGTGTGAATGTATACCAATACATATGCAAAATACCGTTTGCTTCATTGAACACGACGAAACGGTATTGGAACAACGAGAACAAAACAAAATAGAAAAAAACGTTTTCGCTCCGAGCGCGAGCGAGCTCATGCAAGAACCGAAAAAACAGTTGCTCGCTGAGTCTTTTCGTAAAGAGTAAGCAAAAGACACTTATTTGCAGACAACGAGAAACGGTCGACAGTTATTTGCGAGCTATGATAAAGACATACAACTTGAGTTCTGTGAATTATTTGTCTGCCACGTGCTGCAGCCAAATCTGTTGCTGATGGATTTTCAATTAAGTGCTGCGCGTGAATCTTTGGCAGACTTTCGGGCAGGTGATGTAGGACTATGTACCAAAAACAACATTGTTATTTCACAGTCCTAAAAGGATTAGCACACACAAACCAAGGAAAACTCTCAATTGCGACAACGCAGCCTCATTCACCGAATGCAGAAGGCAGTTCATCTGGTCGAGTAAATGGAAAAGTTTTGTTAGTACACCACCTTGGCCAAAAACTTTATCCGCCCAAGAAAAAACAGAAGCAGAAGAAAAAGACCAAAAAAAAAACACACACAAAGTAGATGATGATAAAACGTCGGAGGTTTCATTGCAGCTGGTCAAATCGCAGGACAGGCCACGAAACAAAGCCATTTGCGATGGTGAAAGAAAACTTTTGCCGAGCATAATCATTGTCACGGCCATTGACGCAGAAATTTGCAAATTATCAGTCGCATTTCCTGCCTTCCTGCCTGGTCAGATTATCATTCGGAATTCGAATATCCAGCTGCAGCACCTTGAATGCCAATTGTAAGTCCTGTTGTCTCTTTGCTGCATGCACCAAGTTTTGTCCTTCCGTAATCACTGAAGATTTGGAGCTACGAATAGCGGATAACGGCTCAGAAAATCTTTTTTAAACTTAAGTTTTTTCTAAGGCTCTTTGCCGAGACCTAATGTGTGAGAATTAAAAGTTGTATAGTACCTAGAGGCAATTTAAAAAAAAAACGGATACAGGTAAGTTAAATGTAGGGTAGGCCATTTAAAGTGGAAGCATCGGGTAACCCTATAACTTTTGACAGAGCTGTCAGATCGACTAATGACATAGCGCGTTGGAAGCGTCATTTCAAGACAATTTATAGCATGGAACAGTACACTCCAAAAGAACGTGCTGAAATTGTTCAGCTTTACATTCAAAATAACTTCTCGATTTTGAAAACCAAAAAATCGAAAAAAGGCGATTATGACTGGCCACCGAGATCACCCGATTTGACGCCGCCAGACATTTTTTACGGGGCTACTTGAAGTCCAAGGTATACACCAACAAGCCAAGGACACTAGCTCAACTCAGAGCCAACATACGTCGCGAAATAAGAGCCATATCGGCCGATACACTGGCAAAAGTAATGGAAAATGCCGAAATAAGGGCATTTTTCGGCCAAAGCTAATGGTGGCCATTTACGCGATATCATTTTCAAAAACTAACTAGAAAATTTCTCCTTGGACCAAAATAAATGAATGAGATGAAAAAAAAAAATAATAATGTTTTTCCCTCTTTTTTTTCAAAAACAAATGCTTCCACTTTAAATGGACTACCCTGTACATGGGTATTGCTGCTTGGAATGCTGTATTTGGACCTTTTCTAAAAAAAATCTTATTAAAAAACGGAAATAGTTATTTAAATTCTAATTCCTTCATTGTATTAGGAACATATTGAATTAAATAAAAAAAATTGTTTTTCCTTTGTACGAGGGCTGTTCAAAAAGTTGTCGGCCTTTAAAGTTGGACGTCGAAAAAAAGGGTATGCTGCTGGCGGCACTGATAACTCCACTTCGGATAATTTGGAATGAACAAAGTAAACGGCGTTAGATTCAGTACAGATGTAATTCAGGCCCCTACCTCAGTGATAATTTTGCGATTTTTTTTTACAAAATGGCGGCCACTGAAAACTTAAAAATCAATTTTAAGCAATTTTTTTTTGTAGTTTAGTGTCAAAAAAAATAGTAAACAAAAATTGTAAAATTATGATTGAGTTAGGGGCCGTAATGATGACAATTCTGCATCGATTGCACTTTGTTTCAATAAAATCGGTTCAGAACTACGGGCGCAATCAGTGCCGCCAGCTCGAAAAACGTGGTTTCGAAAAAAACGCGTTTAAAGATTTGACTCCACTTGCATTAACATTATCATAACATAACTTAACATTAACATTAACATTGCTCTACAAACTAGGCCATATCTCCTAAAGTATTCTGAATTTAAGAAAACAATTTAAGGACGATATTCTCAAATATTAAAGCTTTAAAAATATGCAAAAAAAAAAGATTTAAAAAAAATACCCTTAAAGCTATTTTTGAAAGTATCAAAAAATATTATAAAATTAGTTTAAGTTACTCTTTTTGTTTGACATTTGGCAAGTGAGGAGTTTGATTCAGATTTGCAGTAGTTTTAATTGATTCGCTTATGAAACGAACTCTTGTGTTGTGTTGCGGTCTCAGTCTCAGTCATACGTAAAGAAATCACATTTCGCTTGCATAAACAATTTGCTATATCTTCGTATTAGCCAACTGGAAACGAGTTGCGCATTTGTTCCGGCAGCTGCATGTGGAAGTGGCAACATCGGGCCAGGAAGGGGGAGGGGCATATGAAAAACTAGAACAAAGTCCGCTTTGCGGCTTAGATAAACCGCATAGGATTCGTTTCTAAAACGCACTTAGACTACATCTTGCTCTCTCTTCTATTATTTTTCTCTCTCTTTCTGTCTCTCTCTCTCTCTTTGGTAGCCTTTTGTTTAGTATTTTCACAAAATTCAAAATTCATTTTGAGCCATAGAAGATTTTAATATGCAGCACTTTATCGTTGCATTGCAGTAAGGGAAGCGGTAGGAGCTTACAGCCCAGCCACGCCCACATTCCCATGCACCGCCCACACCCTTTGGTTGCTCACACATGGCTAATTTATGCTCAAAGTTGGCTCAATGTTTATCTACGCAGCGAGTTCGAGATGATGCGGATGATGAAATGGGGAAATGGGTTTAGTTGGAATGGGTTGGGTTGGACTGGGGGCGTAGTCAAGCCGCTTGAAAGGATTCGCAATGAAAATGCACAATAATTCACATTACGCATCCTGCTTATTTCTAAAACACTTTTACACAGAAAAAAAATCCAGGATATTTGGCCCGAATTCAATCCGAAGCGATGTCAGAAGTGGGGTGATCTCCGATTTTCTTCAACCAAGTATGAAATACTTGATTTTTTCAATCCCGAATTCAATCCTGAAATTCTTAAATTCAGGCTAAAAAATTTGTATTAAAGTTGTTCAATACATTAAATTTTCTTTTTTTCGACTTTATTTCAAAACTTTTTTTTTAAAACTTGTTTTTAAGATTTTTTTTTTAAACTTTTTTTTAAAGATTTTTTTTCACAATTTTTTTTTTTTCTTTTTTTTTTTTAATTGACGGGGGGAATCGAACCCAGACTTTTTTCAAACTGGAGTTGGCGACTCTAACCATTGAGCCACCGGACCGGTTGAAATGAGAGAGGCCAAGAGAGAATTTTCCTCACGCGCTCAGCAAATGTGTATTTTCCCATTTTAACCCCGATACAGGCTTAATAATTCAGCTTAATCCTGAATAGATACTTAAAAAATGCGGGCTTAAATTAAGTATTTTAAACTTGATTTTAGACAGGCATTTTTTTCTGTGTATGCTTAAGACTCCACTCGCAACTCTGCAATGAAATGAAATGAAACAAGCTAAGACGAAAACTTCTACTATCAACTTCTTCCAACTGAATACATATCTATTGAATTTCAAGTCTGCTGACTAAGTCATTTACATAGAATAGACCAAGAGCAAGACCCAGAAGACGACCTTCATTCTGTTCTGTTCTGTTCTGTTCTGATTTCATTCATTAATAGCTGACAGTCGTTTCTACATTTATCTGATGATGACAGTTTTTGGCAAGTTCAAGTTGAATGAAACGCATTTAACGCATGCATAGTATAAGTACATATGTACATACAGACATGCAATTATCTATTATTTAAGTATAGATATATCTATTTTTAACCAGCCCATTACAAATTCTAATGGTACATGGTACACTCAGTCTTGGCAAATGTTCAACAAATCAACGGCAGATACACGTACTACTTAAAAACAAGTACAAGCAAACTATTTCAAAGATGTTTATTTCCCAAACACATACACATACAGATGCAGATGCAGATGCACAGAGATATATATATAGATTCAAAGATATACACAAAGTCAGTGGACTCGCAGGCCAAACAGCTGTTTCTCACATTTTGAACCATTGGGCTCCTCGAAAAGAGCCTACGGCAAATTTCCGAGCAACAAGCTGCCAGCTGCCCAAAGTTGCTCACGGCGCTGGCCCACTTTCACCCACTTTGCGAGAGCGAGAGCGGCATCAGGAGTAAGAAACAGAGACAGTGAGAGCAACAACAGTGTGCTCAAAACTGTGTGAAATCAGTTTGCTACATAAAGAAAATCTTTCTAATATTATTCTTAACTGTAACATGTATTTTTTATCAGGGATTAAAATTTAACCGTAACTGAAACCGTAACCGAACATAAAATTTTCATTTGACCGAAACCTTTAAACCACAACTTTGTAGACCGAAATACCCGTTTCGGTTTTTTCTTTATCAAAAAAAAAATTGTTTCTCATTTTTAATTTTGATTTTTTTTTTTAATAATCTTATGTTTGATTTTAAATTTGTCTTTGTGATATTCATGATTGAATTTTCATAACACTGAATAAGCGCAAAAATAATAAATTTGTTAAATGAAATTTAAAATTGTTAAAATGTAACTAAGCTACATCAATCTGAAGAATATGTGAAAAAAATCTGTAAATAAAACATAAAGAAAGTAATGCTCTTTAAATTATTATTATTATATTATTTATATGCGAAAAGAAAAAAAAGGAAAAAGAAATTTTCAAAAATCTCAACGCTAGTTTTTAGTTTTTTTTATGATTTTTTGAAAATTGCTAAAAATAGCTTTACAAAAAAACATAAAAAATACTAGCGATGGGATTTTTGAAAATTTCTTTTTGCAGTCACAGTAAGAAAAGTTTTGTATTATTCAAACGGAATTTTAATTACCTTCCATTGATGCCAAACTTATCATAACGCAAGTTCAAATTTAACTTTAGTTTTGTCAAAATATTTTAACCGACGAGTGCAGTGAAAAATGCCGAAAATATTTAATTTTACTAAAAAAATTGTTAAAGACCATAATAATCAAAATATTTGCAAAGAAGGAATTGAAAAAATGTATTTTAATCAAGTAATTCGTAATGCCAAGTTTTTGATATATGTTTCGTCAACTCGTGCCACTGTGCAGTGAGATACTTTTGGGTGCCGCATGCTGCGTGCCGCAGTATTTTCCGTATATTCAGCACTCGGCAATCGGCAATCCGGCCATCGGCATTCTCGCAGTCGCCTTTCTATCGTGCTCGTCAGTCTAGAGAGTAATATCGACACGAAAAGTAAGTTTTGCTGTTGTTCCGTTGGCCCAGCGAGTACATAATATACATATATATATATGTGAATATATATGTATTTGAGTGTCGCATGGAAAACGTGGAAAATCCATTGAGTGTCGCCCGCAGTGAACTTCCAGCGCGTGTGTGTTTTGTTTTTCCACTCGATTTGGTTGTGATTATTAAAGGAATTGCATAAGAAATGCAATTAATTAACGGAAAATATGAACAAATTGTATGAAATTGTCGGTTTCTGTGCTAGTTTCTTGTGCTGCCCAGGGCTTTGCGTGTGATATTTTTGGACATGTGTGCGCTCGTCGGTGCTTCGGGTGCTTCGGGTTCGGGTTCGTGCGCCGATGGTACCAAAAATAAACACGCCGAGCTGCTGGCAAACCAAAATGTCTTTCAATCAGCCAAATAGTTGGTTGAACGAAGTGAGACAAGAGCTATAAATCTAAAAGTATTTGTATCTCAAGATACTACAAGTAATTCCAAGTGCCGGGTTATGTTTAATTTAAACTAATTAATCAATTAATTAAAACAATTGCGTGCCATCGGACCCTGGATTACTGATGGCCGCTCAAATACTACGAAAAGATACTCCAATAAAACTCCCAAATAACAACAAACATAACTTGTTATTATAACAGCTATAAAACATCACTAAACAATTGAATATCGCATATAAATCTAAATAAATTCAATATACATATGTGCTGATCTTTTAGAAATTATTAAAACTATATATAATCCATATATACTATATATTTATATATGATTAGATATATAGACGTAACATCCGAGGTATTTGCAGTAAATTTTGGCAAATCCCCAGAAAAATATAATATAGCTATTTATACAATTAAATATGCATACATACAGACGTTAAACACAAAAAGAACAAAAGTGAATCGCAAACCACGCGAAACGCGAGAAACAACAAAATGTGACAAATGGCAAATGGCACAGAAACGCGACAAACAAAAACCGGCTAAACAGCTGGCCGAAATTGGCAAGCAAAGCAAATGGCCAACTGAAAGCCGACGAGCGCCTCGGTGCGCGCCAAATCAAGAGAGAGAGCGATTGGTCGAGAGCGAGTGACACAGAGAAAGAGAGCGAGAGAGAGAGAGAGAAAGATGGAAAATGATTGCTCTCATGAGACTCTTAATCCATTGACATATATTTACTTGAATTTAAACATTTGGAATTTGTCAAAATACAGAAAAAAAATAATTATTTTTTTTTTTAATTTATGCTCTACAATTAGGCAAATTAATTATTTAGTTGTTAGGCAAGGGAAATTTATTTATAGATAAACAATAACTTAATATCAAAATTAGTTTGTGCTGTTTATTAGTATAGAAATAAATACTCTACAATTGGAAATATATAGAAATAAAATATAGGATAATAAAAATTAATTAAAAAATTAAAAAGTAGTTCATATTATTTAGCACTACTTAATAAATATTTTTTAAAACCTTAAGAAATTGCAATAAATGTTTTTATAGAGTTTGTTAAAAATTTAAACATTTGCCAATGAAAAATTTCATTTTTTTCGGACGAATAAATACAAAAATACATAAGGAAATAAAATTACATTTTTTAATAAATCGTATACAAGTTTTATAAATTACATACAAATATAAAATATTTTTTTAAGAATATTACTTTAAAATTAGAAATAGAAGAATTTTTTCTTCAAATAAAAAACTGTTTGAAAACTTCGAGGGCCGTTTTTTCATATAAACTGTATCTAAGATATAATTTAAAATTTGGCAGTAATTTCTATACATTTTACATCAAAATATATTTTCAATAGTTATCAAACATCTTATTTAGACGTTAAAAAAACGGACCCTAGTGAATTTTATTAGACACTTCAATACATTAAAGCTCTCTAAAAGTTAAAATAGAAAATGCGCACAAGTAGAATGTAAAATATTTTCAAAAACTAAAAGTGAATTTCGAAAATCTAAATTGTAGCTAAATATTATGATTTTGATATCTCTTTTATACGCCAGAGACCTGTTTGAGTACCGGGGCAAATAAACAAATATTCGAAATATTTCGAAAACAACAAGTGAAATTGAATAAAATTTTGATTGGTCGCGGCAGTCGTTGCGTTACCAAACAAAATGGCTGAAGCGGAAGGTGGCTCCGAGCAGGATGATGTTTCATTCCTGAGAACGGTAAGTACTCATCACATATGTACATACATATATACATACATATATGTACTTATAACATACAAATGCATAAAAGAAAAGAACAAAGCTGGAGAGCAAACGAAATCATCTAAAATCAATTACGTGCAGTCAATAAAATATAACGGGGATTTCACACAATTGCTAGCATAAAGCACACACACAGAGTAAGAGAGAGAGGGAGAAAGAGGGGAAGCAGGAGAGGGAGAGGGTGAGAATGCCTAACGATGTGAGGCGTTTGCTAGAGCTAGAGCTCAACGAAGGATACAGCATAAAGGATACTTATATGGGAATGTATTGCATTTATTTATGGTCCTGCTGGCATCCTAACATCCTTACATCCTTACATACCGCTTGCTTGCTTTATAGCTGCCAATAAATACAAAAGTCAGGTCACAATTTCAATCACAGTTGAGTTTAAAGCTTTCAACAGATTTGTTGTCTCACTTTACATGAATAGAGAGAGAGGAGAAAGAGTAAGAGAAAGGGAAGGGGAGAGATAAACACATCAGCTGATAAATGCATCAATATATCAATGCCTACACCTGGCTACCAAAATGACAGTCATTATGTGTAAATATATATGTTCTATTTACAAAAGTTATGTATAGCAGTTGGCAACCCTCTGGCCAAAAGTGTCGGCCATTTTCCCCTTTGGGGGCCAACGAGGTCAGCATTTGGCACCTTGCTGCAATAAATAAACCTGCTGCTCGGCTTAGACATCAAGCGGGTTGAGTTTAACACCCCTGATATCTAATATGATGAGCATATCTTTGCCGAATGCCCGCAGGCATTCTACACAGAAAACAAAATCCGGGTTATTTAGCCCGAATTCAATCCGAAACGATGTCAAAAGTGGTGTAATTTCGGATTTTCTTATACCAAGTATGAAATACTTGATTTTTTCAATCTCGAATTCAATCCTGAAATTGTGTAAAAAAAAAAAAAAAATGTTATTAATTTAATTTTTTTTTAACAATTTTTTTTTTTAATTGCTTTGTTTTTTTTTTATTTTTTTTTAATTTTTTTTACCTTTTTTTATTTAAATTTTTTTTTTAAACATTTTTTATTTATTGTTTTTTTTTAATAAAGGGAATGTTTGACTGCAATTGACTGGGGGAATCGAACCCAGGTTTTTTTCTTGTAAGTCGGCGACTCTAACCACTGAGCCACCGGAACAGTTGAAATAAGAGAGGCCGAGAGAGAGTCAAGTAATTTGCGCTTATTATCCCATTTTAATCCCGATATAGACTTGATTGTTTAGCTTAATCCTGGAAACATACTTAAAAAATGCAGGCTTAAATTAAGTATTTTAGGCTTGATTTTAGAATGGCTTTTTCTTTCTGTGTACTATACTTAACGTGAAATTCAATAAATATGGCCCAAAACATGGGCTAAAATAACAGCTGTAACCGTTTTACCCACTTCAAACATATTTCTTGTCTGTCTTTTTTTGCTGTTGATCTCTGTGGGCCATGCTGGCATTGGGATTTGGGTTTCTTTCTTTTCCTAACTGGCAACAGCTTCGCCTGGGGACAAATTTCACTTGAGTTGTTCGACGTCAAGTGACGCTTAAAGGTAATGCCATTAAATTTATGGCATAAATACAGGGAGTATCTGTATGTTAATGTCCTATCATCGGCGCACAAGTTACAATTGTCAATTACTGGCTAAAATGCAAGGTTACCAAAAGTGATGTCAAGTCAAATGCAAATTGATTCATGACACACTGCACAGAGTCCTTGTGGTTGCATTTCGCATTTTTAAATAGTTGCAGGTCAGAGGACAGCAGACAGACAGACAGACAACAGACAACAGGCAGGCAACTTGGCATTTCGAATTCGCATTTAAATTATGCAAATTGCTCGATTCGAAATCCATTACCGTTCATTTAACTTTCGACTACACACAACAATTCTGGCCACAATCCCATCTGACTTGGCAATTGCTTCGACTTCGAGTTGGAGTTGGAGTTCGCCTTCGAGGTCAACTGCCCTTTATCGATTCATTACATGTGTGTGTGCATAGCTTTTGGTCGACTGACCATCGATAACCAATTGCCAATTGCTATTTAGATGATATGCATGGCCAAAAGGGGTCACATTCTCAGGCCAATTAATATCAAGTGCCATTAACACTCGTTGATTGATATGCTGATCTCATCAATTTACCATTTACCATTTACCATTTACCATTTACAGGAAGATATGGTCACGCTTTCCTGCACAGCGACGGGAGAACGCGTCTGTCTGGCCGCCGAGGGATTTGGCAATCGGCATTGTTTCCTCGAAAATATTGCCGATAAGAATGTACCGCCCGATCTCTCCCAATGCGTTTTCGTCATTGAGCAAGCCCTGTCCGTGAGAGCTCTGCAGGAGCTGGTGACAGCCGCTGGATCAGAGACTGTAAGTATCAAGTAAACTAAATTCAATGGCATGATAAACAATAAGAAATGGCACCCAGTGAATAAAGTATATGTGGATTAATTTATTCAAAAAAATATACTTTTAACAAAAAATATTTTATGCAGATTTCTTTAAATAATCTTATTTTGAAATTCCGTTCGAATGATACAAAATTGGATAATTGCTAAAAATTACTACTTTTACCCCTTTTTTCTTCTTTTCATACAAAAAGTGGCATTTCATCAATTTTCAAAAAATCTTCAAAAATACTTGCGATGAGATTTTTGAAACTTTTTGCATCCAAACATTTTTGGTTAGAGACCGAGAAAAAAAGTTAAAAAAAAAAACACTTTTACAAAAATTCTAAATTATTCATGGGTTAAAGCAATTTTTGTATCATTCAAACGAAATTTAAATAATGAGATTATTTTAAGAAATCTGCATGAAATCTTTTTTGTTTAAAGTATATTTTTTTAAATAAATTAATCCACATATACTTATTTCACCGGAATATATATACGAAGATATGCAAGAATCCATACATATGCTGCATACATATATCTATCTGTCCAAAAATCCTAAAAGCAGCTCCTCAACATATTCTATAATCCCAAAATCCTTACGTATTGATGTTGTACGCTACTTTTACCATATCCTTTATCCTTTAATGAGACCTTTTATAAGACATACATACATATATATCCTATCTGCATGATCTCACTTTACTCGTACTATTTTCACATTTCTCTATTTACACCAATTGTAACCTATGAATTTATCCGTTTTTCGTTATTTTTCAAAATTTCTCTTATACCTAAACACAACAGGATAGTCAACTTGTAAGTATACAGAACGTTCTTGAATGGTAACTTTTCTTATCTTTGGTTTAAACTACAAATCGCGCTTCTTTCTCTGTCTAAAACTATCTGTACTTTTCTCTTTAATTCTATCTTTATATCTCACTCTATTCTATTTGGTATAATATGTAGTTGTAGTACTTATTATCGCTATTTTTATTGCTACTATTTGCTTCTCTGTCTTCTCGTCTAGCGAGCTTTCGGCCTAGTCTAATCTATTTACTGCAGTTCTAAGATGCGTAACTCTCTCTCTCTGTATATGTGTTTTCACAACGATTTGAGGCGAAACGAGTCCGAGGATTCAGTTCATCATTAAGCACAAATGTCGACTGTATCTTTGTTGTTCATCCTCATCTAACATTATTACATACATACATACTTACCCTACGGATCTCATTTAACTTCAGACTTAACTTCAGGCAACTCAACTGTACAATTATCTTTATTATTTGGAATGGCATATTTACAGAAGTACCTTTTCTTTTATTTTGAATGAAGTAGCATAGTCCCTAGTCCCCCATTTTGTTTGAGAATTGTCTAGGATCAAGACTTACTAATCATTTTGATAATTCTTAGGGTAAAGGTACTGGATCTGGCCATAGAACCCTGCTCTACGGCAATGCCATACTTTTGAGACACCACAACAGCGATATGGTAAGTTATACACTGAAAAAAAGACCACTTTCTAAAATCAAGAACATTCATCTTAAATATTTTGTTCTTGAAATAAGAATATTTTAAGACCAAATTACTAAAACAAAGAAAATTATTCTAAAAAATCTTAAGTTCTTAATGTAAGAATAAAAATCTCAGATCTTAGATCTTTTTCTCTTAGCAACAACACACTTTTTAAAACTTAGAATTCACAACTGGTTCTGGAGTCTCAAAGATGACATGTTAACATGTTAAGAAGTTTTATCTTTATTTGAGATTTTTTGTCTTGAGTCTTCAAAACTTTTTGGTCTATAAAAAAGATCATATAATCTTAAAATATATAAAAATAAAATATAAAAAAAATAATAAGTTTTATTCTTATACTAAGATTTGTGGTCTTGAAAATATAAGAATTTATTTTCTTAAAAATAAGAACTTGGTCCTAATTGAAATGTTCTTAGAATCAAGTTGTGTTTTCTTACTTCAAGATTTTCATGTTCTGGACGCATTTTTTAGACCAAAGTTCTACGTTCTGAGACCAAAATCTTGATTTTAGATCCTTTTTTTAATCAGTGTACCTTGTCAATAGATATATATTTAAATACTCACTGATTACTTTTATTATTCCATTTGGCAGTATCTGGCTTGCTTGTCAACCTCCTCGTCGAATGACAAGCTCTCGTTCGACGTGGGTCTGCAGGAGCACAGCCAGGGAGAGGCCTGTTGGTGGACAGTTCATCCGGCCAGCAAGCAGCGTTCGGAGGGTGAAAAGGTTCGTGTGGGTGACGATCTGATTCTGGTATCCGTTGCCACCGAACGGTATCTGCACACGACCAAGGAGAACGAGCAGTCGATTGTGAACGCCAGCTTCCACGTCACCCACTGGTCTGTCCAGCCCTACGGCACGGGCATCTCCCGCATGAAGTACGTCGGCTATGTGTTCGGCGGGGATGTTCTGCGTTTCTTCCACGGCGGCGACGAGTGCCTGACCATACCCAGCACCTGGGGCCGTGAAGCAGGTCAAAAGTAAGATTCAAATTATATTAACTAATTAAAACTATGTATACAATATATACATACATACAGTGGTGGGCAAAGAAAACCGGACACCAAAAAAGTGCGGTTTTTGGAAAACAAAACTTTTCTTAACCCATTAAATAAATATTGAAATTTTCTAACTTTTGTAAGAGTCTACTTTCGAAGCTTTTTCCCTCGGGCGCCAATAAAAAATGTTGGTATGCAAAAAAATTCTTCAAACAATTCAAATAGTGACTGCAAAAAGAATTTCAATTTCTCTTCGCAATTTTTTTAAATGTTTTGAAAATTGCTCAAATTTGCTATTTTAACCCCTTTTTCCTCCTTTTCATAAGTAGTAGCTTTAGGAACAATTTTCAAAAAATTATAAAAAATACCAGCGAAGAGAACTTTGAAAAAAAAATTTTGAAGTCACTATTAGAATTGCTTAAAGAATTTTTTTCCCGAAGAAAAAAGTTTCGAAAATAGACTTTTACAAAAAGTTCGAAAATTTAAATGGGTACTTAATGGGTTAAGGAAAGTTTTGTATCATTCAAACGGTTAAATTAATACTTTAAAAAACTCCGCTTTTCCTTGTCCGCTATTGTATGTATACATTTTTCAAAATGCTGCCACACCCACAGTTATTATACTATAATGCTCTTTTTGGTGTCAAAATTTACGTTTTATTATTTGAAATTACCACACATCAATTTCTCAGAATTGGCTAACTATAATAAGACCAGTTATGACTGTTTTAATTTTTTAAAAAGTGCATAAAAGCGAGCGCCTGAATATATGCAATAAATTGTAAGCCGTTAAAGTTGAATTCGTAATATATTTTTTAGCAAGTACTTTTAAGGCTTAAGATCATAGCTCGCAAATAACTGTCGACCGTTTTTTTTCTTGCGCTCTCGTTGCGAGCACAACCGAAAAAGTTCGCACTCTCTCGCTCTGAGCAGAGACTCTTGCTGTCTTCATTTATGCTTTCTGTTGAGCTCTTTTCGTTGAGCTCTTTCTATGTCGGTCTTTCAATGAGCAGTGCGTAAAGAGCGAAACGAAAAACGCTCGCACAATGAGACTCAGCAAAAGACCGTTTGACCGAAAAACTCAACGCAAACGGTCTTCTCCCAAATTAAATTTAAAGAATTGGGGCACTTTTTTATTCGTGTCTCTTCCCATTTTGCACAACAAATATTTCACAACTTCACACACTCAATTCACGATCGCAATTAATGAATTTCGTCTGCAAAACAGACGCTTAGGTAAGCAAATGCCTATGCGTGTGAATGTATACCAATACATATGCAAAATACCGTTTGCTTCATTGAACACGACGAAACAGTATTGGAACAACGAGAACAAAGCAAAATAGAAAAAAACGTTTTTGCTCCGAGCGCGAGCGAGCTCATTTAAAAACCGAAAAAACAGTTGCTCGCTCAGTCTTTTCGTAAAGAGTAAGCAAAAGACACTTATTTGCAGACAACGAGAAACGGTCGACAGTTATTTGCGAGCTATGCTTAAGATTCTTTAAAAACATCGACTTTCTTTCTAAATTGTTAAAGATTAATTTCCGTTAATTTTCTGTTTTATTTCATGAATAATATGATAACTAATCCAAAACCTCTATTCGCCCAGCATTGTCATATACGAGGGTGGAGTGGTCATGGCGCAGGCACGTTCCCTGTGGCGTCTGGAACTGGCGCGCACGAAGTGGACGGGCGGCTTTATAAACTGGTACCATCCCATGCGTATACGCCATATAACAACGGGACGCTATTTGGGCGTTAACGATAGCAACGAGCTGATTCTGGTCAAAAAGGAGGAGGCATCGATTGCAACGACGACTTTCTGCCTGAGGCAGGAAAAAGACGACGAAAAGAAAGTGCTCGAGGACAAAGACTTAGAAATAATCGGTTCGCCGATCATCAAGTACGGCGATACCACCGTCATCGTTCAGCATTGCGAGTCCAGCCTGTGGCTCAGCTACAAGAGCTACGAGACGAAAAAGAAGGGCGTCGGCAAAGTTGAGGAGAAACAGGCCATTCTGCATGAGGAGGGTAAAATGGACGATTGCCTGGACTTCTCCAGGTCACAGGAGGAGGAATCGAAGACGGCACGCGTCATCCGTAAATGCAGCAGTCTCTTTACCCAGTTTATCACGTAAGTGAAAAAATTATTTAAAATGTATTAATTAAAATAAATTTTAAATGTAAAGCAACTCATTTAATTTATTAACTCATAACTCATTCTATTATTTTACATTTAAAATTATTTAATAAAAAAAATTAATTTTAAATGTTAAATAACGTAATAACGTAATAATGAGTAGTTTAATAATAAAAAAAATTAGTTTACATTTAAAATTAATTAATTAAAATTGATTTTAAATGTAAAATATTGTAATATCGTAATAATGAGTAGTTTAATAATATATTAATTATTTTACATTTAAAATTACTTAATTAAAATTACTCAATTTATATTAATTTTAAATGTAAAATACAGTCGAACTTCCCTAACTCGAATCACCATTATCCACGAAAAAAGTTCGAGTTAGGGAAGACTTCGAGTTAGGGAAGTAGAATCGTATGAGATTTGCGTAGTATTGCCACTCGATTTTGTTCGAGTTAGAGAGACTTCGAGTTAGGGAAGTTCGAGTTAGGGAAGTTCGACTGTAACTCAATTTATTTATTAACTCATAACTTTTTTTATTTTTTTACATTTAAAATTAATTAAATAAAATAATTAGTAAATATTAATTTTAAATGTAAAATATCGTAATAACGTAATAATGTAATAATAAGTAGTTTAATTATAAAAGAATTATTTTACATATAAAATTAATTAATTAAAATTAATTTTAAATGTTAAGTAACTCATTTAATTATTTTTCATAAAAAATTAATTAATTAAAAATTAATTAACTAAAATTTAAATTAATTAAATTAAAATTAATTAATTAAAATTAATTTTAAATGTAAAATAACTCATTTAATATTAAACTCTTCTAATTCTTCTTTTCCCTTTAGCGCCCTGGAAACCTTGCAATCCAATCGTCGACATTCTGTATTCTTCCAAAAAGTTAACCTCAACGAGATGGTCATGTGTCTGGAGGACTTGATCAACTACTTCTCCCAACCAGAAGATGACATGGGTAAGCATTAAAGATCCAAGTCCGAAGCTCCTTCAATTTTTAAATCTGCTTTGTTTCTTTTTCCCCCTCCACAGAGCACGAGGAGAAGCAGAATCGATTCCGTGCGCTGAGAAATCGCCAGGATCTGTTTCAGGAGGAGGGCGTGCTCAATCTGATACTCGAGGCCATTGACAAGATCAACATAATCACCTCGCAGGGCTTCCTGGCCAGCTTTCTGGCCGGCGATGAGACCGGTCAGAGTTGGGATCTGATTTCCACATACTTGTATCAACTGCTGGCCGCCATCATCAAGGGCAACCACACGAATTGTGCCCAATTCGCGAACAGCAATCGCCTCAACTGGCTCTTCTCGCGCCTCGGCTCCCAGGCGTCCAGCGAGGGCTCCGGCATGTTGGACGTGCTCCACTGTGTGCTCATCGATTCCCCGGAGGCGCTCAACATGATGCGAGACGAGCACATCAAGGTAGGGATGGCACGATTAATCATATGATACACAATCGGGTGTGCTACAGAAATCTCTTTCACTTGAATTTGACGTAAATTTGTATGAAATTCACGTCATTTTTCAGGTGAAAGAGATTTCTGTAGCACCCGTATAATCGATTATTTTGCTTCCATTGGCGATTTAATTGTATCGTAAAATGTGTTGCGATTAATTGAAACACTAATCGATTATTCGATCAAATAATCGCGTCGTTGCCAAAATTATTTCAGGGAAACACACATGGAAATTTTATTCCAAAAAAAATACTAGCAAAAATATATTTGAAAATTTTGTTTTGCAGTCACTCTTAAAATTGTCAAACAAAATTTTCTGCATCAAAATATTTTTTGTGAAAAATCGAGGAAAAAACTTGAAAAAGTAGACTTTTACATAAATTTGAAGTTTTCGAAGGGTACCTAATGGGTTAAAGAAAGTTTTGTGTCATTCAAACGGAATTTAAATGACCTTTCCATTGATGAAAATATGTTAACGATAACGGCTCAAATTAGCCTTAAATGTCAAAATTTGACCTGTTTAAGCTGTGAGCCACTTTATTTATATTTTTTGGGCATTTTATTATTGTTCCTTATTTTTGTTGCTATACAATGGCATTACATTACACAATATTTTAAAAAACTATAGCAAAAATTAATCATTTGATTAATCGATTATTTTGATTCTTCGTCGATTAATTGCAATTAATAATCGCGTAGCTTAAATTAATCATATGATTCAATAATCGATTAATACATTTTGTTTGCCATCCCTACATCAAGGTGATCATATCGCTGCTGGAGAAACACGGCCGTGATCCCAAGGTCCTCGATGTCCTGTGCTCGCTGTGTGTGGGCAACGGAGTCGCCGTTCGTTCCTCGCAGAACAACATCTGTGACTTCCTGCTGCCGGGCAAGAATCTGCTGCTGCAGACGCTGCTGGTGGATCATGTGGCCAGCATTCGTCCGAATATATTCGTGGGACGCGTCGACGGCTCGTCGATGTACCAGAAGTGGTACTTCGAGGTGACCATGGACCACATCGAGCAGACCACGCACATCATGCCCCATCTGCGCATCGGCTGGGCCAACACCTCCGGCTATGTGCCGTATCCGGGCGGCGGCAAGAAGTGGGGCGGCAACGGCGTCGGCGACGATCTCTACTCGTTTGGCTTCGACGGCGCCTTCCTGTGGACGGGCGGACGCCGATCGCTGGTCATGGACTCGCAGCCCGAGGAGCCGTATATCCGCAAGGGCGATGTCATTGGCGTGGCCATCGATCTCTCCGTGCCCGTCATCACGTTCACCTTCAACGGCGCCAAGGTGCGCGGCTGCTTCCGTGACTTCAATCTCGACGGCATGTTCTTCCCCGTGATGAGTTGCTCCTCGAAGCTGAGCTGCCGCTTCCTGTTTGGCGGTGACCATGGTCGCCTCAAGTATGCCCCGCCCCTGGGCTTCTCGGCCCTCGTCCAGTGCCTGATGCCCCATCAGATACTCAGCCTGGATCCGTGCTTCTACTTTGGCAACCTGAGCAAGAACGTCCTGGCCGGTCCCTGGCTCATCGAGGACGACACGCCGTTCGTGCCCAAGCCCGTGGATACCACGGGCGTTTCCCTGCCCAGTTCCGTGGACCAAATCAAGGAGAAGCTGGCGGAGAATATCCACGAGATGTGGGCCCTGAACAAGATCGACGCCGGCTGGTCCTGGGGCGAGCATCGGGATGACTATCACCGCATCCATCCCTGCCTGACGCAGTTCGAGAAGCTGCCGGCAGCGGAAAAGCGTTACGACAACCAACTGGCTGTGCAGACACTGAAGTAAGTAGCGATTATAATTTTTAAATTATAATTTATTGCAAAAAACTTATTTGTTGGATTTTATCAAACAAAATTAAAAGAAAACTCTTATTTTTCGATCTAGATAAAAAAATTTTAAAATAATAATTTTATTTCAATTTTTGTTTATTAATTATAATTTAACTCTTATTTTTAATTTGTATTTTAGCAATTGAAAATAAAAGTTTTTTTTCAATTTTTATAAAAAAAAATTGAAATAAATTTATAAGAAAAATTTAAAATAAAAATTATTCTTCAATTTTTATTAAAAAAATTAAAATATAACTTATTTATTATTTCTTTTAAATTTAAAATTATTTATTAATTTTTATTTGAAATTATGGAATAAAAGTTATTTTTCAATTTTTATTATAAAAATTGAAATAAATTTGTAACAAAAATTTAAAATAAAAATTATTCTTCAATTTTAATTATAAAAAATGAAATGTAATTTGTATTTTCAATTTGTATAGTACAAATTTAAAAATAATTTTTATTTTATAATTTTGAAAGAAAAAATTTGAAAAATAATTTTTATCATAAAAATTGAAAAATAAATTTTAATTTTAATTTGTGTAGTAAAAATTGAAAAATAAGTTTTATTCCATAATTTTTAAATAAAAATTAACAAAAACGTTTATTTTTCAATTTTTATTATAAAAATTAAAAATAAATTTATAACAAAAATTGAAAATAAAAATTATTCTAAAATTTGTATTATAATGACTTAAAATAAAATTTATTTTTCAATTTTTATAATAAAAATTATTTATCAATTTTTATTTACAAATTATAGAATAAAAGTTAGTTTTCAATTTTTATTATAAAAATTGAAAATAAATTTTTTACAAAAATTTAAAATCAAAATTATTTATTTTTTATTATTTTTAATTTTTTTAATTAAAATTGAAAAATAACTTTTATTCTGTAATTTTTGAATAAAAATTGAAAATAAAAGTTTATCCAGTTTCTCGTAACTCTTATTTGCGGTTCCTGATTTTATTTCAAAAATGGCAATTGTTTAATTTTAATGACACTTCAATTCACAGAACCATCATTTCCTTGGGCTACTACATCACCATGGACAAGCCGCCGGCGCGCATTCGCCCCGTGCGCCTGCCCAACGAGATCTTCATGCAGGGCAACGGCTACAAGCCGGCGCCCCTCGACCTCAGCGCCGTGACGCTGACGCCCAAGCTGGAGGAGCTGGTGGATCAGCTGGCCGAGAATACGCACAACCTGTGGGCACGCGAGCGCATCCAACAGGGCTGGACGTACGGCCTGAACGAGGACTCGGAGAACCATCGCAGTCCCCACCTGGTGCCCTACGCCAAGGTGGACGAGGCCATCAAGAAGGCGAACCGCGATACGGCCTCGGAGACGGTGCGCACCCTGCTGGTCTACGGCTACGTCCTGGACCCGCCCACGGGCGAGGGCACCGAGGCCCTGCTGGCCGAGGCCCAACGCCTCAAGTTCTCCGCCTTCCGGACGTACCGCGTGGAGCGCAACTACGCCGTGACCTTTGGCAAGTGGTACTTTGAGTTCGAGGTGCTGACGGCGGGTCCGATGCGAGTCGGCTGGGCGCGGGCCGACTGCTATCCGGGCGCCATGTTGGGCAGCGAGGACACCAGCTGGGCCTTTGACGGTCACAATGTGAGTATGCCAAGGGGTCGTGGGGTTACACAGCAATTTGACGTTAGGTTCAAGGTTCAACCTTGTGTGGTAATTGCGCTCGATAAGCTCGGTATTTTAATCAGGGTTGTGCCTATAAGCATTACCTTTACTATTTAATTAGCATTGAAAAAATTAATGCTAGTGAAATGTCATTTCAGTAGGCATTGAAAATAAATTTCAATGCAATTAGCATTGAGTAATTTTTTGGAAAATAATATTTTAAATAAAATGAATAATTATTTTTTTGGAAAAATGTATACGACAGTTTTGTACGATAGTTTTACACGTTAGTTTTATACGATAGTTTTATGCGATAGTTTTATGCGATAGTTTTATGCGATAGTTTTATACGATGCATGAACTAATGTCGTATAAGACTATCGCATAAAACTATCGTATAAAACTATCGCATAAAACTATCGTATAAAACTAACAATTTTCCACATTTATTTATAATTTTTTTCCATTTTTCTAAATTGTTTCAATTTTTTTTTAATTTTTCCAAAAAAATAATTTTAAATTTTATTTAAAATATTTTTTTCCTATGATTACTCAATGCTAATTAAAAATTGTAATTGGCATTGAAAATGAAAAGTAATGAAAATTTTTCACTAGCACTACTTTTTTCAATGCTAGTTAAATGAAATTTCATTAGCACTAGTTTTTTTGAATGCTAGTGAAATTCGATTTCATTAGCACTATTTTTTTCAATGCCTACTGAAATGACATTTCCCTAGCACTACTTTTTTTCAATGCCAATGAAATGCCAAATTCATTAAAAAAGTAGTTAATTAGGAACAACTCTGATTTTAATGGAAGATCAAAACCCACCCATGATTATAGGTAACCAAAATGCACGCCGGATCCATTGAGCACTTTGGTGTGCGCTATGAGGCTGGTGACGTCATTGGTTGTTTCATCGACGTCAAGGAGCAAACGATCAGTAAGGATCCCAGACACACTATCAACGCTACCTACTACGTTGTTTTTTCTTTTAATTATTACAATTTGATCGAACGCATTTTGTTTAACTCTTCTCTATTCATTCAATAATTTGTTTTCTAATCATTTATTTTTCTGTTAATTTAGCGATACTCTCATTATTGATCATTAACCAAAAAAAAAGAAACAAACTGGGGCACAAACATATTCGAATTTGAACATTAAAACATATTGCAATTTTTAGGAAGAGAAAGTCTACGGTGGCAACAGTGAATCCTTCGGGAAACAGTGTGGACCTGGGGATATAGTCGGCGTCTTTATTGATATAGCCGATCACACAATTAGTAAGAAACGCACATAAATGCTCGTTTGTTGTAAAACCCCCAAAAAAACCAAAAAACATAGATTTGTACATCCGTGCTTTTGATATCTACTAAATGTCATCCAGGTCCCTGCTATTCGACAGCTAAGTACAATACCATGCATTTCCAAAATGATTCACAAATCCATGACAAACTTGTAGACCAAAAGAACTACAAAAGATTTAAAAAAAAACAGGGTATCATACTTCGAATTACACACATGCCAATCCAATTATTGTTAAATAATACACAAAATTCTATTATTATACGTCTTAAGTACTATATTTTTGTATTTTGTTGTCAAGTCCAACAAATATCCCCTGCCCTAACATCCAACTATTTGTTACTTTGAACACAAAGCCTAACAATCGCATAATATCGAAGGACTACCTGTGACAAAAGGTGACACATCAGCTCATCACAAAAAGCTTATTAATTAATTAACTAATGAATTTGCCTGTAGTTACATCCTCAGCGTTAAGTTCGAAATTTTTATACTGATCACGGAATGAAATTGGAACTTGAAGAATAATCTATAAATTTATATAAAAAGTGATTTTTTTTTTTGACGAGATATTGAAATTTCAGTTCTCAGTTTAAAGCAGCGGTGGGCACGCAGTGGCTCCGGGAGCAGCTGCTGCTTCCAACTTATTTAGACTCACCGCTGGTTTAAAGAATCAAAATTCCCATTAAAAACGATATTTATTCCAACTAAGGTCTCAGTAAAAGTTCCATTTTCAATCCGATGTACTACTAATAAATATTATATTATATATGTATATCAAATTTGGCATGACAGCTAACAGTTAACACTGTTTAATCAGCTTTGTTTGAAAACTAAACTAATGCAATAAACATAAAATCGCAAGGAGCATTGCAAAAAACAATCTAATACGCACGGATTTTATTTATAGTCCATATGACTTTATTTTTTTTTTTTTATTCTAGTGCGATGCGACTTTTTAGTGAATTCTGATTTCTATATAGCTAAAGTCAAGGCATAACATAAAGGGCCGTTGAGTACGCACATGTTTTGACAATGCGGAGATTTTGGCCTAATTGGAATTCTTAATTTGTTCAAAAGCAGCTTCGTTTAGATGCTCATAAATAACCTTAGTTAATGATCTATTAATTTGATTGCCTATTAAAAAATACTTAATAATATTTGCACAGGCTTTTCATTGAATGGAGAACTGCTCATGGATGCCTTGGGCGGTGAGACAACGTTTGCCGATGTGACCGCCGAAGGTGTCGGCTTTGTGCCCGCCTGCACCCTGGGAGTTGGCCAAAAGGCGCGTCTGATTTACGGCCAAGATGTGGACTCCCTCAAGTTCTTCACGACTTGCGGCCTCCAAGAGGGTTATGAGCCGTTCTGTGTGTAAGTATTAATTTCTAAGCAGGGACCGTTACTGTCATAAGTTTTAAAATAATAATTGCAAATTAACAATTAACAAAACTTGTATTTTAAAGTTACGAAATAACAATTATTTTGAATTTTTAATTAAAAAGTCTGAAATAATCATTAAAATTAAATTTTTTGTTTCAAGGTTGTGGAATAACACTTATTTCTGATTTTTTTTTAATAAAAGTAAAAAATTTGAGTTATTTTTGATTATTATTTTAAAAGTTACATATAAGAGGTAATCCGTAACTTTTATTTTAAAAATTAAAAATAAAAGTAGAAGTAAATATCTTTTGAGCCAAACAATTTCAATAAAAATAAATACTAGAAATCATAAAAATACCAACAAATACTTATTATTAAAAAAATACTATTTTTTTTGTTTATTTTTATGATTTATAGTATTTTTTGGTATTTTTCTTGTTCAAAAGATATTCACTTTAACTTTTATTTTTAATTTTTAAAATAAAAGTTACGGATTACCTCATATTTGTAACTTTTAAAATAAGAATCAAATATAACTCTTATTTTTTATTTTAATTGAAAAAATCATAAATAAGTGTTATTTCACAACTTTTAATTAAAAATTGAATTTTAATGATTATTTTGGATTTTTTAAATACAAATTAAAAATTAGAATTAAATTTTATTTATATCCTTTAAATTGAAAATAGAAGTTTTTGGGTGATATCGATAGCTCTGAATGAAATAGGAATTTTGGTGCATACCATTTTACTGTAGCATATTTCCTTCACATTGATTTTTAGACCCCGTACTTCAAAAAAGTAAAGGGGTCTATTAACTTTGTCACAAAAAAAAATGTGCGTAACAGGCAGAAGGAGGCGTGGCAGACCCCATAAAGTATATATATTCTTAATCAGCATCAACAGCCGAGTCGATATAGCCATGTCCGTCTGTCCGTCCGTCTGTCCGTCTGTATTGACGCCTATACCTCAGAGACTATAAGAGCTAGAGACTCCAAACTTGGTATGTAGGTTCGTCTATATTGCAAGCAGATCGAGTTTGTTTTAGATTTTGGATCGGACCACTATATCATATAGCTCCCATAGGAACAATCAGTTGAAAATCAAGTCTTAGTATGGAAAACTTTTTTGCTGTTTGAGATATTTCAACCAAACTGACAGAATATGCATAAAAGATGGTCCCATACATACTGACCAAATTTGGTTGAAATCGAACTACTATATCATATAGATCCCATAGGAACAATCAGTTGAAAAACTAGTCTTAGTATGGAAAACATTTTTGCTGTTTGAGATATTTCAACCAAACTGACAGAATATGTATAAAAGATGGTCCCATACATACTGACCAAATTTGATTGAAATCGGATTACTATATCATATAGCTGCCATAGTAGTATTGTATGCATAAGAATCTAAGTTTATTATAGATATTACTTAAGTTTTTATAGCAAGTACGGGGTCTCCGACAGTCGAGTACCGCTCGACTGTAGCACCGCCGACTAGTTTTAGTTGAAGTTATCATTTATAACTCTTATTTGCGGTCCCTTTTTCTAAGAATTCTTTTCTTTAATTAATTTTGTACACAGCAACATGCAACGACCAGTGACCCATTGGTACACCAAGGATCAACCGATATTCGAGAATACTGAGGAGATGCCCGATTGCCGCATTGATGTGACACGTATTCCGGGCGGTGCTGACACTCCGCCCCATCTGAAGATCTCGCACAATACGTTCGAGACCATGGAGAAGGCCAACTGGGAGTTCCTGCGTCTCTCCCTGCCCGTCACCTGCATGAGCGAGTTCATCAGCGAGCAGGAGAAGGCGCGTCGCTGGGAGGACATCAAGATCCGGCAGTATCGTCTGATGCGCGAGGCCCAGGAGGCGGCGGCTCAGCTGCAAACCCAGAACGCAGCACACATGGACCATATGCTGAAGAGCGGCTTCAATATGAACGACATCAAGGGGCTGACCCGCAACTTTGACGACCACACCGAGCCGGAGGCCGAGCACATGATGCGTGGCGGACCCTCGCGACCGCCTCGCAAGGGCTCCCTGACCCGCAACATCACGTTCGAGACGGACATGACCGCCGCCCTGGACGAGATGCAGCGTTCATCCTCGGTGCTGGACATGAACGGACTGGGCGACGATCTCGACAAAGAGAAGAAACGTGGTCGCAGTCCGTTCAAGTTCTTCTCCAAGAAGTCGCGGGATCAGAGCCGTGAGAAAAGCGGTGCCCGAACGGCAGACACTTCGTTGGAGCGCAGAAATACGGTGGCCCATGGCAGGAATGTGGTGAACCAGCAGATGACCACGCGGACACCAACCCTGCGACTCAACAACGTAAGCTCAATACTACACTGAAAAAAAAGATCACTTTCTAAAATCAAGTACATTCATCTTAAATATTTTGTTCTTGAAATAAGAAAGTTTGAAGACCAAAACCAAATTTTAAGACTTAAACTGAGAATATTAATCTGGAAAATCGGAACTTCTTAATATAAGAATAAAACTCTCCAATTTTAATAATTTGTTTTTAAAATAAAACCATATTAAGACCAAATTACTAAAACTAAGAATATTATTCTGAAAAATCTTAAGTTCTTAATATAAGAATACAAATATTAGATCTTAGATATTTTTCTTTTAACATCAACACATTTTTTGAGACTTAGAATTCACAACTGGTTCTGGCGTCTCAAAGATGACATGTTAACATGTTGAGAAGCTTAATCTTTATTTTTGATTTTTTGTCTTGAGTATTCAAAACTTTTTGGTCTATAAAAAAGATCATATAATCTTCAAATAATAATAAGTTTTATTCTTATACTAAGATTTGAGGTCTTGAAAATGTAAGAATTTATGATCTTAAAAATAAGAACTTGGTCTTAATTGAAATGTTCTTAGAATCAAGATATGTTTTCTTACTTCAAGATTTTCATGTTCTCGACGCATTTTTTAAACCAAAGTTCTAAGTTCTGAGATCAAAATCTTGATTTTAGATCCCTTTTTTTATAAGTATAGATATGTAAAATATATTTTACTTAAATAAATATTGCTTTAATAGGCTGAAATACCGCCCAGTCCGGTGCCACAGGGACCAAGGCAGCTGAGCTCCACGAACCTCGGCCAGTCGCCAGTCGAGACCTCGGGCAACGAGATGTTCGACGCCGAGTGCCTGAAGCTGATCAACGAATACTTCTACGGCGTGCGCATCTTTCCCGGCCAGGATCCGACGCATGTGTACGTGGGCTGGGTGACGACCCAGTATCATCTGCACAGTCGCGAGTTCAACAAGAACAAAGTGCGACGCGGGTCGGTGTACATCGAGGATTACTACGAGGTGCCCATCGAGCGCATCGATCGTCAGAGCTGCTACGTCGTCCGGGCCGACGAGCTCTTCAACGAGGTGACCCAGGATGCCTCGGGCAAAGGCGCCTCCCAGGGCATGTTCGTGGGCTGCTTTGTGGACACGGCGACGGGCATCATCCGCTTCACGTGCGAGGGCAAAGAGACCTCGCATCGCTGGATGATGGAACCCGACACGAAACTGTTTCCGGCCATCTTTGTGGAGGCGACCAGCAAGGAGATTCTGCAAATTGAGCTGGGCAGAACGCCAACCACACTGCCCCTGTCGGCGGCGGTGTTGCCAACGAGCGACAAGCACATCAATCCACAGTCGCCGCCTCGCCTGAAGGTGCAGTGCCTCCGGCCACATCAGTGGGCCCGTGTGCCGAACACATCGCTCCAGGTGCACGCGCTCAAGCTGTCGGACATTCGGGGCTGGTCGATGCTCTGCGAGGATCCCGTCTCGATGCTGGCGCTGCACATACCCGAGGAGGATCGCTGCATCGATATCCTCGAGCTGATCGAGATGGACAAGCTGTTGTCCTTCCACGCCCACACGCTCACCCTGTACGCCGCCCTGTGCTACCAGTCCAACTACCGGGCTGCCCACGCCCTGTGCCAGCACGTGGACCAGAAGCAGCTGCTGTACGCGATCAGGTCGGAGTATATGAGTGGTCCACTGCGCCAGGGCTTCTACGATCTGCTGATTGCCCTGCATCTGGAGTCGCATGCCACCACGATGGAGGTGTGCAAGAACGAATACATCACACCCTTGGGATCGGATCTGAAGGAACTCTATGCCGAGGATGAAATGCGTCACTCGCTGCGTTCCTTGGTCACGGAATCTGTGCGTCCTCAGCTGCGCATGACGGAAATCACGTAAGTGTGTTCAGGTCCAAGGCTCAGGTCCTTCTCTATTGACTCCCCCATTAGCTTAAGATCTCCACACTTGCATTAAAATACATGATTCATATGTATGAATGCTTCTTTTATCGTACCTGATTCGTATTGTTCATAGCTCATTTTATTTCCAATACTTTTCAATCCAAAAAAAAAAAAAAAAAAAAAAAAAACAATACCAACTACCAAAACCACCTGCACTGATCCAACACTTGATCTCAATGCACGACCAAATCGATAACGATACCGCTACCGATACCGATCACAACAACAACAACAATTCGAACTCGAACTCGAACCCCGTTCAGACCCCCTGTGATTGCAACATCTAGTATGCCAAGTGTTTCCAGCGAACCAATACCCAACATCGATCAGTTGTACTCCCCGAAGTTCCCATTAGAAGTAGTCCGCCAGTTTGTCATGGAAGCTCTCAAAGATGCCGTGGAAATCAATCAAGTGCACAACCGCGATCCCATCGGCTGGACAAATGAGAATCTCTTCTTGTAAGTGATCTGAAATTAAAAATATATTTAAAAAAAAAAAAATAAAAAAAATAACGTTTTATTTCAATTTTCTAGACCCCTGATCAAGTTAACCGATCGCCTGCTGTTAGTGGGCGTCCTTACGGACGAGGACGTTCAGAAACTATTAGTAATGGTCGATCCAGAGACTTGGGATGCCACTTTCGAGAGAGGTGGGAAACGGATAAAACAAAAGAGGAGCAAACTCAATGATCCAGAGCAGCGGTGGGCACGAAATCTAAATTCGGGAGCGCAACAATAACAATCATCAGCGAGTCTTTTGAGCAATCGCTACTCCCAAAGCCACTGCGTGCCCACCGCTGATCCAGAGAGAAGAATTGAAAACTTTATTTAATGTTTTATTTAATTTGCTTTCAATTTTTCAGAGGGTAAAGATGAGCATAGGAAGGGTCTGCTCACCATGAAAATGGCCGAGGGCGCCAAGCTGCAGATGTGCTATTTATTGCACCATCTCTACGACACCCAGCTGCGTCATCGGGTGGAGAGCATTATAGCATTCTCGCATGATTTTGTGGGCGATCTGCAAACCGATCAGTTGCGACGTTATATCGAGATTAAGCAATCCGATTTGCCAAGTGCTGTTGCGGCCAAAAAGACCAAGGAATTCCGTTGTCCACCCCGCGAGCAAATGAATCAGATTCTATGCTTCAAGAATCTCGAATCGGACGATCAGGACAATTGCACTTGTGGCCTTGAATTGCGCAGTCGCCTCAGCGAATTCCACGATATGTTAATGCAGAAGGTATCGCTGAATGCACTGCAGGAGCCGGATGGTACCGAGGCAGCTGCGATCGAAGAGATCAAAACGGGACCCATTACGAAAATCTACAGTTTCATCAACACCGTCAAGGAGTTGGAGGAGGGTCCCAAGGAAGTGGAGGAGCCTGAGAAAAAGACACCTGAAGAGGTTTTCCGCAAGGTTCTGATCAAGACCATTGTCAGCTGGGCCGAGGAATCACAGATTGAGAATCCGAAATTGGTGCGCGAAATGTTCAGTTTACTGGTCCGACAATACGATACGGTCGGCGAGCTGGTCAGAGCTCTGGAGAAGACCTATGTGATCAATCAGCGTGCACGAGAAGATGTCTCCGAAATGTGGGTGGGACTCAGTCAAATCCGCGCCCTGTTGCCCGTCCAAATGAGCCAGGAAGAAGAGGAGCTGATGCGCAAGCGTCTCTGGAAGCTGGTCAACAATGCGACATTCTTCCAGCATCCAGATTTAATTAGAATTCTGCGCGTGCACGAGAACGTTATGGCCGTCATGATGAATACGCTGGGCCGTCGGGCGCAGGCGCAGAGCGATGCACCCACCCAGGCGGAGGGTGCCGAGGGTGTGCCCTCCAAGGAGAAGGACACCTCCCATGAGATGGTCGTCGCCTGCTGTCGCTTCCTCTGCTATTTCTGTCGCACGGGTCGTCAGAATCAGAAGGCGATGTTTGATCACTTTGATTTTCTGCTGGACAACGCGAATATTCTGTTGGCCAGACCCAGTCTGCGTGGTTCGACACCGCTGGACGTGGCATATTCGAGTCTGATGGAGAACACAGAATTAGCTCTGGCACTTAGGGAACATTATTTGGAGAAAATTGCCGTTTATCTGTCCCGCTGTGGACTGCAAAGCAATTCGGAGCTGGTGGAGAAGGGTTATCCCGATCTGGGCTGGGATCCCGTCGAGGGCGAAAGATATTTGGACTTTTTGCGCTATTGCGTTTGGGTTAACGGCGAGAGTGTCGAGGAGAATGCGAACCTTGTCATTCGTCTTCTTATCCGTCGTCCAGAATGCTTGGGACCGGCTCTAAGAGGAGAAGGGGAAGGTCTCTTCCGTGCCATCGTCGAGGCGAACCGGATGTCCGAGCGCATTTCGGATCGCTGTAAGATGCAAGACGAGGCCGAAGGCACAATAGTCGGACTCAATTTCACCCATCCCCTGCCAGAGAGCGATGAGGACGAAGACTATATCGATACGGGGGCAGCCATATTGAATTTCTATTGTACACTCGTCGACCTGCTCGGCAGATGTGCGCCCGATGTCTCCGTTATCGAGCAGGGCAAGAACGAATCGCTGAGAGCTAGAGCTATTTTGAGATCTCTGGTGCCACTGGAAGACCTTCAGGGTGTGCTCAGTCTAAAGTTTACACTCACCCAGACCGCTCCCGGCGAGGAGAAACCGAAATCGGATATGCCCTCGGGCCTGTTACCCAATAATAAGCAGAGTATTGTCCTGTTTTTGGAACGTGTCTATGGCATTGAGACGCAAGATCTGTTCTATCGACTGCTCGAGGATGCATTTCTGCCAGATCTGCGCACTGCCACCATTTTGGACAAGAGCGATGGCTCCGAGAGTGACATGGCACTGGCCATGAACCGATACATTGGCAACTCGATACTGCCGCTGCTGATCAAGCACTCCAAGTTCTACAACGAGGCCGAGAACTATGCCAGTCTCTTGGATGCCACGCTGCACACGGTCTACAGGTTGTCCAAGAACCGTATGCTAACCAAGGGGCAGCGCGAGGCTGTATCCGATTTCCTGGTCGCACTCACATCGCAAATGCAACCTGCCATGCTCCTCAAGCTATTGCGCAAGTTGACTGTTGATGTATCCAAACTATCCGAGTATACGACCGTTGCACTCAGGGTAAGTGTTGATTGATTGGCTTAAATGTGATTGACTGATTAATTGATTCAGTGATTGAACTTGTGTTAGACTGATTAATTTAATGATTGACTGCTTGATTGATTGATTGATTGATGATTGACTGCTTGACTGCTTGATTGATGATTGATTGATGAATTGTTTATCTTAGTGATTGAACTTGTGTTAGAGTAATGAATTAAACGATTGACTGCTTGATTCATTGATGATTGACTGCTTGATTGATGATAGGCTGATTGGCTTAAAAATGTTTGACTGATCAATTGATTCAGTGATAAAACTTGTGTTAGACTGATTAATTTAATGATTGACTGCTTGATTGATTGATTGATTCCTTGATTGATTGATGGATAGTTTATCTATTTGATTGATAAATTAACTGACTGAATAACTGTCTGATTGACTGGGTGATAAATTTAATGTTTGATTGACTTATTGACTGACAGATTGAATAAGTGATTAGTTAGTAGATTAACTGATTGATTAATTAAGTGTTTAATTTATTGAGTAATTGAATGATTGACTTGTTAATTAGCTGAGAGAATGATTAAACGATCCATAAGTTGATTGATGGAATTATTGCTTGATTGATTGACTGATTACTCAATTGACAGTTTGATTTATTTACCAACTTTTATAATCCTTCAACAGCTGCTCACTTTACACTTCGATCGCTGCGCCAAGTACTATGGCTCGACTCAAGGCCAAGGCTCGTATGGAGCATCTTCGGATGAGGAGAAGCGACTGACAATGCTTCTCTTCTCCAACATTTTTGACTCGCTGAGCAACATGGACTATGACCCGGAACTGTTCGGTAAAGCCCTGCCCTGTCTCATTGCCATCGGCTGTGCCCTGCCGCCCGACTACAGTCTGTCGAAGAACACCGACGAGGATTACTATGGCCGGCAAATGGGGGCACCCGATCAACCGCAATATGTGCCCAATCCCATCGATACGAACAATGTGCATCTCGACAACGATCTCAATTCGTTGGTGCAAAAGTTCAGTGAACATTATCACGATGCCTGGGCCAGTCGTCGGTTGGAAGGTGCCTGGACATATGGCGATGTTCGATCCGATAGCGAACGGAAGCATCCACGTCTAAAGCCCTACAATATGCTCACCGAATATGTACGTAGCATCAAAGCATCAGCAATGGACATCCTCATCCGTCGTTAATCGCATCATAACAAAACTCATACTATACTCTCTATACTTTATGCCAGTGGTGGGCATGAGATCTGAATTCGGGAGCAGCCGCTGCTCCCGAAACCACTACGTGCCCACCGCTGCTTTTTATATGTATATACAACACTCATTTCAATTCCTATACTCATATTAACTTCTATTTGAATAGGAACGTGAGCGGTATCGAGATCCGGTGCGTGAATGCCTCAAGGGTCTCTTGGCCATTGGATGGACCGTCGAGCACTCCGAAATGGACTTGCCACTCAATCATCGCGGCTCGACGCGTCGTCAATCAAAGCCCCAAATTGTATGTACTCAATATTTCCGCTCACTAACGTTTCTTCCCAATCATTTTCAACAATATAACGAACTTTGAAAATTTCTTTCCCCTAATACACAATTGGCCAAAATAAAAACTGCTACTACAAATCGAAATCCATATCCAAATCGCGAATTATGACTCGCGGGGCATTCCCAAAAACTTGCACACGACTGGCGCTTAAACAATAGCATGATTTTCAGAATGAGGGCAGTCCTTTCAACTACCATCCACATCCCGTGGACATGAGCAATCTTACGCTGAGCAGAGAAATGCAAAATATGGCCGAGCGTCTGGCCGAAAACTCCCATGATATCTGGGCGAAGAAGAAGAACGAGGAGCTGAACGGCTGCGGTGGCGTCATCCATCCCCAGCTGGTGCCCTACGATCTGCTCACCGACAAGGAGAAGAAGAAGGATCGCGAGCGATCGCAGGAGTTCTTGAAATATATGCAGTATCAGGGATACAAGTTGCACAAGTAAGTTTGTTAGAGTTCTAATAAGTTGCACTTAATAATCAGCTGCAAATTTACTATACTCTTTACCAATAGGGTAAAAGAGTGTATTAGTTTAGTGGGAAAATGAAAATGAAAAAGATCGCAATTTAATATTAAGATTAATTTCCACAACTTATTAAAAATATTAAGGATAGTCTTGACATTCCCTAGGGTCTAAAAAAATGTAAGTAACATTGCTTGTTAGAGTAGCGAGCATTTTAAAGTCAAGTACACTCGACTGTAGTTATACCCTTTACTTAAAAAACAATTAAAAGGGGATATTGTGGATTTGTTTACGAATTTAGTTTAGCTACTATTATTACCTATCATTCTACTAAATCGTAACAAGATCGGACCAATAAAAAGGTGGTAATGGCTCATTAAAGTTTTTAAGCAACGCAAGTGCCTAAAAGCATGCAATACAATTTTTTTTAATTTATTTAAATAAGTAACGGGTATCCTAAAGTCGGCAGCTCGACTGTAGACTTTCCCACTTGTCTTTTTACTTGAAAAGTAAACTGATTCCTTGATTTGCTCCTAGGCCCTCCAAGGGCGGTGCCGTGGAGGAAGGCGGCGCCACACAGGCAGCGGTTGAGCTGCGCTTCTCCTACTCGCTGCTGGAGAAGCTGATTCAGTATCTGGACCGGGCCACCATCAACATGAAGCTGCTGAAGCCGTCGACGACGTTCAGTCGACGCACCTCGTTCAAGACCGCGTCGCGGGACATCAAGTTCTTCTCGAAGGTGGTGCTACCTTTAATGGAGAAGTACTTTTCGACGCATCGCAACTATTTCATAGCCATTGCCACGGCCACGAACAACATTGGAGCTGCCTCTCTCAAAGAAAAGGAAATGGTGGCATCCATATTCTGTAAACTGGCCGCCTTGCTGCGCAATCGTCTGAGCGCCTTTGGGCCGGATATGCGCCTTACCGTGCGCTGTCTTCAGGTGCTCGTCAAGGGCATCGATGCCAAGACGCTGACCAAGAATTGCCCCGAATTCATACGCACCTCGATGCTGACGTTCTTCAACCAGACGTCGGATGATCTGGGCAACACCATACTGAATCTGCAGGACGGCAAGTACAGTCACCTGCGTGGCACGCATCTGAAAACCTCCACGTCTCTGGGCTATGTCAACCAGGTAATGATGGCACGATTAATCATATGATACACAATAATCGATTATTTGCTGCCATTGGCGATTTAATTGTATCGTAAAATGTGTTGCGATTAATTAATCGACTAACTAATCGATTATTCGCTCAAATAATCGCGTCGTTGCCAAAATTATTTCAGGGAAACACACATGGAGATTTTATTCCAAAAAAATTCTAACAAATATATTTGAAAATTTTTTTTGCAGTCACTCTTAGAGTTGTCTAACAAAATTTTCTGCATCAAAATATTATTTGTGAAAAATCGAGGAAAAAAGTTGAAAAGATAGACTTTTACATAAATTTGAAATTTTCGAAGGGTACTTAATGGGTTAAAGAAAGTTTTGTGTCATTCAAACGGAATTTAAATTAACTTTCCATTGATGAAAATATGTTAACGATAACGGCTCAAATAAGCCTTAAAATTTAAGGCTTAAATGTCAAACTTTGACCTGCATACTTTATGCTGTGAGCCACTGTATCTATATATTTTGGGCATTTTATTATTGTTCTTAATTTTTGCTGCTATACAATGGCATTGCAATACACAATATTTTAAGAAACTATAACAAAAATTTATCATTTGATTAATCGATTATTTTTATTTTTTGTCGATTAATCGCAATCAATAATCGCGTAGCTTAAATTAATCATATGATTCTATAATCGATTAATACATTTTTTTTGCCATCCCTACAACCAGGTGGTGTTGCCCGTGCTGACGGCCATGTTCGATCACCTGGCTGCCTGTGACTATGGCAGTGATCTGCTGCTGGACGAGATTCAGGTGGCCTCCTACAAGATCCTGGCGGCCCTCTACCATCTGGGCACGGATGCCACGTTGACGCACGATCGCAAGTATCTGAAGACGGAGATCGAGCGACATCGACCCGCGCTGGGCTCGTGTCTGGGCGCCTATAGCTCCTGCTTCCCGGTGGCCTATCTGGAGCCGCATCTCAACAAGCACAATCAGTTCTCGCTGCTGAATCGCATTGCGGATCATTCGCTGGAGGCACAGGACATCATGGTCAAAATGGAGAGCTGCATGCCCAATCTGGAGACGATCCTCAGCGAGGTCGATCAGTTTGTGGAGTCGGATAAAACGTACACGGATGCACCGCACATCATCGATGTCATCCTGCCGCTGTTGTGCGCCTATCTGCCCTTCTGGTGGTCCCAGGGACCCGACAACGTCAGTCCGACCAGTGGCAATCATGTGACCATGGTCACGGCCGATCATATGAACTCCCTGCTGCGCAACGTGCTCAAGATGATCAAGAAGAACATTGGCAATGACAATGCCCCCTGGATGACTCGGATTGCGGCCTACACGCAGCAGATCATCATCAACACCTCGGAGGAGCTGCTGAAGGATCCCTTCCTGCCGCTGGCCGAGCGGGTGAAGAAGCGCACGGAGAACATGCTGCACAAGGAGGAGAGCATGCGGGGCTTCATTAAATCGGCCACCGATGACACGTCGCAGGTGGAGACGCAGCTGCAGGAGGACTGGAATCTCCTGGTGCGCGACATTTATTCGTTCTATCCGCTGCTCATCAAGTACGTGGATCTGCAGCGCAATCACTGGCTCAAGGATAACATCCCGGAGGCCGAGGAGCTGTACAATCATGTGGCCGAGATCTTCAACATCTGGTCGAAGAGTCAGTACTTCCTCAAGGAGGAGCAGAACTTCATCTCGGCCAATGAGATCGATAACATGGCGCTGATCATGCCGACGGCCACACGGCGATCGGCCATTTCGGAGGGCGTGCCCGCGGTGGGCGGCAAGGTCAAGAAGAAGAAGAAGAACAGGGACAAGAAACGCGACAAGGACAAGGAGGTCCAAGCGAGTCTCATGGTCGCCTGCCTGAAGCGTCTGCTGCCCGTGGGCCTGAATCTGTTCGCGGGTCGCGAGCAGGAGCTCGTCCAGCACTGCAAGGATCGCTATCTGAAGAAGATGAACGAGTACGATGTCATTGAGTTTGCTCGCAATCAACTGACCCTGCCCGACAAGCTGGATCCCTCCGACGAAATGTCCTGGCAGCACTATCTCTACTCGAAGCTGGGCAAGACCGAGGAGTCCATGGACGAACAGGCCCTGGAGAAGGTCAACAGCAATTCGAACGAGAAGGGCAAGGACAAGACCCAGGAAACTGTCGATCGCATTGTGGCCATGGCAAAGGTCCTTTTCGGCCTGCATATGGTAAGTATCTAGGGAATTTTAATTTAAAACAGTGGTGGGCACGCAGTGGCTCCGGGAGCAGCGACTGCTCGCAACTATATTTCTGCACAGAAAAAAAATGCCATTCTAAAATCAAGTATAAAATACTCTATTTAAGACCGCATTTTTTAAGTATGTATTCAGGATTAAGCTGAATAATCAAGCCTGTATCGGGATTAAAATGGGAAAATACATATTTGCTGAGCGCGAGAGAAAAATACTCTCTCGGCCTCTCTCATTTTAACCGGTCCGGTGGCTCAATGGTTAGAGTCGCCGACTCCAGTTTGAAAAAAGTCTGGGTTCGAATCCCCCCGTCAATTAAAAAAAAAAAAGGTAAAAATAAAAAATGTTAAAAAAAAAAAATTTTAAAAAAAAATCTTTTAAAAAAAAAGTTTAAAAAAGACGTTTAAAAAAATCAAAAAAAAAATGTAAAGTAAAAAAAAGTTAAAAAAAAACGAAAAAAAAAACAAATTCTAAAAAAAAAATTTTAATGTAACGAGAAACATAATTTATACATATTTTTTATCCTGAATTTAAGAATTTCTGGATTGAGTTCGGGGTTGAAATAATCAAGTATTTCATACTTGGTTAAAGAAAATCCGAGATTACCCCACTTCTGGCATCGTTTCGGATTGAATTCGGGCTAAATATCCCTGATTTTTTTTTCTGTGTGCTTATTCGGCTATTGATTTCATGATTTCGTGTCCACCGCTGTTTTAAAATATGGTATTGCAAATACATAGACATCTTTTCTGATTATTTCTTTTACCATTTCATACTATAATTCTGTTTGCATTTTATTTCAAACTTTGCACATTTTTTCTTCATTTTATCTCTCTGCGAACCCTCGAACGCGTCGACTGTCGAACCATTCCAAAAAATAATAATTAAAAATAATAAAAAACTCAAATCGTGAACCAAACAATTACAGATCGACCATCCACAACAGCAGAGCAAAAATGTCTACAGGAGCGTTGTATCGATACAGAGGAAGCGTGCCGTAATCGCATGTTTCCGTCAGACATCGCTACATTCTCTACCCAGGTTATTACCTATAATGATACTACTACTATATGTATGATACAATATTATCATCAAGTCGAATGATTGAAGTAGAAAAACCCTAACGCGACACACAAAGCTATAGCTCTAACTAAATTTCTGGATACTTTTGTTTTTGTTTTATGAATCCCATCTAAAAACTTGCACTGTTTTTTATCCATCATCATTGTATTTAACTGATTTGTTGACTAACTTGTACTAAACGCAATACCACTGTGCTGTGACCATAATCCATTATCTATATATATTTGTATGTATTTTTATGCTCTCGCTATGCTATATGCTATTATACCGATCCAATATAGGCAGCCGGCGCCAAGAACAAAACAAAACGTTGGAGTTCCAAAATTTCGGTCGCTCGACGCCAGGCAGTTATATCAAGCTTACGCGCCAAGCATCTATATCGAATGAGCAGGTGGTAGTCATGTGAATTACTAATACACATACCTGTTAAATAATGATTAGTAATCATAATCATTATAAATTAGATTATTTTTGTTTAAAAGTCGAACTAATGAATAAATTACGATTATTTTCGGTTTTGCCCAATTATTTAATGATAACGATTACAAAAAATAATCTAAAATTATTACAATTATTCAAAAATAATCAGAAAAATAAAAATTAATCAAAAATAATCTTTTTTAGCTTTCGGATTATTTTTAATTTTTTTCTGATTATTTCTGATTTTTTTGGATACTTTAATTTTGAAAATTTAAAATAATTTGATTTTTACTAAATAGTCATAAATAATCAGAAATAATCAGAAAAAAATCAACAAACAAAAAAGTCCGATTACCCAAAAAGATTATTTTTGATTTTTTTGATTATTTCTGATTATTTTTGAATTATTGTAATAATTTTAGATTATTTCTGATTTTTTGTAATTTCAACAGTGAATTATATAGTCACTACGATTATTTCCAAAAATAATCTAATTGATTAGTTATTCTAATCGAAATTTAACAGGTATGATAATATATATCTAATACAGTTTTCTTAAAAAATAATTTGATTATATAACCTTGCAGTATCAATCTCTAAGTTTAATTCCTTTAAAATTTTTTAATTTATATAAAGTTTTTCTTTTCATCATCTGGGATCTGCAAGAGCTATATTTAAGTTTCGGCATTCCGAAATCACTTGTTTTTTTTTAGCCTTCCTTTCATTTTGTTGTAGCAAATTTGTAAAACCTAATCTCAAAACTAAACGCATGCCAAACAAATTAGTTTAATAATTTTATTCTAATTGAAAATCGTTTTCTTTTCCTCCCATAGACATCGTGCTTGCAACATCTTTGCCCGCACCTACCATGAACAATGGCTGCAGGAGGAAAATGTGGGCCAGGAGGTGATGATTGAGGATCTGACACAGACATTCGAGGAATCTGAAAAGTCCAAGAAGGATGAGGAGGTGGCGGACAGTAAGCCAGATCCATTGACACAGTTGGTCACCACATTCTGTCGCGGTGCCATGACCGAACGCAGTGGGGCACTTCAAGAGGATCTACTGTACATGTCGTATGCCCAAATTGCGGCCAAATCCTGTGGCGAGGAGGAGGAAGAAGGCGGCGAGGATGGCGAGGGCGGTGAAGGTGCTGAAGAGGGCGAGGGCACAAGCATTCATGTAAGCTCCACTAACATTGTTAATCCACTAACCAGTGTACAAATCAAACAATTAACTAATCCCCTAACCCAAATGTGCTGTCAAATCAATCAATTGATTGAACTAAAGTGTCGAATATCGAGACTAATGGTAACTATAACAACAAGTATTCGAGTTATACTTTTATGAAAATGGATATTAGCTCCAATTACAGATCTGATAACTTAAAAAACTAACTAACATAGAACTAAAAAAAAAGACAAAAAAAATGTAAAATTTTTCGAAATTAGTTTGAAAAGTTCGAATTTTAAAATAGCCCCCTTTTGATTGAACCCAATTATTTAAGAATCAATTAGATGTTTTCTTTTTTATTATTTTACTTTTTTAAAACATATTTATTTTATTATATTTTTAATAAATTATACATTTTCTTATATTTGATATTTTAGGAAATTATTATCATAAATTTTAATTATTTCTAGAATTTTTAGAGATTTCTACAAGATTCGAGTTATACTCATATAAAAATACAGCTCTTATAACTTAAAAACTAGCTAGAAATAAAAAAAGCCTAAAATTGTCAAATTTTTCGAAGTTAGTTTGATAAGTTCGAATTTTAAATTTTTAATAACTTAAGTTCGTGCATTTGTAATATTTAATGAGAAGTTGGCTTTTTTATTATTTTACTTTTTTATTTATTTTAAACATATTTATTTTATTATATTTTTAATAAATTATATTTCGAGTTATACTCATATAAAACTGGAAATAAGCTCCAATTACAGCTCTGAAAACTCAAAAAACTAACTAAAACTAAAAAAAAGGACAAAAAATGCCGAATTTTTCGAAGTTAGTTTGATAAGTTCGAATTTTGAACCCACTTAATTAAATAACTTTTTCTTAAGATTCAATTAGATGTTTGCTTTTTTATTATTTTACTATTTTATTGATTTAAAACATATTTATTTTGTTATATTTTTAATCAATTATACATTTTCTTATATTTGATATTTTAGGAACTTATGATTATCCATTTTAATTATTTCTAGAATTTTTAGAGATTTCTACAAGATTTCGATTTAGCTCAGGAGTTTTGGAAAATAATATTAAATAGAAAATTCTAAAAATTGTCAATTCTCGAACTTTTGAATAGGAACAAGAAATGGAGAAACAGAAGCTGCTGTTCCACCAAGCGCGTCTCTCGAATCGTGGCGTTGCCGAAATGGTGCTGTTGCACATTTCCGCCTCCAAAGGTATACCTTCGGAGATGGTCATGACGACACTCAATTTGGGCATCGCCATTCTGCGTGGCGGCAACATTGACATTCAGATGGGCATGCTGAATCACCTGAAGGAGAAGAAGGACGTGGGATTCTTCACATCGATCGCGGGTCTGATGAACTCGTGCAGTGTCCTCGATCTGGATGCCTTTGAGCGGAACACCAAGGCCGAGGGTAAGAGTGAATCCAGAAGTACTCTGTGTTCTTTTTTAGATGTGATATCCTGCTTATAATTATGCTTATGATTATGTATAATTATTATTATTGTGGCGCCATTTCTCACGCATCTGTCACAAGTATTTCCAAGTTCAAGTATTGATTTCGTTTCTCCTTCCAACTACTTTCCCAATCTCCTCGCATGCCCAATATCACCACAAAATCACCAATCCCGTTTGTATGTACACTTGATCCCCGCTATCGTTGTCAAAACAAACAAACCAAAAAAAAACCCAATCAAATTTTGCAACAACACAACAAAGAGTATATTCCAAGTGCGGGTGCAGGTCTTGGTGTCGGCTCCGAGGGCGCAGCGGGTGAGAAGAATATGCACGATGCCGAGTTCACGTGTGCTCTCTTCCGGTTCATCCAACTCACCTGCGAGGGACACAATTTGGGTAAGTCATCGTATCCATCATATCGATTCTAAACATATTGAATAGCATATAAAATATAGATATATGCAGTACAGTTTGTCAAACATAAACTTATTAACTTATAGTAAAAGACGTTTTTTCAAATAATAGACTAACATTATACCCCTTGACACTTTTTCAAAACGTTCAAACTTTTATAACTTTCTGGCTTGTTCCGTATTTCGAAAACAAGTCGATGTGACAAAAAACGAGTTGATTTCTGTTCCGAATTCCGAAAATCGACAATAATTGTGCTGTAGAGTCACCGGTTTTTGAAAGTAAATGCCATCTAAAGCTTTAAACTGAATACCTAAAATTAAAAACTGAAAAAAAAAAAGAAACGCCTGGTTATTTTCCTGGAATTGGAGCAGGACCCGGAAGTTATTAGTAGGTAGGGACGTTATGCTCCCTATAACATTGGTTACGCTGAGCGGCGTGTATCCAAGCGCGGTAATCTTAGCAGCAACCCAGTCAGTTGATAGTGAGGCGGGCAGCCCGTTGATTGTGGCCATGAGCCTTGGCCTTGCTTTTTAAGTTCAGGGTTCGGGCCAGACCTGCGATAGCCTCAATGGCTGAAAGCAGAGGAGACTCGAAGATTATGGAGCCCCTAGGACCTACACTTGAAGTAAAGTTGTTGCCGGTAGCTTCGATGGACTTGTCAATGAATTCCCCGACGTTATTAATGCCGAAAACCACCAGGGACGGAGAAACTGCAGGTCGTTGACGTTTAGGGAGGGGTTCTGAATTCCACTTTAATTTTTGTTATCGACCAACTCTCGCAATCGAAAGCTTTTAGAGTTGCTTCAATTGAATAACAATATTCGAACAGCGAAGTTTTAGTCTAATTTACCTTCTTTCTGCTATTCAAACATTTTCGAAACCGAGCTCGAAAAGTAAAAATAAGTCAATTTTGATCGAAATTGGGAACAGCAAATAGTAAAACGCTCGTTTTCGTTTCGTTTTTACTTTTTAAAAAGGTTTGAAATTCGGAACAGGCCTGAAAATTTAACTTTTCTACAAACATTTTCAACTTTTTCCATACCAATTACTAGAGTTTTTTTTAAAAAAAAAAAGTCCCAATTTGATTAATGTTTGGCCTTAAAATAAATGTTCATCAAAATTGAGCTCACTTGAAATAATTGATTTGTTTCCAACACTCGACTCGATCTCAGTCGCGTTCTCGATAGTCTCTGATATACATACTATATACTATAGATATATAAAGTCTAATTAAATTAATTTTCCCTGCTTAGAATGGCAAAACTATTTGCGCACACAGGCGGGAAATACGACCACGGTGAACGTGGTGATCTGCACAGTGGATTATTTGCTGCGTCTGCAGGAATCGATAATGGACTTTTACTGGCACTACTCCAGCAAGGAGATCATCGATCCGGCCGGCAAGGCGAACTTCTTCAAGGCCATCGGGGTGGCGAGTCAAGTGTTCAACACGCTGACTGAGGTCATCCAGGGTCCCTGTACACTGAATCAGCAGGCCCTGGCCCATTCCAGGTTGTGGGATGCGGTCGGTGGTTTCCTGTTTCTATTCTCGCACATGCAGGACAAGCTGTCGAAGCACTCGAGTCAGGTGGATTTGCTGAAGGAGCTGCTCAATTTGCAAAAGGATATGATCACCATGATGTTGTCCATGCTGGAGGGCAATGTTGTTAATGGTAATAGATCCTAATACATATATATCTTGAGGACTATTTTAATTTAAGCTGTTTATTTTGATCAGGCACCATTGGCAAGCAAATGGTGGACACCCTTGTGGAGTCCGCCAGCAATGTGGAGCTGATTCTCAAGTATTTCGACATGTTCCTCAAGCTGGCGGATCTGATTGAGTCGCCCAGCTTCCATGAGATTGACATGAAGAACGAGGGTTGGGTGATACCCAAGGAATTCCGCGACAAAATGGAGCAGTCCAAGAACTACACACCGTAAGTTAATAAACAAATTGGAAAATTATTCTTTATGGTATCTCACACGAATCCTGAAACTGTTTTAAGGAATTTTAAAAAAGAAGAAAAAAACCACGAATAAAATTTTAGGAATCTAAAATTGGGAATAAAAAATTTGGAACCACAGGTGCCACAGAAATCGATTTCGCTTGAATTTCACTTAAATTTGTATGAAATTCAAGCAATTCAATTCAAGAAAGTGATTTCTGCGGCACCCCAGATAAATAAGGAATTTTAACTAAGAAAAATATTCAGAGTACAAAAATTAGGAAAGTAAATTGGGAAAAGTATCTTTGGTTTTTCTGCCATTGGAGATAGTCCCGAAAAAAAAAACAATCAAATTATGGAATGGTAGACAACCGTCTTAAGTCGCTACACAATACCTACGACCAACACAAAGATGAAAAAAAAAGTTGATTTTTTATATAAGGTGGCACACAATATAAACATGTAGATTTTGAAATAAATGGTTCGAATAAATTAGGGACCGCAAATAATGATTATCGAAATTATTTTACATCAAAAAATCAATGACTAGAATTCATATACAATAAAATAATGATAATAATTAAATTTGAGCGAAAAAATATAACTCAAAAATAATCATAATTTATGATTTTTATTTTTTTCCCAAATATTTTTCCATATCCCCTTAAAAGAAATCCAGGAGACCCATAAAACGCAAAAAAAAACTGTATTTCAATTGATTACGTATTCTTTTTTAAAAGTATGTTTTATTTTGAGCGGAAAAATAATAATCAAAAATAATGATTATTTGTGAGTTTTATTTTTTCGCTCAAAATTAATTGTTGAAAAGAATCCTTAAAAATCTTTAAATAATCATAACTATGTAATTTTTATAATATAATTCAAATTGATTACGATTCCTGACAAATAAATATCACGTGCGCTGGCAATCGAAGTCCTGATTTTGAAATAAATGTTTCAAAAAATGGTGTCTTTTGGCTAATAAATAGGAAAAAGCCGAAATCAAAAATATTTTATTAAATATCGCGCGGTTTTTTATTAAATAATTTTTGATTTCGGGTTTTTTTAATTTTTGTTTTCCCAATTTTTGTTTTCCCAATTTTTGTTTTCCCAATTTTCGTCTTCCTAATTTTGGATTCCCAATAACTGTATTCCTAATTTCGGCTTCGTGATTTTGGATTCCTAATTATTCGATTCCTAATTTTGGATTCCTAATTTTTTTTTCCAAATTCTCGTATTCTGAGTAATATTTTTCGACATTTGCATATAGAATCATTCTTAATATCTAACCATGAAAAATCTTGAATTTCAGGGAAGAAATGGATTTCCTTTTGGCTTGCTGCGAACGCAATCACGAGGGAAAAATCGACTACCGAGCCTTCGTCGAGCGCTTCCACGAGCCATCAAAGGAGATCGGTTTCAACCTGGCTGTGTTGCTCACCAACCTCAGCGAGCACATGCCCAACGAGCCGCGTCTGGCCCGATTCCTGGAGACGGCCGGCTCCGTGCTGAACTACTTCGAGCCCTTCCTGGGACGCATCGAAATTCTGGGCAGCTCGAAGCGCATTGAGCGCGTCTACTTTGAGATCAAGGACTCGAACATCGAGCAGTGGGAGAAGCCGCAGATTCGCGAGTCTAAGCGCGCCTTCTTCTACTCCATTGTCACCGAGGGCGGCGACAAGGAGAAGCTCGAGGCGTTCGTCAACTTCTGCGAGGACGCCATCTTTGAGATGACCCACGCCTCCGGGCTGATGGCCACCGACGACGGCGGCAGCAACGTGAAGCGCGACACGGCCTACAGTTCCTACATGAGCGAGGAGGAGGAGGAGCGTGCCGCCCGAGATCCCATCCGGCGCACCATCACCGCCGTCAAGGAGGGCCTGAAGTTCGGCGTCCACATGCTGAGTCCCTCGAACATCAAGCATCAGATTGGCGTGATGCAGACCAAATCCATCCCGGAACTGATTGTTGGCTTCTTCAAGATCATCTTCTATATGTTCTATTACACGGGCTACGCCCATTTCTGTGTCGTTCGCTACATCTTTGGCATTCTGCTGAATCTGATGCGTGGTCCGGCACCGGAGCAGGAGGATTTGGAGCCAGTGGTGGAGGAGGAGACGTTTGGACGCGCCCTGCCGCCGTTGCCGCTGGAGGAGCCGCCGGGCACGGTGCAGGCATTCGGCTTGGACATAAACAAGGAGGAGAACGGCATGTACAAGGTGGTGGTCCACGAATCCCCAGCGAACTCGTCCGTCGAGGAGGGCGGCGAGTCCAGTCCGGAAGATGGCGCCACTGGCGTCGCCGCGGGTGAACTGCTGGAGGGTGAGTCGCACATAACTGTTACATTTCGATTAGAATTACTAATCAATTGGATTATTTATTAGAAATAATCGTAATGATTAAGCCCCATTCAGACGAGCACTTTTTCACCGACACTTTTTGTCAAAAAGCTGTCCGTGTCGCTCACTATCGCTCACCGATGGAATAGAACGTGTTCTTTGAAATTTTGTGTGGTTACGCCATAAGGACAGCTTTTTGACAAAATGTGACAAAAAGTGTCGGTGAAAAAGTGCTCGTCTGAATCGGGCTTTATAAAATTCACTGTTGAAAAATTTGTGATTATCTAATGATTACGATAAGAAAAAAAAAAAAAAAAATTATTACGATTATTCAAAGTAATCGGAAAAAATCAAAAATAATCGTTTTGAGTATTTCGGATTTTTTTTTATTTTATCTGATTATTTCTGATTATTTTAGATTGATTATAGTTGCTTCGATTATAGTTGCTTTGATTAGATTTTAAGAAATCCGAAAACTGCGAACAACAATATAGTTTAACAAAAAAAATTACCATATTGCTATTCAACAGAATATAAAATTTAGTAATACATTTTCTAAAAAACAGAGATTGCTAAAAGTGCTTTCAGACGAGCGTGTTTCTCACCGACACTTTTTCACCGTCGGTGAATTTTGCCATTCACATAATTCGCATCGGTTGTCATACAAAAATACCATCGGTTTTTTTCTCACAGAACCTGGTCACACTCTGAAAAGTTTCATACAAAAGTGCCTCAATCACATTTCACCGACACAAAAAACCGATGGAATTAGGACGTGTTCTATTTCCATCGGTGAACACCGGTGAAAAGCCGGCGCTTTTTAAATATTGACTGTTTACACGACACTGACAGTTTTTTGACAAAAAGTGTCGGTGAAAAAATCCTCGTCTGAAAGCACTTAAAAGAAGAAACGGCTGTTGACTTCAGTTGACGGGGCGAATCGAACCCAGTTTTTTTTCAGACTGGAACTGACAGGTCAGCAGCTCCAACTAGTGAGCTACGGAAATATTCTAGCCGCCTCCTTCTTTCTTCTGAATTGAACTGCTTTAGACAGCACAAAAAGCAACTAGTTATAATCAAAAACTTTGGCTACTTTGATTGTGCAAATTTAAAATAATTTGGTCTTTCACCAAATAGTCATAAATAATCTAAAAAAAATCTTAAAAATCAGAAATAATCAGAAAAAATCAAAAATAATCCGAATTATCAAAACGTTTTTTTTTTTATTTTTTCTGAATATTTTTGAATAATCGTAATAATTTAAGATTTTTTTTGGATTTTTGGTAATCGTAATCAATAAATAATTGGTCAAAGCCCAAAATAATCGTAATTTAATCATTGATTCGACTTTTAAACAAAAATAATTTAATTACTAATTACTAATTATTATTTAATCAGGTATGGAGCCGCACCAGGAGCCCATCTCGATTGTGGATCTGCTGGGCGGCGAGGCGGCCAAGAAGGCGGCCCAGGAGCGGCAGGAGGCGCAGAAGGCGCAGGAGGCGGCCATGGCCAGCATCGAGGCGGAGGCGAAGAAGTCGTCGGCGGCGCCGCAGGAGACGCCCGCCGTCCACCAGATCGACTTCTCGCAGTACACGCATCGGGCCGTCAGTTTTCTGGCGCGCAACTTTTACAATCTGAAATATGTGGCGCTGGTCTTGGCCTTCAGCATCAACTTTATGCTGCTCTTCTACAAGGTGACCTCCATCGAGCAGGAATCGGATGGCTCGGGCGAGGAGGAACTGATCCTGGGCTCGGGTTCGGGCGCTGGTCCCGATCTTGCGGGCTCCGGTTTGGGCTCTGGGGATGGCGGCTCTGGTGATGGCGACTTTGAGGACGAGGACATACCCGAACTGGTCCATGTGGATGAGGACTTCTTCTACATGGAGCACGTGCTGCGCATTGCGGCCCTGCTGCACTCCCTCGTCTCGCTGGCCATGCTCATTGCCTACTATCATCTGAAGGTGCCGCTGGCCATCTTCAAGCGGGAGAAGGAGATCGCACGCCGACTGGAATTCGATGGTCTGTTCATTGCGGAGCAGCCGGAGGACGATGACTTCAAGTCGCACTGGGACAAGCTGGTCATATCGGCGAAGAGTTTTCCGGTCAACTACTGGGACAAGTTCGTCAAGAAGAAGGTGCGCCAGAAGTACAGTGAGACGTATGACTTTGATTCCATCTCCAATCTGCTGGGCATGGAGAAGAGCGCGTTCACGGCGCAGGAGAGCGAGGAGACGGGCATCTTCAAGTACATCATGAACATCGACTGGCGCTACCAGGTGTGGAAGGCGGGCGTCACCTTCACGGACAACGCCTTCCTCTACTCGCTCTGGTATTTCAGCTTCTCCGTCATGGGCAACTTCAACAACTTCTTCTTTGCCGCCCATTTGCTGGACGTCGCCGTTGGATTCAAGACACTCCGGACCATCCTGCAGTCCGTAACCCACAATGGCAAACAGCTGGTCCTGACCGTAATGCTGCTCACGATCATCGTGTACATCTACACGGTGATTGCGTTCAACTTCTTCCGCAAGTTCTACATCCAGGAGGAGGACGAGGAGATCGATCGCAAGTGCCACGACATGTTGACCTGCTTCGTCTTCCATTTGTATAAAGGAGTCCGAGCTGGAGGAGGCATTGGCGATGAGATCGGTGATCCCGATGGCGATGACTATGAAGTCTATCGCATCATCTTTGACATCACGTTCTTCTTTTTTGTGATTGTCATCCTGCTGGCCATCATCCAGGGTCTGATCATTGACGCCTTCGGCGAGCTGCGTGATCAGCTCGAGTCCGTCAAGGACAACATGGAGTCCAATTGCTTTATTTGCGGCATGGGCAAGGATTTCTTTGACATAGTGCCGCATGGTTTTGATACGCACGTCCAGAAGGAGCACAATCTGGCCAACTACATGTTCTTCCTGATGCATTTGATTAACAAGCCGGACACGGAGTACACCGGCCAGGAGACGTACGTGTGGAACATGTACCAGCAGCGCAGCTGGGACTTCTTCCCCGTGGGCGACTGTTTCCGCAAGCAGTACGAGGATGAGCTCTCCGGCGGCGGTGGCGGCGGCGGGGGCTAGTTTAGGCTCCATCATTTGTTTTTTATTACACGGTGGGCACGAAATCTGGAACTAAAACAACAACTACAAGCAGTCGCTGCTCCCGGAGCCACTGCGTGCCCACCACTGCTTTATTTGGTTGAACGATCGCTGACATCGATGCTACTTGTTTGAATTCTTTTTCTAGTCTATAATAACATAAAAAAAACACACACTTACACTTAAGTAAACAATCTATTTTACATACATAACTGATATATACGATGATGACGATTCTAGCATGTGTATTTATATAACAAATGTTCTTAACTCAAACTCAAAATAAATCGATTCATTTTTACCGAAGGCAAAGCACAACAGTCTTCTTTATTTATTTGTATAATATATGATTTAAGGACACACGCAGAGTATAAATAAGTAACAATAAATATTAACAATTTAAAATAGAACTCGAGACACACAACATTTAGTTATCATATTTTCATTTTTCAAAAATCACAGCTACTAAGTAAATTTTATTTAGCTTAAAATTTATGTCAATTGATGGGATATTTTAAAGTTTGAATTTGTGCGGTATATATATATACAGTTGTCGGTTAAAGTATTTTGACAAAACTAAAGTTAAATCTACTCATAGAACTTACTTTATGTGAAGCTTGGCGTTAATGGAAAGGTCATTTAAATTCCGCTGGAATGATACAAAACTTCTCTTGAACCCATGAAGAACCAATTGAAAAATTCGAATTTATGTAAAAGTCTGTTTTTTAAACTTTTTTCCTCGGGCCCATGTAAAAAAATGATGCAAAAAAATTCTTTAAACAATTCTTACAGTGACTGCAAAGAACAATTTTTTAAAATATCTTCGCTAGTAATTTTTAAAATTTTTTAAAAATTGCTTAAAATGAATATTATAGCCAAAAAAATTTGTCTGAGAAAGTCCCAAACAAAAAATCATAAAAAAATACTAGCAAAGAGATTTTTGAAAAAATAAATTTGCAATCACTATAAGAAAAGTTTAGAGAAACTTTTTGCATCATAACCTTTTTTAGACCCCGTACTTTAAAAAAAGTAAAGGGGTCTATTAACTTTGTCACAAAAAAAAATGTGCGTAACAGGCAGAAGGAGGCGTGGCAGACCCCCTAAAGTATATATATTCTTGATCAGCATCAACAGCCGAGTCGATATAGCCATGTCCGTCTGTCCGTCCGTCCGTCTGTCCGTCTGTAAGAGCGCCTAGATCTCAGAGACTATAAAAGCTAGAGACTCCAAACTTGGTATGTAGGTTCGTCTATATTGGGAGCAGATCGAGTTTGTTTTAGATTTTGGATCGGACCACTATATCATATAGCTCCCATAGGAACAATCAGTTGAAAATCAAGTCTTAGTATGGAAAACTTTTTTGCTGTTTGAGATATTTCAACCAAACTGACAGAATATGTATAAAAGATGGTCCCATACATACTGACCAAATTTGATTGAAATCGGATTACTATATCATATAGCTGCCATAGGAACGATCAGTCCAAATAAAGTCTTAGTATGAAAATCTTTTTGTTGTTTGAAATATCTTTTTAATAAGTACGGGGTCTCCGACAGTCGAGTACCGCTCGACTAGTTTTGCTTGAGACTGAGGAAAGAAGTCAAAACTGTAGACTTTTACAGAAATTCAATATTTTGAATGGGTTCAAGAAAGTTTCGTATCATTTAAACGGAATTTAAATGACCTTTCCATTGATGCCAAACTTCATATAAAGTAAGTTCAGATTATGAGTCGATTTAACTTTAGTTTTGCCAAAATACTTTATACTTTATGTCTAAGACTTGGACTAGCGAAAGTTGTACAGTTGAAAATAATAAAGCACAAATACAACGAAAATAGCCGCAATATATCAGCAATCGAGGCGTTTCTTCAAGCGAAAGAATTCGGCATTGTCAATGCTGTTGATGTTGTCCATGTACAAATTGCGCAAGGTGCGCACGCCGGACAAACGATCCTCGATGTCCGTGTACATGCTGCGACAGCGATAAATGGACAATGTCTGCAGACACTGACAGTTCACGAGGATCGCATCGATGCTGTGATCCGTCAGCTGACTGCAGCCGCTGATGTCCAGGGAGCGCAGGCGTTGCAGCTTCTCAGTTATAATCCTGATGCCCTGATCGTTGATGTTGTAGCAATCGGACAGGTCCAGTGTCTCAATGGACGGGCAATTGCTGACCAGAGCCTCCATGCCCAGCAGCGATATCTGCTGGCAGTGCGAGAGCAGCAGCTTGTTCAATTCTAAATGCTTTAAACCATATTTCAGCGAGACATCGCTGATCTTATTGCAACCGCGCAGGTTTAATGATCGCAGGCCACGCAGCGCTTGAATGTTGTGTCCCTCGAAGTCCGCCTCGTTGATGAGATTCATTTCGTAGGCCGCAATCATCGCCTGCTTGCGCTTCGCGTCCCGCACAATTTCCTCCTCCGCTTTGCTGCGCAACGAGATCTTGATGGACTGCAGCGAGCCGGTGAAACTGTCGGACGGTGGGTAGACATCGCCCATAGAGGACACGCGATTCAGCTCCAGCTTGGACACATTGATGCCCGTTAAAGCGGCGTCCGTTAGCTGAAAAAAAATGGGCAATTAAGAAATGATTAAAAAATATTTAATGGTAATATATACGAATTCCGAAACTTTTTGAAGGAATTTAAAAAAAAGAATAAAATTTTAGAAATCCAAAATCGGGAAAAAAAATTAGGAATCGTAAATTAGGAATTTCAACTAAGAAAAATATTGAGAGTACAAAAATTAGGGTGAAAAAATTAGGAAAAATATTGGGAAAAGTATCTTTGGTTTTCCTGCATTGGTTAAATTCTTTCGAATGGAAATATTCAAATTTTTATAATACCTAATGAAAAAGCAAGATGAACAATACATTAAGATTATTCAAATTAACGCTGAAGATGGGCCCGAAAAAAAACAATCAAAATATGGAATGGTAGACAACCGTCTTAAGTCGCTACTCAAGACGTACGACCGAAACATGTAGATTTTGAAATAAATGGTTCGAATAAATCAGGGACCGCAAATAATGATTATTGAAATTATTTTACATCAAAAAATCAATGACTAGAATTCATATACATACAATGAAATAATGATTATAAATAAATTTAAGGGACGAAATAAAACTCAAAAATTATGATTTTTATTTTTTTTCCCAAATATTTTTGCATATCCCTTTAAATAAAATTCAGAAGACCCATCAAACGTAAAAAAAACTATTTCAAATGATTACGTAATCTTTTTTAAAAGTAAGTTTTATTTTAAGCGAAAAATTAATAATCAAAAATAAAGATTATTTGTGAGTTTTATTTTTTCAAAGTTAATTCAAAGTTAAGTCATTGAAAAGAATCCTTAAAAATCTTGAAATAATCGGTAACTATGTAATTTTTATAATATAATTCATAACGATTACGGTCCCTGAAATAAAAATAACATGCGCTGGCAATCGATGTCCTGATTTTGAAATAAATGGCTCGACAAATGTTGTCTTTTTGCTAATGAATAGGAAATAGCCGAAATATAAAATTATTTTACTAAATATCACGCGAAATCAAAAATTAGAAAAAGCCCAAATCAAAAATATTTTATTAAATATCGCGCGATTTTTAATAAAATATTTTTGATTTCGGCAATTTTTTAATTTTGGATTTCGCGCGTTTTTTAGTAAAATATAATAGTTTTGATTTCGGCTTTTTCTAATTTTTGTCTTCCCAATTTTTGCTTTCCCAACTTTTGTTTTGCTAATTTTGGATTCCTAATAACTGTATTCCCAACTATTCGATTCCTTAAGCCCCATTTAGACGAGCACTTTTTTACCGACACTTTTTGTCACATTTTGTCAAAAAGCTGTCCGTGTCGCGTAACCATACAAAATTTCAAAGCGTCGGTAAAAAACCGGCGCTCACCGATGGAAATAGAACACGTTATTTTCCATCGGTGAGCGATGGTGAGCGACACGGACGGTTTTTTGACAAAAAGTGTCGGTGAAAAAGTGCTCGTCTGAATGGGGCTTAACTATTCGATTCCTAATTATAGATATTTTATTCTTTTCCGAATTTTTAATAATATTTTTCGACATTCGTATATAGAACCATGATTTAGTCTTATTTAACAAAATGTAAATCAATTCCCTGACTCACCCGACAGCAGCTCTCCAAGGACAGTTCGCGCAGCCAGGGGAGCTGGCCGATGATGAGCTGCATCGCGTCGTCCGTGACGCCGTTGACGCAGCTGTTCAAGTGCAGGGAGCGCAGGGCGCGCAGGTTCCTGGCTATCGCCTTGATGGCCTCCTCGCAGATGGTCAGATGCGAGACGTTCAGCTCGAGCAGCACATGGTTCTCCGCCTGGGCCACGCCCTCGATAATGCCGGGACTGTTGATGCCATCACAGTTGGAAATGTCCAGCTGCTGCAGACGCGGCAGATGCTTCAAGTGGACGGCGCCCGTGTTGGTGACGCCCGCACAGGCGTTGATCTTGAGGCAGCGCAGCTGGGGATTCGTGGCCGCAATGGTCTCCAGGCACTCGTCGTTTAAGCACACCGTGCCCGACAAGTCCAGGACAGTCAGCTGCGCTTGGGTGCAGAGGAATCCCTTGATGGTGGCCACGTTCAGCTGACGGCAGCCCGACAGATACAGACGCTCCAGCTGCAGGCCCGGCTGACCATTCGCGTCCGCCTGGCTGAGATCACACAGTGCCATCAGGGAGTGTCCAATGATGGTGTCACTAAAGTCCAGAACTCGCAGCTTCCGGCGCTGCTGGACGAGCACGGACAGGATGTACTTAAAGGTCAGCACGGACTCGCTCGGGGAACTCGGCTCGTTGGGATAGAAGCGTCGATGGATCGCATTGTGGAACGAGATCTGGCAGCCGGACATGTTGATCAACTCCAGGTTGGGCATCAGGGCCGTCAGGCGCACCAGGATCGCATCCGTGAGATAGCGATTCTGGGATATGGTCAGCTCCCGGATGTGGGCCAAGTGGGCCGCAATCTCGGTCAGATCACACGCATTCGTGTCCAGAAAAGTGGCGGACATGAAGAGTGGCAGACAACGCCGGACGGACAGCGACTCCAGCCGGGGCAACATGCGCAGAATCCCATAGAACTGCTTGTCATTCAGATCCACGTTGTCCAGGTCCAACGACTGCGCCGACTCGCCCATCAAGGCCATCAGCCTGGGCACCTGTCCCAGCGTCACGTCCTCGAACACAAAGTGACGGAACTGCCGCTGGCAGCGCAGCAGATCCGCGGCGGGACTGTGCTGGTCCGACAGCACGCACTTGCTGAATCGCACCCGCGTGCGCTGGATGAACTCCGTCTGGTATAAAGCGCTCCTCCATCGATGACAAGTGCCGCCCGCGGCCAACAGATCCGTGTAGCCCAGGTACTTGTATATGTGTAGAACGATCTGTGTGTGTGTGTGTGTGTGAGAACATGTTGAAACTATAACAAGGTGATGCATTCGCACTCTTGCGGGGCGACGACGACAGAGATAGATAGATGTAGTCGAACTTCCCTAACTCGAATCATTACCATTATCCAAGAAAAAAGTTCGAGTCGAGGAGACTTCGAGTTGGGGAATTTTTTTCTTTTAGTATTTTAAATTAAACTACAAATTTATTCATGTTAAATTGTGAACTTTTTAAATCGTTTTTTATCTTGTCGGGCTTACAAGCTGACTTGAAAAATAAAAAATCAGCAACTAGTGACTACAAACTCATACATTCAAGTTGCGAGCTGTTAATTTTTTATTGTTAAAGTTAAACAAAACTAAAAAATGCAGAAATTAGTTACAAAAATTTATTCATTTCAAATTTCTTTATACTCTTACTTAAGGCAGTCTTCTCATTGAGCAACTTTTTTTTTCGACTTTTTTTGTTGCATTTATTTATAGCTTGGGTAGTTGTGAATATGACCCTAAAGGGATTTTTAGAAATTCGAAATACTTTAGGAGTTATGGCCTTTTTTGTCCAGCAATGTTTATGTAAATGCAAGTGGAGTCAAAACTTTAAACGCGTTTTTCTCGAAACCACGTTTTTCGAACTGGCGGCAGAGATATCTCCAGTTCAACTGAACTGATTTTCATGAAACAAAGTGGAATCGACGCAGAATTGTCACCATTCTCGGGTGGTGGTAGACAATAATTTTAAAAAAATGTCTACTATTTTTTTTTTACACTAAACTACAAAAAAAAAGCCCGAAATTGAAATTTTTCTTTTGAATGGCCGCCATTTTGTCAAAAAAGATCACAAAATTATTCTCTACTATCACCCGAGAATTACATCTATACTGATTATAACCTTGTTTTTTTTTTCATTTCCGACGCTCCGGAGACCCGGAATAGTTGCCGCCGTGACGACACCTTTTTTTCCAACCCCCAACTTTGAAGTCTCATTACTTTTTGAACAGCCCTCGTATCGAGGCTAAAAAAATTTTTTTGTTTACTTTGAACCTTTTGTAGTACAATAAATAAAAAAAGTTTTCAATTATTCTTTGCGTTTTCAATTAAGAATTTTTTTTAAAAAGGGTCCAAAAAAAGGGTTTTGAATGAGAAGACCCCCTTAACTATACTTTAACTTTTAAATTTTCTCTTCTTCTTCAAGCTAAATAATCGGAAAAGAGGGTCTGATAATTCTTTTTTTTATATTATTTTCTAAAAAAAGTGATCATCACTTGTTAAGTTGGTGGTTGGCAAATGGGATGTCAACGTTTTAAAGGCGTTTTCTACTTCGCTCATGGAGGGCTGACAAATATAATCGTCCACCGAGCCTTCGTTATCGCATTCGGCTTCGCTTAAAATAGTTTCCACTAAATCTTAGCTATAGTTTTCAATAATGTCATCTGTAGGAATTTTTTTTTGGTGATTTCCCCGAAAAATTCGACTTACAGAAGTACGGGCCAATATTTTTGTTCGAGTTAGGGAGAAATTCGAGTTATGGAAGTTCGAGTTAGGGAAGCATATTTGTATGAAATTTGCTCAGTAAACGCTATTGCCACTCGATTTTGTTCGAGTTAGAGAAAGTTCGAGTTAGGGAAGTTCGACTGTATATGGTAAACTTGTTTTGTTTGGTTCTCTTTACTCTTCACTCATTTTCGTTGTGTGTGCGCTGTCGTCCCGAAAGAGAGCGAATAAATCACCTTCTCATAGTTGCACCATGATTTTGGAATCTATCGTTAATTTATTGTCAGCTGACTTGATGTGACTGTGAATCACACTTGAATAATCACTCAATAAAACTCACCTCCAATGGCAGTTCCGCGTAGCTGTATAGGCCACAATCCAAGGACGACATTCTCTAGCCAATTAGCCAATTAACTAACAATTTCAGTCCTTATTTAGTAGTGCAAACTACCGCCCACTAAACTAACTAAACTATGTTAATCAGTGCGGCCGTATATTGTGATTCGTAAATTACCAGTTACCTACAACTTGCGATGGTATAACTGCATACCACTAAATAATTATCCTAATAAACTACGTTTATTCCGTCATCAAATTAATCAGTTTAATTAACCGTTTATCTAACCGTTTGGGGAATCAGCAACAAACACAACCGTAAATAGTCACAAATTTCAAGTTGGTATTTTTTCTTGCACAGCTGATTTTTGGTATTTTCTGTATTTTGAGCACACTTTGTTTTCTACTATTTGTTTACAAAAAATTTGTTGCTGTTCTGTGAGTACGATATTTTACCTAGTGACGAATATGAATGGTTGGACAGGGAATAGGCATCCTAGTATAGATTTAAACACTTGTAGCGTTATTAAGTGTATTAAAAGTTAATCACTAAATTGTATGTTGTACAACTAAATATTTGCCATTCACAGGCAGACGCCGACAAATGACTCAAATTTGCGCTTAACGAAAGCGCTCCACAGCGTACAAGTTGCTCCTCACTTATCGAAATCAAACTTGGGCGCGTATTTTAAATGTTACTTATGTTTATTTAACAACAAGGTGTAATTTAATAAAACTAAAAAAACAATAAATTAAATTAAATACAGAAATTCATTTTAAAGAATGTTGGGTGCACGTCACTCTTCGCGTAGTGAAGCTGTTTAGACACTTAAATTAGCTAGCCAACCAGAACGCACTTAAATTAAATGGATCATTAAATCTCAAAATGACTGAAAAGTTATGGAACAATTAAGGCCGATGTCGGTTAGGTCTCTGCTGTCGATATTCCTCGCGGGACTCAAAATAAAGTAAAACGCTGCCCAAATTATGCGTTGGATTATTTTTCGAAAAGTTAAAGGATATTTTGTACTGCTGAACTGGAAGCGATGGAAGTAGAACCTCATCCAAGGTAAAGTTACGAGCATACAAATGACCCTAGAATATGATAGTTAATTACAGGATAACAGAGTTGTTCCTAATTAACTACTTTTTTAATGAATTTGGCATTTCATTGGCATTGAAAAATAGTAGTGCTAGTGAAATGTCATTTCAGTAGGCATTGAAAAAAGTAATGCTAATGAAATCGAATTTAACTAGCATTGAAAAAACTAGTGCTAGTGAAAAATTTTCATTACTTTTCATTTTCAATGCCAATGAAAATTTTTTAATTAGCATTGAGTAATTATAGGACAAAATTATTTTAAATAAAATTAATAATTATTTTTTTAAAAAAATTGAAAAAAAAATTGGAAAAAATTGGAAAAAAAATTGAAAAAAATTGGAAAATATGGAAATAAAATTGTAGAAAAATGTGGAAAATGGTTTTTCCAATAGCTTTCCTGATATACCATATATTTATACGATAATTTTATACGATATTAATTCATGCAATGGTGCACTGTTCTTACTTGCATAAAACTATCATATAAAACTATCGTATAAATATATGGTATATCAGGAAAACTATTGGAAAAACCATTTTCCACATTTTTCTACAATTTTATTTCCATTTTTTCCATTTTTTTTCATTTTTTTTTCCAATTTTTTTTCAATTTTTTTAAAAAAATAATTATTAATTTTATTTAAAATAATTTTTTCCTATAATTACTCAATGCTAATTATAAAATTTTCATTGGCATTGAAAATGAAAAGTAATGAAAATTTTTCACTAGCACTAGTTTTTTCAATGCTAGTTAAATTCGATTTCATTAGCATTACTTTTTTCAATGCCTACTGAAATGAAATTTCACTAGCACTAATTTTTTCAATGCTAATTAAATAGTAATGGTAATGCTTATAGGCACAACTCTGCAGGATATTCTAACTCAAATATCGAACTTACCGAGTATGGACAACTGTGATTAATATTAGTCAACGTTTTTAGATGATGCAACGCATATCTCTCCAAGAAATTTGTGGGCTTCGATTTCTCGAGCAGTTGACAGAGGTTAAAGCGCATTTTTAAACTAAACGGCTTATACAAGTTTGTAGAGTCCCGATAAAATGTCTCCACAACCAACTGGAGTGATTTTAAAAAATATGTTTATAAATTGGAGATTACAGAATTAGGAGCTAACTAAGGAACTTACAATGGCACTCGTCATGTTCCCGATTATGTCGCAATTGAGATTAAGTATTGACCGCGTCCAATTAACGGGCTTGAGAACACACGAAATATTTGCAAAATATCTGTTGTTTCCATTGCATTCGACTTTGTTTATTTTGTAGTAAACACCTTCCTAAAAAATTGATATTGTAAATTTAATGGATTCAATTGAAATTTTAAAACCTACACAATAAATCGCCCAGAACAATAACAATTCCAACAATATCATAGACCGACCGAGACTCATTCCACTTGACATTCTACAGACAACTCACAACAATTATTAATACTATGACTGTTGTTATTTCTGACATAATTATGCTTAATGATAGGTCATTAGCATTAGTAATTAGTTGGTTGGTCAAATTCAAAAGCAAAATATGTGTAAATGTAGCTACACTCTTCACTCAATTCAAAAATTCAGAATTTCGAACAATTTCACTCGATTTTTTGTTGAATTTTTCTCGATTTTTTTCATAGAATTTCTTACAAAACTTCACTCTGCGAGGGGTGTCGTGCACCAAACTAATTTTAAAATGAACTTTATTATTTAAAAAAAATTTATAATTTTCTTGGTTTTTTTAATTTTTACAATTTTTAATTATTTTTTTTTAAAAGTAATTAAATTTATTAGAGAAAGTCAATTTCTATCGATAGCAGCAGTATTTTTTTGATATTTTAATTGGGAACAGCCTTGTTATTTCTATCGCTGTGCATCGATAGCAGGTACGCAAGTATGGCGCATCGATAGTTGAAGCGTTGCATGTGAGCATATTATCGTTTTGTATTTACCATTTTGTCGTGTCCTAAAATAATTCATTTTGCATCGGCGTGCTGTGTTACTATTTAAATTAAAGATGTCCTTTGATGCGATTCCAAAAGACTTGCGGGGCTTGCGTGCCTGTCTGGTTTGCTCCCTGGTTAAGGTGAGTGGAAAAAGCGCAAATAGAAGCGCACCACGTACACATTTTATTAATGCCGCTCTTTTTGCTTTGCAGACCTTCGATCAGTTTGAGAACGATGGCTGCGAGAATTGCGAGGAGTTCCTGCGCATGAAGGGCAACAAGGACAACGTCTACGATCACACGAGCAACAACTTTGACGGCATTATCGCACTGACCACGCCCACCGACTCCTGGGTGGCCAAATGGCAGCGTCTGGGTGAGTTTAACATTATTAAAATTAAAATTAGAGTTGTGTCGTTTCGTTCTGTTAAAGTTCAAATGAACGTGTCATTAAGATGAGCGAATGAACTTATTCAGTCAATCGAGAACTAAATCGTTCATTTCGCAGTTGGTCAGTTATGTCTTTAAAATAATTTAAATTTTTTAGAGAAATACAATTAGAACTATATTATTTGTCGTCTATTTTAAATAAAAACTTAAAACACATTTCACGTTCCACTAAAAAGAAACAGCTGTAGGCTATTTACATCTGTTATCATCAGTGTTGCCAACTCTTCGGGACATTAAAAAGCCAAAATAGCCTTTGAAAAAAGCTGAAAATATCTAAAAAAAAAAAATTTTTTGATAGCTAAAAAAACGCTAGAGTAGTAAAACGATATTTCTATTGATTTAATCCAGTGTTTTTGGAATATTTTGGTGCAAAAAATGCTTCAAACAATTCTAGAAATAAATGCAAATTTTAAAAATCTCTTCGTTAATATTTTTTATGACTTTTTAAAAATTGATATTTTAACCCCTTTAAACAATTTTCAAAAAATCATAAAAAATACTTCATAATAAATAATACAATCGCGATCGAATCATAAATTGTGAAATACCTCGTTAGTGATCGTATAAAGCTCGATTCAATTGATTTCATAGCTAAAAACGATAGAATGAAATGCTGTTTTGGCTTATTGATTTTTTTTGTCATTCAAATGGAAAATATACTACAAAGTATTTAAGTGTGGAATCGTAAAGCATGAATATACATGAAGTTACCAGATGTTTTCAAAAAGCTAATATTATTTTTAAAGTAGCTAAAATTTACAATTTATCCCGCATTTACCAGTTGCAACACACTAAATCTGTCGGGAAAATAGCTAAATTGGCAACACTGTAAATGACTGATTTACTTCACGACTGAAAAATGAACGATTGAACTTATTCAGCAAATTGAACTAAAAGGCCCAACTCTAACTGAAATGTGTGAAAAGTTAACTGATTTTAATTCTGATTTCAGCTCGCTTCACACGCGGCATCTACGCGATTTCCGTGTCGGGCACTCTGCCCAACTCGACGCTGCGGGACATGAAGAACCGCGGCATCACCTTCAAGTCGCGGGACAGAAGTCAACGTTAGAAAATATTTATTTTAAGTAATAACAAGACCACGAATACTTCTAAACATTTAGAGAATAAAATACAGTTGTAAGTGATGTAATCGATCAATCCAGGGATTCAACACGCAGTCCCACGCCCCCGGCCGTGGTCACATGGACACCAAAGCCCGCGCCCTCGAGTTCCTCCTTCAGCTTCCAGTAGACCTCGTTGCCCTCGTAGTTGTCGGGCAGCAGGACAATCGCATATCCTCCAGCTCCAGCGCCCGTCAGCTTCGAGAAGAATCCCCGCTTGAAGGCAATCGTGAAGATTTGCTCCAGCTTCGGATGCGAGACGCCAATGGCCTTCAACAGATCGTTGTTGATCTGGAACAGATGCTCCAGTTTCTCGAACTTCTGGCTGTCGTCCTGGGCATTGCCAAAGCTCTCATACAAAGGAATCGCCTCATTCACCAGCTGCTCGCACGCCCGCCAAATGGCCTCGATCAGCTGCGGGAACTCCTCGGCCAGGTGCCGCACCTTGGCCACAATGTCCGCCGTGCTGCGACTCACGCGACTGTCCACGAGCAGAATGTTCAGGGGCTTCTGTATCTTCAGCGACTGGAAGCCTTGACCCTTGACGAAACGCAGAATCCCTCCGTAGGTGCACACCGTGTTGTCCACGCCGGAGGGCGTTCCATGATTCACGCGCTCCGACTCATAGGCCCAGTGGGAGATCAGAGCCAGGTGCTGCTCCTGCAAGTAGCTGGACTGATCAAAGTGGCCGGCCAGGATGAGAAAAGCGGTGGCCAGGGCGGCGCCAAACGAGGCGGAGCTGCCCAGACCGGCGCCCACATTCAGCTCCGTGTCGACGTGCACCTGGAAACTGGACTCGAGTGTCAACTCGGGCTGATTGGGTGCCGTGAGCACAGCGCCCGCCAGCAGATAATAGATGGATATGAAGGCGCGCTGTGTGTGCTGCTTGGATGAACTGCTGTCCAGCTGCCTGGCCACCTCCGCACGCACCTCCTCCATCAGCTTGGCGCTGCTCCCGTCCAGCTTATCGCCCGGATATTTGCGCCGAAAGTTGGTTAGAAAAGCATTGAATTCTTGCAGGTCAATTTCCAGGCTGCAGTTGAGCGCATCCAGCTGGAAGCTGGCCACCTTTGGGCCTGTTCCCGGCTGCTGTTCCAGCTTCAGATTGGTGCCCAGTCCGACGACGGCGGCCAGCGCGGGCTTCTGGTAGACGACGGCGTGCTCGCCATGGAGAATCACCTTGCCGGGCGCGTGAACCTGGAATAGTGTTGGGTTGCTCATGAGTGAGTGAACAAAAAAGAGTTGCTCCCTGAAGTGAGCAAGTGAACATGTTCCTTCCAACTTGCTCTTTTTTGTTCACTTGCTCCAGTGTTGCCAATTTAGCATATTTCAGGCTAGATCTAGCATTTTTGAAAATGAAAAAGCTTATAAAATTTGCAAATAGCTTACAGCCTGAAATCTAGCATATTCTAAAATTCATATAGCATATTCTAGCAATAAATGTTTTCGTGACATCAACGAAATATTTCACGGCATAAAAATATCTGATCTTGTTCTTTGTTACGTAGTTTACGTCGTAAACTTTATTCTTATGATAACAAATTCACGATCATTAGAATAAAGTTCACGTTACAAAGAACAAGATATCTAATCGGTGGGGTCATCGATATGTTGATTGGTGTGTTATCGCCGATTTTGAATTGTGAAATCAAAGTGAAGCTTGCAAAAATGCCAAAAATATTGTAAAAGCAACTATTTCGCGATGCTTGACTGGAAAGTAGTAAATTTAAGGATTGGCCTCGGAAATTGCCAGCTGACGCAACAAAAGCATATTGCTGCTATTGCAAATCAACAATAGCAGCAAAAGTTTTTGATATAAGGCAGCATTTGGCGTCCAAAAAACATTTTTCATCAATGGGCTCAATCACAAAAATATGTTAGTCTTAATAAAAAAAACCAAATTCATATAAATGAGGACGAAAATAATGATATGATATGTTGACTAATTTAGCTTCAAGAAAAACCTTATGATATTGTATGTTTTCTTGCATTTTCTTTGCAATTTTGTGTTTAGCTTATTTTAGCTTATTTTTACTCAAAATCTAGCTTTTGCGGGCGCTCAACTCCTGACAACACTGACTTGCTCTGTTGCTCAGTCTTGTTCAGTTGTTCTGCTTTGCTCACTATCGCCCAAATGTTCTTATTCTTTATATTCTTTTATTTGTTTGGAGAAAAGTATAAAGAAGTGAAGGGAAATAAATACTTTTATTATTTTACTTTTTAATTTGGTTGTTTGTTGTGAAGGGAATATATTATCATTATTTTATTTTTAATTTTGTCACTTTAGTTTTATGTACATGTACATATATTAAACATAATAAAGTGATGAATCCGATTTAAATTCAAATGTATGAAATGAATAACGTATGAAATTTTCTATTTGTTGAGTGAGGGACTTGGAGCAGTTGGCCACTGAGCTACTGAACAAGTGAGTAACTGAGCAACTGAACAAGTGAGCAACTGAACAAGTGAGCGATCTGAGTGAGTTGACTCATCTAAAAAAAAAGAACAAGTGAACATGTTCACCTAAATGAGCACTGTTTACCCAACACTAACCTGGAACTTGATCATTGTTGTTGCTGCCGCGTCACTTTATCTGATTTGGAATTTGAATTGTTAATTGTGGAAGAGTTCAGTTCAGTTCAGGCAAAATGGCGTCACCGAGGGTCGCTGTTAAAGTTCTCGCTTTATTTCTCTCTTTCTGTTATTTATATATGTTTATTTGTGTTTTATGTAATGTTTGTAGCTCCGTTCCCTTTCACTTTCTTTGTGCGACTGTTTTGGGTTGCGACTGTTTAGCGTTTACCTGGCTTGATTATACACACACACATGCATGCATACACACACACACATACATATATACAGGTTTGGCAACAGGTTACAGTTAGATTTACAGTTACTGCGCTTGCACTTTCTCCCACTCTGCGGGCGTGTATGACTTTTGTGAGAAAGCGTGAATTTCCTTCAGCTCGTCGGCCAGCGTTGTGTTTACCCTTAAAAATATAAATTAAACTCTTATTATTAACTGCTTATTTGAGTTTTATTACTTGTTATTACAATCTGTGCTTTTGCAGCAGCGATTTGCCCTCGAATGCTTTGGACACGATGATCACGCTGAATTTGCCACCGCATCCGTCCGAATCGTCGGAGACCTGCACGTATGTTGCCTCGAGCTGCTCTTTCAGCTTGTCTTCCAGATACTTTGCGTTGTATTTACTCATTTTGTTTTATACTTTTTTTTTATTTTCACTAACCGGCTGTATGGAAATTTTGTCTGTCTCTAGCGGCAAAGTATCGACTTTACAAGGTTGCCTGTGACGTCGAAAATCGAAAAGGTGCGATATTCGACGAATAAATCTGTGTTTGTAGTAAAATATTAAACACAGCACAATAAAGAATCTTAGTTCATATTGCTTTATTTAATATTATATTAACACTCAAGCAGAATAATTCTAGTAATTTTATTTTATTTTAATAACATTTGTGACGTCACGAATGCAACCTTCACTAACAAATGCATGTGCAAAAAGTATCGCATTAAATATATCGCACTTGATATCTATCGATAAGTGTGTAAGCTACTAATATATCGGGACTCTCTCATGCCTTTTATTTGTTACGAACTGCTGTTATCGGTGGGCCGCCGACTAGCTCATCGGTTTCATCAGGAGTAGGTTCCAACCCTGGCCCGCAGTTCACAACGATACGATACTCTATCGATACACGAAAAACATCTGCAACTCGCACGGAAACTATCATCACTAACACAACCAAAACGAAAACAAATGCGGAATTATGCGACGTAAAAACTGGAGTGACAGAAAAAACTGGAAAAAACAGGTAAGTACAATATACATAAACAAACAGAAAACTATTGATCTTTCTCCTCTCTCCAAACAGAGTCCATTGTGTGGACCCAGGCGTACCCACCCTGCCTGAGGCGGAACTGCTCATCGCCTCCCTGATGCTGGCCAGTCGGCCAGATTGGCCAATCTCAGCCTGCGTCGGCTGCCATGTTTCCCCTCCCCTCCTTTATAAAAATGAGTTAGCCGGGCATCATTTCAATTCAGGTAAGTATAATTTTGTATATTTTTGTAATTAATTCTAACAATTTTTATAATGCTATTTCTTTACAGGTATTTCAGCAAAGTGAATATTTGACAACAGGAAAATCAAAAAACAACAAAAGAACAGATGAGGAACATTGGAGGACGCAACAATTACACCGCATATGGTGCAGGAAAACGCCGCTGCATACGGAGACGCCGTGGGAAAAAGTTAAATAATGTATATATATGTATATGTATATCAAGTGAGTATCATAAATATGTGTTTTAAGTTGCGTAAATGTGCATGTGTTAACGTATATAATGTGTATATAATATATTAAAGCTACCTTGCCTGCCTAAAAGAGCTCTTTTCGGGTGGGTAAGGGGCGATATATATGTAGAGTGGTTGTGGTTATGGCATATGCATATGAATATATATACATATATATGTATTCTTTACTTGGTGTGCTATTGCTGGTTAATGTCTATTGTTTATACGTTCCTAAACTGTTGTTTGTGTACTAACATAAATATCTTTTAATTTAATTTACTTTACTTTACTTTATTTATTATTTTATTACTTTGTATTATATAAATTTTAAGTTTTAATTTTTTTAACACCTATTTATAATTTCTAAATTTTAAGTATAATTTTCATTTGTATAATTTCTTTGTTTTAAGTCTGAACTCTGTGATTTAATATTTTTATGATTTTTGTATTCTTTTATATTTTTACATTTTAATTTGTAGTGAAGTTGCCATTTTAAATAAACATCAACAAAAAAAAAAATGTTAATTTATATGTTCAATTTGTCCTCCTGGCCGAGTGTAGGGGTCGATCTGCTCTCTGATTTTCAGCAGGAAAATAATCAAGGAGCCACTGACGCGTGGCGGGCAATATGGAGCGGACTCACTTGAAGATAGTTGGTGTAAGCTGCTGCTGCCTTATGAGCCGGCAACTTTATGTGGCTGCAGAACTTGGTGCACACCGGCACTCGTCAATGCTGCTGTGATGGCTGGACAGAACAGCTCCTTCACAAGGAAAAGACACAATGACTCCAGAGTTGGCAGCTATGCTGCCGCCGCCCGTTGTGCTCGCCGGCACTTGGTCAGGCAGAGATTCTGTCGCGGCTGAATGCTGCGGGAACTGCGGCTTGTGGGGTTGGAACCTACTCCTGATGAAACCGATGAGCTAGTCGGCGGCCCACCGATAACAGCAGTTCGTAACAGATTGGCGCCCAAGTTAAATGAACAGGTGGCTGAAGAGCCACTTGCTAATTTAAAAAAATAAAATAGATATTCGCTCGATATATTTTTCAAATTTCCTCGTCTCCGGGATTCGCGCCTCTGATGTCTTGTGTGGCACTGTAGGTGGCCCACAATCGCGCAGAGGGCAGCGTAATTCCGGAGTGCGAGGAAACCATAGTCCGGCGTAATATTTCCGTAGATCGCGGGGAATTTTCGAGGTGACGAGGGGCAGCAGTCGACACGTTCGCACTGGACGAATTGTTCGCGACTGGCTGCCGGAGTCATTTAGTAAATTTTCCTGTGATATATTGTGATATTAGGTTAGGTTGATGTTTTTCTGTTTGGTTAGTTTATTATTTATTGTTTTCTTTGTCCAAACTATTCGTTCTGTCTCCTTCTGTGTTTGCATCGGGTGCGTGCTGACCTTTGTTATGTAGAGCATTGGTGACAGGTGACCCAGGGCAATATTGGATTGTACCTGCGCCGCACCTGCCCCACAACACGTCCCGATTGCGGCCAGAAGTGAGACAGAAGCCGAATAGACTTCAATTAGCGCTCCTGGGATGCCGTTCCTCATTCGAGTGAGGAACAGAGCATCTCATGAGTGCTTAAATGTTTGTCCTTTGTTTCTCCAAATTGTGCGTAGTAAAATGTTGGTTAGTTTGCGTCAGGATTTGTTTTCTCTCCCCTTTTTGTTAAATAGAAAAGAAGAAAGATTTTTGTGAGTTAATTTTTGTTCGAATTTATTTATTTATTTATTGTTTTTTTTTGTTTGTCGGCAGGATTTGTACAATAGGTGTTAGTTATATTTTCTTTTCGTTTTCTTTTTGTATTATTTATTTAATTATTTGCTAGGTTTTGTAGTTTTAGGCAGTATTTATTTATTTGTTAGTTTTCCTATTTATTTTTGTGTTTATTTATTATATTACATTTTGTGAGGGCGATTAGTTTTGTTGACCATGCCGGATGAGACAGATTGGGAAACCGAAGGAGCAGCGGGTCCGGAACCACCACGTCCGTCCGGGGGTTTGCAAAGGACTCCGAATTTCCGCGGGTTTCCGGAGAGTAATCCTCAGCCGAGCGAGGAGCTGATGGAGAAGGAGGCGGCTACTCAAGCTCAGCCAGAGCTGCAGATAGATTCCGTTCTCACATCAGCGATTAACGTTGCAGTGGCACAGGCGTACGAAACTTATCGCTCGTCTCAGCTGGCAGGCATCGGCGATGTGCTCCGAGATGAGCTCCGCCGTGGCTTCTTGGATATGATGATGCAAATCAATGCCAACCGTCCGCAAGTAGGTGGCTCGAGGAGCGAAGCCTCCGCCACAACGCGTCCAGATCCGCCAGGACCAGCTCCGAGTACGGGAGCCGTGCTGAAGCGACCGGAAGTACAGCCGCCACAAGGAACTCGTCCGCCTTCTGTGAGGAGAAGGAGACCGAATCTGCTCCAAGAGCCAGAGTCGAGCAGCCCAGTTTACGAGCCGCCGCAGCCAGCCAACTGGAGGAATTCGCCCGACAGGAGTCCGCGTCTAAACGAGAGGCGACAGCAGGTGAATACACGGAATGATAATTATAATGACCGCACGTACCTGAAGCTGGAGCGATGGAACGTGAAGTTCGATGGCGAGGACGCGATGCACTCGGTCGAGGATTTTATATTCCGAGTGGAGTTCCTGCAGAGGCAGTATCGCTGCGCGTGGAGGGAAGTGCTCCAAGGATTCCATCTTCTCTTGGCCGGTCGGGCCAGAGAATGGTACTGGGTACATGTGAAGCACTCCCGAGTCGACACTTGGTCGCGTCTACGCCAGTCACTTCTCGACCGTTTCCGGGGCTACCAGACGGAGCACGAGCTGATGCAGGAATTGCTGCAGCGGGAACAACAAGCCAGCGAAGGAGTGGATGATTACATTCATCACATGCGTCAACTCGCCTCGCGTTTCCAGAAGCCGCTCAGGGATCGGGAGCTGGTTAAAATTATAAAACGAGGATTAAAGGAAAGCTTGGCAAAATACGTGTACGCGATGGACATAATTACCGTTGATGAGCTGCGTCAGGAATGCATCGAGGTAGAGCGGAATGCCAGGCGCAGGACACGCTCTGGATACGCGCAGCAGCCACGGTATTCACACGGAGGAAAGCCGTCAGTCCATGAAGTTGACTTTTTGCCTCGTGAGCCAGAGCCGCCACCCGAGGACTTGGAGGAGGCGTCAATGAGATCGAGGCTGGTTTGCTGGAACTGTGGCCAGTTTGACCACGTTTGGCGAGACTGCCTGTCCAAGGAGCGAAAGATTTTCTGTTATCTCTGCGGCAAGCCAGATACCTTCAGTCCCCAGTGCGAAGGATGTCCGGGAAACGCCAGGATGAGCGCGGTGCGAGCGGGACAAGCGCGCTCGGGAACAGCGACCGCGGAAAAGAAGGAAGCCAGATTCGGCAGAATGTAGAGCAGGAGAAAAATTCAATCGTCAGGTCTAAAATAAATGAAATAGATTATAATGAAATAAGCAAGTACATGGATATACATAACAATAAGGATACATATGAAAATAAGGATAAGGATCAGGATAAGAATAAGGATAAACAGCTCGTAAAAGGAAATACACTACAAGGCCTTCCATACGAGGAACGCGTCCGTGCATACATGTCGGCCCGCAACAGGATTTTTGGTGAGCGGCAGTTGGAAGGAATGACGCTAGCCACTCGACGCATCCTGAAAACGCGAGCACGCTTCCGTCGACGCAGGATGACGAGGCGTCAGATCATCGAGGCTGTGCGGAGGGACGACAACACGGATCCACGTGTATTTGCGGATGTGGAGATAACGGGACGCAAGATCAAAGGATTGCTCGACACAGGAGCGTCTGTGAGCTTGCTCGGACGAGGATGCCGGGAGTTGGTCGAGGAGCTCGAATGGTCAGTGCAGCCATACGCCTCGATGGTGAGGACAGCGGCAGGAGCAAGTCGTCCAATCCTGGGACGAGTCGTGCTGCCTGTAAAATACAAGGATAGAGTGGAGAACATTGTATTTTATATGTGTCCTGACCTGCAACAGGAGTTGTATCTCGGGATTGACTTCTGGAGGGCGTTTGAGATTGCTCCTGATGTGCTTGGGGCTCCAACCAACGGCGAAGCAGATCCAGACGTTTCTGAGGCGACAGTGGCGAATACGGACATTTCGTACTACCGGGACGAGGATGATGTCGAGTCTGATCCGGAGATGTGGAACCTGGAAGAGAGGCAGGTGACTCAGTTAGAGGCCGTAAAACGCGAATTTCTCCAGTTCGAGAAGGACGGTTTAGGCAAGACTCACCTGCTACAGCATCGGATACAGCTGATTGAAGGAACCGAACCCGTGAAAGACCGACATTATCCTCTGTCGCCGGCCAAGCAGGAGATCGTTTGGGCTGAAGTGGATAAGATGTTGCAGCTGGGCATTATTGAAGAGAGCGACAGTCCCTGGAGCAACAGAACTACAGTTGTCATGCGTCCTGGGAAAAATAGATTTTGTTTAGACGCTCGCAAGTTAAACAGCGTCACAGTGAAGGATGCTTACCCGCTGCCATGCATCGAAGGGATCCTGTCCAGAATCGACGAGACGCACTTCATCTCGAGCGTCGACCTCAAGTTTGCGTTTTGGCAGATCGAGCTGGAGGAGAAGAGCAGGGCCTATACCGCGTTTACAGTTCCAGGGAGGCCACTGTACCAGTTCCGACATATGCCATTCGGTCTCTGCAATGCGGCACAACAACTATGCCGACTCATGGACAAGGTGATCCCGACAGCGTTGAGGTCGAACGTCTTCGTCTATCTGGACGATCTCTTAATTATTTCTGCGGATTTCCCAACGCACATGAAGTATCTCAGGTTAGTTGCAGAGTGCCTGAGAAAGGCAAATCTCACTATTGGAATGGCAAAATCCAAATTTTGCTTCCGGACTCTCAACTACCTGGGATACATCATTGGTGGCGGCACATTAAGGATGGATCCAGGCAGAGTCGAGGCGATTAAGAGCATCCCAAATCCTAGAAACACCAAGGAGCTGAGGAGTTTCCTGGGCACCGCGGGATGGTACCGCCGCTTCATCAAAAACTTCGCCGAGATCTCCGTTCCACTCACCGACGCGCTGAAAAAGAAGGCAGGAAAATTCCAATTGAGCGAGGAAGCGGTAGACGCTGTAGAGCGACTGAAATCAGCACTTACCACGGCTCCGGTTTTGGTGCATGCAGACTTTAAGAAGCCCTTCTTCATCCAGTGCGATGCTTCTCATTTTGGAGTAGGAGCAGTACTGTTCCAGTTAGATGACGAGCAGCAGGAGAGGCCGATCGCGTTTTTCTCAGCCAAGTTGAACAAGCATCAGATCAACTATACGGTGACGGAGAAGGAGTGCCTAGCCGCGAAGCTCGCAATCCATCGATTCCGCCCGTACGTCGAGATGATGCCGTTTACTGTGATCACGGATCACGCCAGTCTACAGTGGCTAATGAGTCTCAAAGACTTAAGCGGCAGGCTAGCGAGGTGGTCACTGGAGCTACAGGCATTTCCATTCTCGATGCGCTACAAGAAAGGCGCCGATAACGTGGTGGCAGACACGTTATCCAGGAGCGTGGAAGAGGTGGAGTTGGCACCAGAGGATCTACTCGGTTTCGAGACAGTGGAGTTTGAGTCGCCGGATTATCAGGAGCTAATCAATGAAGTGATCAGCCAGCAGCAGCGACTTCCCGACTTAAAGGTACAAAACGGAATGCTTTTCAAGAGGATGCAGAACGAAGCACTGGAGGACGAAGTGGAGGGCACGAGTTGGAAGTTATGGATTCCAGAAGCGTTGACGGCAGGGCTGATCCAGAGAGCGCACACGGAGGAGACAGCTGCACATGGAGGCATGGGAAAGACACTGCATGCGCTACGGAGGCAGTATTACTGGCCTGGAATGGTGATCCAAGTCCGCGATTACGTGCGAAGTTGCGAAGTCTGCAAGGAGACGAAGGCGCAAAATTACAGAATGCAGGTCGGAATAGGGAAAGAAGTACGTACCGATCGTCCATTCCAGAAAATATACATTGATTTTCTGGGAAAGTATCCGCGATCCAAACGTGGACACGCTTGGATCTTTATTGTCGTGGATCACTTCTCCAAATTTACGTTCCTGAAGGCGATGAAAGAAGCTTCTGCTGCAGACGTGGTCAATTTCCTTGTCCACGAAGTTTTCTTCAAGTTTGGCGTGCCTGAGGTGATACACTCGGATAACGGGCGGCAGTTTATCTCCAAAAGTTTTGAGGCGATGATCAAAGCCTTTGGAATAACCCATTTGCGAACGCCCGTGTATTCACCTCAGAGCAACGCCGCCGAACGAGTCAACCGATCCGTGCTGTCTGCAATAAGAACGTATTTAGAGCAGGATCACAGAGAATGGGATGCGTACTTACCCGAGGTGGAGGTGTCAATACGGGACGCAGTGCATACGGCCACGGGAGTCACTCCGTTCTTTGCTGTGTTTGGCCAACACATGTATTTGAACGGAGCCTCCTACAAATTGGCCAGGAAATTGAGGTCACTCTCGGACCATGACATCTCGGATCTGGATGCGAAAGACAGACTTGATGTGATCCGAGGACAGGTGAAGCAGCATCTCCATGCCGCTTACGAAAGAAGCCGCCAACGGTATGACCAACGCGCAAGGCAGTTCCATCTAGTGCCGGGACAGGAAGTATGGAGACGAAACTTCGCGCTTAGCAACTTTGGCAAAGCCTTCAACGCCAAGTTTGCCAGGAAGTTCCTGAAGAGCCGCGTCGTCAGAGCTGTAGGCGACAATGCATACGAGTTGGAGGATCTGCAAGGAAGAGCATTGGGAGTATTCCATGCTAAGGATCTACGTTCATAGAGGAATTTGCTTACCTTCGGTGGGCGCTGGTGGTGTCGGATCCTATGTTTCCATCGGATTGTAGAGTAGGTATTAGTCGTGGGTGTGGCCTACGTTGGGCGCTGGACAGGATGCGGCTGAGCGCAAACGATCTAGGGGGGGGTGTTGTTACAAATTGAGATTCATCGTTTGCGTCAGCGCGGCAAAACTCTAGGGGGGGGGTCGATAGTTGCGATATCGATAGTCTTCTGTCTTGGGGGGTGGCAACTCCAAGGTCAGAAAGAGATCACATGAGCGAGACGTACAGATGCTCTATGCCCCTCATGCCCCTGACCGCCGACTCGAATTGAGTGCAAATGCACTTCGGCAGCAGCAACTGTGGATTGCAAATTGCAATGAGTGATTTTGCACCCACGTTGCTGCTGCAGAGGGGAGTCTGGAAATTATACTGATCGAGAGCGGGTGTGTTATGCTCCAAGGGAAGTCGAGTCAGACTTAACCTTGTCGAGCGAAAATTTAACATAGATATATCGTTTCGTTAATATAAAAGTTGCCTCCAAGTGGCCAAGTGCCTCCTCAGCAGCATCTCAAACCGCAAGTCCCGCAGCATTCAGCCGCAACACTCTTTTATGCTCTGCCTGTCCAGTGCCGGCGAGCACAACAGGTAGCAGTCAGTACGACAGCCGCAGCAGAGATTTTGGGAAGGAACTGTTTTGTCCAGCGATCACCAGAGGCGGCATCGCAGCAACTTACAGCAAAAGTTGCGCTGAGGCAGCCACTATAATCGAGTGAGTCCGCTCCATTTTGCCCGACACACATCCGTGGTTTATTCGTGACCTGTAGAAGAGGAACTCGACCCCTACACCCGGCCAGACATAAACATCAGAAAGTCAGATTAGCATTTGTCGATGCATATTTATTATACAAATTAAACTTGGCCATAAAATATAGTAAAATAAAAAGGTCAAATATAAGGAAATTAAAATATACAAGAAATTATAAAAGTACAAGAAGTATAAAGTACCAATTCAGACTTAAAAACAAAAAAACTAATTATAAAAAGGAATTGTTAAAATTTGAAATTAAACAAAATAAAACTTAGTGTAGAAATTACGATTATTTCGTATAAAATTAAAACTTAAAATTTAGACAATATAAAAGTAAAAAAAATAATAAAGTAAATATAAAGTAAAATTAAAGTAAAGTAAAAATAAATTAATGTATTAGACAAATAACAATTTAGGAACACTTAAACAATAGACACAAAGATACGATACATGCAAAAGTAATAATTAAAGAACATATATATATATATATTTATACACATACATACGTACATCTAAAAACACAAAAAAAACTACTCTTTATAAATATCGCCCCTTACCCACCCAAAGAGAGCTCTTTTAGGCAGGCAAGGTAGCGTTAAGTTTATACACCAAAAACATACATATCTATATATACGAACAAACACTTACCCACTTTATACATATATATATATACATATACATTATATTTATTTACAATTTTCCGGCGGCGTCTCCGCCATCAACAGATGCTTCTTGCAGCACCTAATCCGACAAAAGATCGTTATTGTCCCCCTGTTCCTCAGCTGTTTTGTTGTCTTTTGTTGTTGATTTTCCTGTTGATTTTTGTTTATTGAAATACCTGCAAAGAAATGCAAATGTAATAATAATATAAATATTGTTAAAATTAGTCAATTCCAAATATTATACTTACCTGAAAATGAAATGATGCCCGGCTAACTTTTTCTTGTTAAAGGGGGAGGGGGAAACATGATGACCGACGCAGACTGAGATTGGCCAATCTGGCCGACTGGCCAGCATCAGGGAGGCGATGAGTCTTTCCGCCTCAGGCAGGGTGGGTACGCCTGGGTCCACCCAATGGACTCTGTTTGGAGAGAAAAGAAGGATTAGTAGTTTTCTGTTCGCCATTTCGTATAATATTTACCTGTGTTCATTTTTTTCGTTGTCGCTGCAGTTTAATTTTGTGCATTTATTGCGTCTCTGTTTTGGTTTTGTTTGTTAGTGATGTTAGTGTCAGTATGTTAGCAGCTGTTCGATATTATCGATAGAATATCGATATCCGTTATGGACTGCGGGCCAGGGTTGGGACCTACACCCGAGGAGAGTTCCGATGAGCTAGTCGGCGGCCCAAGGAGAAAAAGGCAGTTCAGAACATATTTTATATTATATTTACACTCAAGGCAGTAATTCCGGTAATTTTATTTTATTTTAATCACATTTGTGACGTCTCGAATGCAACCTTCACTCACAATGCATGTGCAAAAAGTATCGCATTAAATATATCTCTCTTGATAACTATCGATAAATGTGTAAACTACTAATATATCGGAGCTCTCTCATTCCTAAAGCATTGTGCATTCTCAAAGCGCCAAAATTTTACGTTTTTATTTTGTTATTTCTCAATTAAGTAAGCAACGTATAAAGTACAATAACGCGCAGCGGTGAAGAGGTGTTTCGGTGCTTAGGATACGATCATGTCCTTCTTCGGCGGCAACACATCGCTGGGTGCGACCAGCACGCCGGCCAAACGTGAGTAAATGCCGCAATCCTCAGGTGTTGATGGGATGAGAAGGAGAAGGAGAAACAATCAGCGTGCTTTAAGTTAAAGTATTCTTGCGATCAAGCCATCTTTGCCAAGTAGCATTGCGGTCCAGCGCTTGAGGGCAACGTGAGCAGCGTCCTTGCATCGTTTAAGCTTTTCACTCGTATTTCCTTTGGTTTAATACTGAAATCAAAGGCAGACGGTTGAATTATGAGAGGACCAGTGTTGCCAATTTAGCTATTTTCCCGACAGATTTAGTGGGTTGCAACTGCTAAAAGCCTAGTACCGACGTGAGATAAATTTTTAGCGGCGGAAAATGCTCAATATTTCGCTGTCGACGAGCGTAAAGCCAGAGTTGCCAATGCAACACGAAAAAATAACAAAAAGTTGAGTGTTAACTCTATGCGTCAGCGGCGGTTTATTTTAAATTTAAGCATTCAGAACTGATTTGAATAAAAGAGGAGATAATAGGCAAAGAAAATGTAAATTATAATTAATATAGGAGAAATATTCGTCGGCACAGCGCATATGAGTGAACCCATCGCCAATCTGCTGTTTTTTGATAATTTTCCGGCCATTTCGTTTGAGCTATTGTGAGAGAGTGAGATAGATAGATAGCGAAACTCTAAACAGTTCGATGTTTCGCTGGGCCTGTCAGCTAAATGCAAACAGTGCTGGATAACGCCCGTTCCTTATCTGGCAACTCCGTTTTTAGTTTCAGTTTAGTTGACGTCCGGACCGACAAGCGGAGATAAATGTCGTCTTCTTCTTTTTCGCTTTCCGCTAGCGTTTTTTTTTATATGAAGTTTGACTTACGCTAGGCCTTTTATCTCACGTCGGTACTAGGCTAAATGCGGGATAAATTGTTTAACAGCGGGTAGCGGGAATTATAGCTACCTCAAAAATAATTTTAGCTTTTTGAAAATATCTGAAAATTTCATGTATTTTTATGCTTTACGATGCCACACTTAAATACTTTGTAGTATTTTTTCCATTTGAATGGCACAAGAACATCGATAAGCCAAAAAAACATTAAATTTTGTCGTTTTTAACTATGAAATCAATTGAATCTAGTCACAATTTATGAATCGGTCGGTGAAAATGCGTCAAATATATACAGTGGTCCACTAATGTCTTCATACCCCCGTAACTTTGTCAAATTTTTGTATAATAAAAAGATTTGATGCAGATATCTTAATTTAATCATCTATTCATTTAAATTCCGTTTGAATGATGCGAAAATTTTCTTAACCCATTAAGTACCGATGGAAAATTTTTCAATTTTTTTTGTAAAAGAGTATTTTTTAACTTTTTTCCTCGGTTCAAAACAAAAAATAATTTGATGCAAACATTTTTTAAAACAATTCTAATTTTATGCAAAAATTTTGTAAAACAATTCTAAGTGATTGTAAAAAATTTGAAAAATAACTTCGCTAGTATTTTGTATGATTTTTTGAAAATTGCTGAAGAGCCACTTTAGTATTTAATTTGTATTTAAAAAGTCATAAAAAGTATTAGCAAAGAGATTTTTCAATTTTTTGTTTGCATTCACTCCTAGAATTCTTTGAAGAATTTTTTTGCATCAAAATATTCTATAAAACACTGGCTTACATCAATAAAAATATCGTTTCTTTACTAAAGCGTTTTTTTTAGCTATCAACAAATTGTTTATAGCTATTTTTAGCTTTTTTCAAAGGCTATTTTGGCTTTTTCAAGTCCCGAAGAGTTGGCAACACTGAAGGGGACGCGGAAACTCTTTGAAACTCACGCTTTTACATGTAGAACGTAGCCAATGTAGGCCACAAAGGCCAGTAGTATAACGAGTACAAATATAATCAGCAGCGACATTGCTCTAGAGACAGATTCGTCTGCTGGTGTCCAGCTTCCACTTTAAACTGAAGCTTGAATTTGTCTGTGCCACTGATAAGAGTTTACCAAATGCTGACCCCTTTTTATGTTGTTATCTCCTCTTCTGTTGACAGCGGGCGGCATGTTTGGTTCATCGTTTGGCGCGCCAACTGGAGCTGCTGCGCCCGCATTTGGAGCACCAACTGGCGCTGCGGCGCCTGCCTTCGGTAGTGCCATGTCTACGCCCGCATTTGGCTCGGCACCAACGCCTTTCGGAGCGGCCACAACAGCGGCGAACACTGCGACGCTGGGCGGCGGCTTCGGTGGCTTCGGCGGCATGGCAACAACAAGTCAGCCCAGTTTATTTGGAGCACCTGCGGTTAGCGCAGCGCCGCCAGCATTCAGTGGTTTCGGGCAAATGCCAAGCACCAGCAATGCGCCTGCAACTGGATTTTCTGGCTTCGGGGCAACAACAACATCGGCACCAGCTTTTGGCGGCTTTGGACCCAGCCAAGCCACAACGTTCGGCGGTGGCGCCTTTGGATCAAGTAAGAATAATAAATAAAATGTCTCCTGTTCAGTAACTTATACTATATATTATTTGCAGCTTTTGGCAAACCTGCTGGGGCGACAGTGACACCTGGTTTTGGTGGTTTCGGTGGCACAAACTTTATGCTTGGCCAGCCACAGCAGCAACCGGCGCCCATATCGGCGGACGAGGCGTTTGCCCAGTCCATTCTGAATGTGTCGATCTTTGGCGATGAGCGCGACAACATTGTGGCCAAGTGGAACTATCTGCAGGCCATGTGGGGCACCGGCAAGCTCTTCTACTCCCAGAGTGCCGCGCCCGTGGACATTACGCAGGAGAATTACCTGTGCCGCTTCAAGGCCATCGGCTACAGTCGCATGCCCGGCAAGGATAACAAACTGGGACTGGTCGCACTCAACTTCGAGCGAGAGCTGGCCACGATCAAGTGAGTAGCAGCATTGTTATTAGTCCTCCGATTTTGCATATTTGCATATTCTTAAAGGGATAGGATAGGTGAATTGTAAAATGCAAAAAATTAAAAACTAGTCGGCGGTGCTACAGTCGAGCGGTACTCGACTGTCGGAGACCCCGTACTTATTATAAAGATATCTCAAACAACAAAAATATTTTCTTACTAAGACGTAATTTGGACAGATCGTTCCTATGGCAGCTATATGATATAGTAATCAGATTTCAAACAAATTTGGTCAGTATGTATGGGACCATCTTTTATGCATATTCTGTCAGTTTGGTTGAAATATCTCAAACAGCAAAAAAGTTTTCCATACTAAGACTTGATTTTCAACTGATTGTCCCTATGGCAGCTATATGATATAGTGGTCCGATCCAAAATCTAAAATAAACTCGATCTGCTCCCAATATAGACGAACCTACATACCAAGTTTGGAGTCTCTAGCTCTTATAGTCTCTGAGATCTAGGCGCTCTTACAGACGGACAGACGGACATGGCTATATCGACTCGGCTGTTGATGCTGATTAAGAATATATATACTTTATGGGGTCTGCCACGCCTCCTTCTGCCAGCTATGCACATTTTTTTTGTGACAAAGTTAATAGACCCCTTTACTTTTTTAAAGTACGGGGTCTAAAAAAAAATTATATTTTAACAAATCAAATAATTATAAAAAAATCGATTCATAGGGTGGAATAAATATTAAAATTTTATTAAATGTATTAAAAGTAAAAATCAGGGACTGTAAATAATGATTATTTGTTTTTTTCTTATATAAAAAAATCAGACACTTATAAAAGACCTAGAAAATAATTGTTTGCACCAAAATGTTTATTTTTTTACAATCTCTGTATTTCCATCATGATTTTTATTTTGATGATTTTTACTTTTTTACTTAATGGTAATCATTATTTTTGAGTAATTTTATAAAACTCAAAAATAATCATTATTTTTATTCAAAAAAATAAAACTCAAAAATAATCATTAAAAATGAGTTTTATTTTTTTCGCTTAAAATAAAACTCAAAAGTAATTTACCGCTTCTGTGCTAAAATTTGTACCAATATTATTTATATCCCTATAAAAGGACACCATAGCTACCTTCCAGCATAATTTTTTTTTGATCGGAGCACGATAGCCCATTCAAACTTGCATCAAAACATGAAAAAACATCGAAAAATGTATAATCAGTGTTAAAAACACTAAACAATGATTTCGCTATTCGTCTCTATTTTAAAAAATTCGTCAAAATTAAAGCTATTTTTTATAATATAACTTATAATGATTACGGTCCCTGGTTAAAATAATGAGAAAAACATAGAAAAATTGGTTTACTAATCCAGAAATTTCAAAATATCTTATAATTAAAAATCATTTGCATCGACCGGATCGAGATTCAAACTCCAATCTCGTGTTTCGCATGCCGCGCACTTATCACTACGACCACTACGCCACTTGGACTGACGCTGGCAAAATCGATATACATAATCGATGTAAATTCTGGCAGAGTAAATGTAAAATGAATTAATTGACCATTCATTCTTTTTATATTATTTCCATATGAAGGAATTAGCGACAGGAAACGATGCTCCCACAGCTATTAGATTTAACAATTTTCGAGTGTAAAAATCAATTTTTTAATGAAATTCGATTGCATATTTTGCATATTTTTTTGCATATTTTTGCATATAATTTGCATATTTTATGCACATTTTTTTGCATATTTTTTGCATATAATTTGCATATTTTCGATATGCATTAAAAATTGTTTTTTTTTTTAATTATAAAATACCTAAATACAAAGTTTGGTACCAATCAGATGACAAATATGGAAGTATGCAAATTCCGAGGTCTAATTATTATATACTTATACTTTACTGATTTTAAATCTGTGCACTTTCAGGACACAGCAGCAACAGATTATACAAACGCTGCACAGCTTGATGGGCAGCAAGCCCAACATTTTGGTGCACATCGAAGTGCTCAAGGAGCTGGAGCACAAAAAGTGCCAAATGGTCATCTATGTGGAGGAGAAGCTGCAGTTGTCGCACGGCCCGAACGACAGCAAACGAATACTGGCCACGGAGTTGGCCGGCTATTTGGGCCAGGCGAATGTGAAGCCACAGCTGGCCAATCTGGGCATAACCGAAGCATTGGCGCTCACGCTGCCCGACGAGGATCAGTTGAAGGAGTATCTGGAGAATCCACCCAGAAGCGTTGATCCACGCATGTGGCGTCAGGCCAATCTGGATAATCCGGATGCCAGTCAGTTTATACCGGTGCCCATGATTGGCTTCAGCGATCTGAAGTGGCGCGTCAAGTGCCAGGAGCAGGAAACAGAAACGCATGCGCTGTACATGAAGAAGGTGGAGGGCGAGCTGCAGGAGCTGCGGCGACGACACGCCTCCGCCACGGCCAAGATATTGGAGCACAAGCGTAAACTGGCGGAAATGAGCCATCGCATACTGAGAGTAGGATTTTCAAAATTCATTATTCTAAACATACCTGTTAAATGACGATTAGTAATCATAATCATAAGTAATTCGATTATTTTTGTCGAATTAATGATTGAATTTTGATTATTTACGATTACAAAAAATCAGAAATAATCTAAAATTATTACAATTATTCAAAAATAATCAGAAAAAATCAAAAATAATCTTTTTGAGTACTCGGACTATTTATGATTAATTCTGATTATTTATGACTAATTAGTAAAAATCTAATTATTTTAAATTTTCACAATCAAAGTAGCCAAAATAATCAGAAAAAATCAAAAATAATTCGAAATAATCAGAAAGATTATTTTTGTTTTTTTTTGATTTATTTTCGGTTTTGCCCAATTAAAATTATTACAATTAATCAAAAATAATCAGAAAAAATCAATAATAATCTTTTTGAGTACTCGGACTATTTATGATTAATTCTGATTATTTATGACTATTTAGTAAAAATCTAAATATTTTAAATTTTCACAATCAAATAGCCAAAATAATCAGAAAAAATCAAAAATAATTCGAAATATTAATTTTTTCAGATTATTTTTGAATAATTGTAATAGTTTTAGATTATTTCTGATTTTTTGTAATCGTAATCAATTGATAATCACAAGTTTTTCAACTGTGAATTTTATAGTCACTACGAATATTTCCAAAAATAATCTAATTGATTAGTAATTCTAATTGAAATTTATCAGGTATAATTTTAAATGTAAATCAAACAATAATCAATTATCCTTCCCAGATCGTGGTTAAGCAGGAATGCACACGCAAGGTGGGCAGCACATTGACGCCCGAGGAGGAGGCGCTGCGCACCAAGCTGCAGAATATGCAGGCCGTTGTCTCGGCGCCCACACAGTTCAAGGGGCGACTCAGCGAGCTGCTCTCCCAGATCCGCATGCAGCGCAATCAGTTTGCCAGCAATGGGAGCAATGAGTACGCCATCGACAAGAATGCCGAGGATGAGATGAAGACCATACTGACCATGCAGCAGCGCGCCATGGAAGTGCTGAAAGAAACGGTTAACAAGGACCTGGAAGCGCTCGATATTATTATAAAAGGCTTGCCCGAATTACAGCAAACGTGAGATCGCCATGATTCGGCTTGTAACACAAATTATGTAGTTGTTTGTCCAATATAGAGTCAATGCACAAGATGTAATCGTTACAATTTATGTTTCTTTTTGTTTATTGCTGCTGCTGTCACCGGTCTACTTGAATTTCCTGTAGCTTGAACTTGCACTTTTACGGCAGACACGATAAAAAAATATAACAAATGTCTGCATGCTGGCGGGGTAACAATCGAAACAAGTTCACATACTATACAAACATGCTGCGGAAATTGTGCGAACGACAACGATTTATATGATTTATACGCTTGTCAGCGAGGAGCGTATTTTACTCGTAGTTGTAAATTTAAAGATTATTGCTTACACGTCTTGTATTGATTAGGAAAGATTAGTGTGGCGACGATTGAGTTTGAAGTTGGAAACAGCTGAATATGAAACGCAATTGAAATTATAATTTTTGTCAACTTTTTATTGCTGATTTAGCATTTTTCCTAATTTTTTTAGCAACCTCAGTTGGTAAAATAAATATCCACCATACCTTATTTGAAAGTCTTAAAATTGATTAAAATTGTTTAGCTTTAGAAAAACTAGTTATTTTTAATATAATTTCCAAATAATAATATTTTTTTTATAATAGCACTTTTTTTTGAAAATTCTTTTTGTCCTATATTCGGTCCTTTATTTTTTAAATTCTGCAATTTTTAAATTTCTTTAAATTTAAACTAAAGTTATTTTCTATATCTTTCAATACAATTTCCGAATAATAATATTTGATTAAAATAAAACTTTTTTTTTTGGAAAACAATTTTTGTCCTATGTATATTACGTCCTTTATTTTATAAATTCTGAAATTTATTATTCTGAAATTTATATATCATCTTTCGCTGAGGAAAATAAAGTTTATTTCTTTTACTTTCAATATAATTTCCGAATAATAATAGTTTTTTTGAAATAACACTTGTTTTTAAAATTATTTTTATCCTATATTCTGTTTTTTATTTTATTTTCCTGTCACTTTCACTATAATTTTCGAAAAATAATATTATTTAACATTTTTTTTTGGAAAATTATTTGTTTCCTTTATTCTGTCTTTTATTTAATAAATTCAGAAACTTATGAAATTTTTTCATCTTTCGCTGCGGAAACTAAAGTTATTTTCTTTTACTTTCAATATAATTTCCGAATAATAATATTATTTAAAAAGAACCCTTTTTAGGATAATTTTTAAATTTTCCCAGTTATATTTAGGAATATTTAGCCTGTGAGTGAAGTCATTGTGCCTTTGTTTATTTGTATAATAATATTTGTAATAATTCGATGTCAATGCACTGAGCGACTTACATTTCGTTGGCTAGTGCCTGAAATTGGACAATTTTGAAGTGATTACCTGACCATTTGACGCAATTTGGATCGCAGTCTTTAGGCTGCAGCGAACTCATTACCAGTGACAAACTCACATCATCAAATCCAATCCAATCCATTTCCATCCAGTTTGTTCAACTCCAGGCGATTCGGGTTCGAGTTGTTACATTAACATTATTATGTATACGAGGCGTAACTCTCACATTAGTGTGTGTGTGTTTGTGTTAGCTTGATTGTTGGCTCGTTATACATATATATATTTATTTCTTGGCGCTGTGGAAACTCGTTTGAAACTCGGTTTCCCAGATATACTAAGTGTGCCTGGAGTGCTGCGACGGAGACTTCCGATCGCTTCCGTTTTGCAAGTCTGGGAAAAATTATTGCAGTGTGTTGTTTGTTGTGTGTGGTGTGTGTTGTGTGTTGTGTGTTGTGGACTATAAATGAATTCGCTGTGCCCCAAGCCGCCTTACTCATTGTTGAAACTCCGTGACGGCTGTTTGCTCAACGTTTGTCCACGCATATGGACTATTAAAAGCGGCCAAAAGATCTACGAATCTCATCATGTTGAATGGGTCATTAATGGTGAGTAATTTAAGAAGACGTCTTCCAAAGACAGTCGACAAAAATCAATTAAATTTAAAATGAAAGTCAGCAAATTTATTTAAAATAGTAAATGAAAACTATAAAAAAAATTTAAATTGAAACGACATTAATATAAAAGTAATAATTATAACTAACTATAAAATAATTTTAAATTGAAACGAAATTAATATACACTGGATAACATTAATATTCGGTTATTTTCTATTCAACTTCAAGCGCGAATAAAATGTAAAAGACTAACGAAAATCAAAAATTTAAAAATGGTAGATTAAAGCTTATAATATTAACTTTTCAACAAGGTATATCGAGATTTTATTCCAAATTAAAAGGAGAAACTATAAAAAAATCAAAGAAAGCTTAAAATTTGCGTTACTTTAATATTCGGTTTTTTTTTATATATGTACATAGCTAAGAAATTCCTATTTTATGAAGAAAAAAAAGACTCAAACTCTAATATTCGGTATGATATCCATTATATTTTATGGGTCATTAATGATGAGTAATTTACTTATTTCTTATTTATTTACTTATTATTTATCGACTAAGAACAGTGGAAAAATCAATTAAATTAAAAATGATAATCAGCAATATAATTGATTTCGAAAAGAAATCAATATGAAAGTAATAAAATGTTTGTTTTTTGATGACCTTTCTAATTTGCAGAAGTAAGTTTTAGTTAACTTGAGGTCTAGTAATGTCTATAAGACACCAACAAGCAACAACACACAAAACACTTGCGGAACGCAAGGAGCATGGATCGGTATACAGCTGTTTCAAGAGATGCCAGAACCAGTTGTGAATTCTAGGTCTCAAAAGTGAAAGAATAGCTGACTAGACCTCAAGTTAACTTAATTCTATAAAAGTAATATTAAAGTGATAATAATAAAAAGTCTGGGAATATTCGCAAAATTACAATTGAAGCACATTTGTTGCTTGGATTGGGGGAAGTCCCGAAAAAAAAACCAATAAGAGAGTTGAATACTCGACAAAGTTTATTGTAATCCGCACAGATGACTCGGAAAGGTTCTTTAGTAACTTTGTATCTTATTTTTTATTTTAATTTAATTATTTTTATTTGCATTTTTACAGCTGCTGCTTTGCGCCTTTTGCGCCACTGTGGCTGCCACGCCCACACAGGACGGACAACTGCTGCATCCACACATTGTGACAATTGAGCGATTGGAGCATTTGCTGCGACGAGCAGGTGAAATCTTTGGCCCCGTTGCCCGCCAGGATGAGGATGAGGACGCACAGTCGTCGGCCAGCGAGGTGGAACCGCAGATTCAGCTGCCCAGCCAGCAGCCGCAACAGTATATGCTGCCGCCCACAGATCAGCCGTACAACTTCTACCTGCCGCTGTTTGACTACGTGGATCCCAAGTTGGATGCCAAGAGCAGGCGCATGGAGAAGATTGCACCACCGCCGCGGAGGCAGCAGCAGGAGCACAACTATTACACCGACAAGCCAAAGAAGACGCCCAAGAAGTTCCAGGCGGGCGCCAAGCACGTCAATCTCAAGTGGCTCAACACCTACGAGAAGGCCATGGGCGGCACGGCGCCCAAGGCTGTCTACTTGGAGCAGGACGAGCGCAATCGCATCAACTTCGATGACTCGTTCTTTGCCGTGGACGTGCACATGAAGACGCCGGACAATCAGCCCCATGATGGCACTGTTCCCCTTCCCGTTCCCCTCGATCTGCTGCAGCATGGCGAGCAGCTGCCCGAGGATGATCTGATGGCTGCGCCTGCCCAGCTCACGTACAACTACACGCCCAGTTCAGCCTAGAACGTGGTCCAGGTCAACTGTTATTTAATTGTAGTCAGTTTTAAAAATGCAAAATATATATTTATAAATGTGGTAAACAAAGTACATAAAAATTAATGTGGATTAAAGATTATTGATGTATTAAAAAGGCCAAACGGTTAGAGCTGGCAGGCTGACTTTTGCACACTACACAGTTATGTTTTTCCACCTTCGAAAGGCTCAAAATCTACAATTTAAGCAATTTAAGAGCATTAAATCATACCTGTTAAATTTCGATTAGAATTACTAATCAAATAGATTATTTTTGGAAATAATCGTAGTGACTATATAATTCACTTTTGAAAAATTTGTGATTTTTTAATGATTAAGATTACAAAAAATCAGAAATAATCTAAAATAATTACAATTATTCAAAAATAATCAGAAAAATAAAAAATAATCAAAAATAATCTTTTATATCAGATTATTCTTAATTTTTTCTGATTATTTTGGCTATTTTGATTGTGAAAATTTAAAATATGTTTGATTTGAACCAAATAGTCATAAATAATCAGAAAAAAATCAAAAATAATCTGAATACTCAAAACATTTTTTTGATTATTTTTTATTTTTTCTGACTATTTTTGATTAATTGTAATAATTTTAGATTATTTCTAATTTTTTGTAATCTCAATCATTAAATAATTAGGCAATATCGAAAATAATCGTAACTTAATCATTAGTTCGACTTTTAAACAAACAAATCGAATTACTAATCATTATGACTACAAATCATTATTTAACAGGTATGCATTAAATTGCTTGCTAAGAAATTAAATTAAACATTTTACATCATACTGAATTGCAATTAAAGCTGCGATTATTTTTAGCTAGTTAACATATTTGTTTAAAAATGCATTTTGAAATGCCCTGTAACATTTGAATTGCTTAGGCTGCGCGCACACTGCGAGCTAAAATCGGAGCTTACAGCGGAGCTTATAGGCGAGCTGAAAAGGTCAGCAGAAAACTAATAGATAAGCTCAGCTTTCAGTGTGCGCCCGCCCATACAAGCAGTGTGTTTGTTTTTTTTTCGAGTTGATAAGCTCAGCTGTAAGCTCCGCTTTCAGCTCCCAGTGTGAGCGCAGCCTAAGCAATGAGTATTTGCTGCTAATCTGCCAATTAAACACTCCTGAAAGCTTCCTGAGTCGTTGGTATGTGTGCAAGTTGACTTAATCTAAGCTTTAAGCCTTTGCCAGCTTAGCGACTCCTTGGCGCACAACCTTTTCTATGTCGTCCAGCAGACCTGATGCGCCAAAACGGAACAGTTCCGGCTGCAGCCAGTGCATGCCCAGCGTCTGCTTGACCAGTGTCATCCAGGCAATCGCATCCCGCACAGTTCGCACACCTCCGGCGGGTTTTAAGCCCACAATTGTGCCAGTGCGTCGCTTGAACTCCTGTATGGCGAATATCATGACCAGGCCAACGGGCAGCGTGGCATTGACGGCCTCCTTGCCGGTGGAGGTCTTGATGAAGTCCGCACCCGCCAGCATGCAGACCATGGACGCCTTGTAAACCTGAAAATGCAAATTGGAAAAATTAAACAAGTTGCAGGTACCTCAGACGAATTCCGAAACTTTCTTAAGGAATTTTAAAAAAGAAGAAAAAAAACCAAGAAGAAAATTTAAGGAATTAAAAATGGGGAAGGACAAATTTTGAATTTTAACTACTAGCAAAATTATTTTTGAAAATTTTTTTTTGCAGTTACTCTTTGAATTGTATCCAAAAATTTTTTGCATCCCAACATTTTTGGGAAAACAATCGAGGAAAAAAGTTTCTGAAAAGTGGCTTTCTTGTCATAGGTTTGAAATTCTTTCGAAGGGTATTTACATAGATGTATGAAATTATTGCATCATTCAATTGCAGGTTAAGCGACCTTATCCAGTAATATTCAATTGTTTGTTGTAACGTTGATAGACTACACTAACATAGCTGTTAAAGCAAAATAACGCTGCACGCACAGTTTTTCTGGCCAGCGTATGTATGTTGTTGAACTGATTTGACAAGGAAATCATGAAGCCAGTATAGGGTAAAATATTCTTGACAAACGTGCTTTTCCTAATTTGCGTTATTCGCCGATGAAATACATTGTCATTGACAACTTGAACTTCAGCCGTCAGATAACTGAAAACCTAATTTCGGATTCGCAAGCTTTGGATTTCTAGCTCTATTTCAGCTTCGCTAAATTTGTTGGCTAAGCAGCCCGTACTTTATAAAAAGTAAAGGGGTCTATTAATCATTTAGTCACAACAATAAGAGACTGTGCGTAATTCGTGGTTTAAAATGAATCATAGCAGACCCGATAAAGGAAAATACGAATCCCTTTGAACAACGGCAAGCTCTACACGATTGGCATTGGCACAAGCTCGCGTCTGTCGGGATACAGATACAGATGTCGTTCAGCTGTAGATGATGCATGAGATTTCCAGACTGGGACTATGTGCAGCAACAGAAACGCAGCAACAAACGCCGCGGCGTTGAAACAGCAACGCCATTTAAATTAAATACTTGGATGGGATGACGAGGGGAAGAAAGGGAAGAGATAGTATACATCTCTTTCCTCCACTTCAAACTTTGCCCAAGTTAATATTAAAAATATGTTTAACAAAATAATTATGCAAAATGTGCTCTTTTTGTCTGGTTAATATTTAACGTGGACGTTCTAGTTGTGAGTTTGAATATGATGATGAAATATGAAAGAAGGGTCAAAATATTTTGATTTCGGCTTTTCCTAATTTTTGTTTTCCCAATTTTTGTCTTCCTAATTTTGTCTTCCTAATTTTAACTTCCTAATAACTGTATTCCTACATTTCGGATTCGTAATGTTTGGATTCCTAGCATTATTCGATTTCTAATTTTTTTTTTTAATTTTCGTATTCTGAGTAATATTTTTCGAGGTAAAGGTCACACCTCAAAAAAAAAAAATCCAAAATTGGAGGGCGATTTATGATGAATTTAGATGCAAAAATTATTTCTTTTCTAGTTTTTTTTTTTAATAATTTTGAAATTTTAATGCAAAATGAACTTTTTGCATGGTTGTTTTGTGCATATTGACTTAAAAATTTAATATTGAATGAAAATATCAAAATTAATTTTTAAAAAACTAGAAGAGACCCGGAAAAAATAAATCATAAATCGCCCTCTAATTTCGGATATATATATATATATTTTTTTTTTGGAGTTGTTCCTCAAATTATGGACCTTAACCTTTTTCGGTATTCGTACAAAGAATCAAGCTGGGAGTTTTTGTTTAAATTACTCACATTCTCCATGGAACCCAGCTCGCCAATGGCCAGGATGGTCTTGAGATGGGCCCGCTTGCCGCAGGCGCTGCGCATGAGCACCACCTCGTCGTAGACGCCCTCCCAGTCGCCCACGAGCGCCAACTGTCGATTGATCACAATGTCAATCTCTGTGGCGCCTGCGTTAATCGCGTATTCAATCTCCTGCAGTCGCGTCTGCAGCCCGTATTGGCCAGTGGGGAAGCCAGTGGCCACAGCCGCAATGGACACTGCATCCAGTTTGCCAAACTGCTGCAAGGACTTGAAGGCATCGCCAACTCTCGCTGGATACACACAGACGGCGGCACAGTGGATGTCCGGCTGCAGTGCGGGCTCAACGAAATTCTCGAGCAGCTGCGGCTCGAAGGGGAGGCAGGCGCGGGTGACAAGGCGACGCACATTGGCGGCAGTGTCGTCGCCAGCCAAAGTCGTCAGATCCGTCAGAGTTAAGGCCTTCAAGGCCCAGGCAACTTCATGGGCACCGGAGACATCGGAGTTCTGGGATACGCTCGCTGCGATCTCATTCAGTTGGGGCAGCGAGAAGTTGACCCTGAGCATGGTGGCATCTGATAACCGATAGATATTTGTTTAAAAAACAATTAAAAATGTTTTTAAATTCATGTACACACTAATTACCATAGGGCAGCGTTTGGTTCACTTTCAATTCTTTGAATTCCATTTTATTTTTTGCGTTTTTCGATAACAAATTAATTGACTTCAAATTCGCGTTTCTAGGCACTGTGGGGAGATAAAAAAACACACACGGAACACAGTCCCAACCTCAACCTCAACCTGTTATCAGTTAAATAGGCAAACAGCTGTTGCCAGCGCTGCCAGACATTTTAAGGATCATTCATGCTGTCGAGAGTGCTGCCAGAGTTTTTAGTACTCGCGTTTGTAATGACAGTGTGGCTTGTGATCAGTGATGTCAAATATTTTCCGAAAAAAAAGACAAAACGGCCAAAGAATCAGGAAAAGCTAAAAAACTCAAAATAAAAGAGAGAAAAACAGGCTAAACTTTTTAACAATTTTTTTTAAAGTCTTAAAGCACCTTAAATGAGTTTTTTCGGCATTTTCTTTGTCATTGAACTTTGCCCACGGTGCCCATCATTTTTATTTGCCAGACATTTTTATTCGTATGGCAACAAGAATTTTTATTTATTTATTAATATAGCACGACTAAAAGCAGTCGGCAAAAAGTAAAATAATTTTTAAAATTAAAATGAAATTAAAATTACTAAATAATAAAAAAAATTTATGCAAAATTTAATATTTAATTTTGTGTCAAAGCCAACCGTATCTGCAGAGGAAAAATATACATATGCATATAATTGAACAGTATCGAACACGGTTGCCACTGAAAAATATCTGATTGAGCCAAAAACAAACAAAAAATGAGCCAAATTGACTAAAAAATAGCCAAAACTTTTGTTTTGCAGTTTATGCTATTTTTGCATTAAATTAAATAAAAAATATTTTGTTCAGAAACACTTTAAGCATTAACACATATTTCCAAAGTATTTCAAATTTTCATCTTAATCTAGTGATTGTGTTATTAAATAAAAATATATATGTACTTTAGCTTAAAACTATACAAAATAACTGATTCTAAACTGTTGGAAAAGAGCCAAATCGAAAAATAAAAACGTGATATCGAATCCTTTTTGGATTAAATTTAATTGAATCTAAAAAAAGCCAGATTTTTGGATAGAAGATGTTGGAGACTTTTCCCGGCTGAAGCAGTTAAAAACCTGGCAAATCTATATGTTTTAAACCAGGGATTAAAACCGAAACGAATATCGGTTTCAGTTACGGTTTCGGTTATGTTCGCATTTAGGTTTTCGGTTATCGGTCACGCAAAGCCTTTGAATAAAGGTTTCGTAACGGTGAACCGGTTTTTGTATATTTTGGTTTTAAAATACCGGTTTGGTTTCGGTTCAGATACAAATTTTTATTTTGCAAGAATATAATTATTTTATTAATATAATAAAATTAATTAAAAAGGAATTACTTTCTTAATGTTTCATTCTCACATTTATTTCACATGTAATTCAAAATTAAAAAAATAATGAAAATCAAAATAAAAAACGAATAACAAATTATCAGAGATCGCAAACAAGACTTATGAGTCGGAAAAAATAGAAACAGCTCAAAAATGTTCGATATAAATTATTTTTAACTTGTTTTTTAAATTTGTATAGTAAAAATTAAAATTAGAACATGTTTCTAAAATTGTTTTTAATAGTTGTACTCGTACCATAACTCTTATTTGCAATTTTTAAAACAACAATTAAAAATAAAATTTTTTTCAATTTTTATTTTAAAAATTTGAAAGTAAAAATTTATTTTTGGATGTATGAAAAACCGAAATTAACCCTTATAAATGAAACGGTTACTAAACGGTTATTTCGGTTTACAGAGTTTCGGTTTAAAGGTTTCGGTCAAATGAAAATTTTTTTTTTCGGTTACGGTTTGAGTTACGGTTTTAAATTTCAATCGGTTTTTACCGGTTAAGGGTTACGATCTCGGTTAGGGTTTTAATCTCTGTTTTAAACTTTTTTTCCTGAAAGTATAAAATCAATAGTAGCTTCTATCACACCATTTCCATCTTAAATAATTAATTACGTATTTATGTATTTATATTTCTAATGAGGTGTCCATGGTAATTATTTAATGTTAATCACGCCACCTGATTATAACAAACAAGCTGACCTCCGAAATGAGGTGTAAAGCGCTTAAATAAATAATGCAAATAGTAAAAGCAATGGTGCAACTATTTACTCTACAGAATTTTATAAATTTCAAAATTTTTTTTTAATTAAATGTTTTTTCTAATTTTTTGTATATTTTGTAAAAGGCTGTTAATGAAAAAGGTGCTTTAAAAATCAACTAATTTTTGATTTAAATTAAATATTGTTGAAGTTCTTTAATCATCCAGTACTCTGCGAATAATTGCAAAGAATCGATATGTAATGTTCATCATCTGTGGAATATATATTCTTATTGGGTCAGATTTATTGAGGATTATTTGACTTACATTCTTGAAAGTATCCAGCGAAATGTTGATCACACCCTTGGCCGTGAGTACAGCTGGCTTCCCAGTGGTCGACATAATGAAGAGTAGATGCTTCCGATATACGGGCGATCCGTCGTACCAGCTTTGCGTGTAAGCAGACTGTGGCAATGATTCACTCTGCGATCGTGGTTATAGCTATTATATACATTAAGAACATATTTTGAACCAGCGGTGGGCGCGCAGTGGCTCCGGGAGCAAGCGGCTGCTCCCAAATTCAGATTTCGTGCCCACCGCTGTTTTAAACCCTACCAAGTCAATCAATAGTTGTCCGTAGTAGCAAACCATGTAGAACTGAGAGGCGCACATAATGAAATATGATAGAAAAGAGACACCATATAAGGTCAGGCCCCGTAAAATTGTGTAGAAGGCAACGCAGCAAAGTGTGCTGGCCGTGGTAAATAGATTATAGGCCAACAGCATGCCAAAAATTGCATTGAGCTCCTTGTGCAAACTAAACATGAATTATAAACAAAAGTTTATGTTTTATTTTTACTATTAATTAATAATTATTATTTAACGATTAAACGATTTTAAAATATAAATTATTAAATAAAAGTTATTTGTTGATTTTTATAAAAAAAAATTTAATTTAAATTCTTATTTTTTGAACCAAATAAAAGAATTATTAAATATTAATTAAATTTCAATTTTTATTTAAAAATCATAATTTAAAATAAAAGTTAAATAAAAATTATTTTTAAATTTTTTCTATAAATATTGAAAATAAGAATTGTTCTTCGATTTTTATTGTACAAGTTGAAAAATAAAAACTGACTGTAAATGTTTTTTGAATTGGAAGGCGTAATTCCAGCAGTGTCATGAATAATATTCATTCATTGAATTTTCATTGAATATACAAAGATTTTTATATTAAAAATTTTAAAAATAATTTTAATTTTCTATTTTCATGAAATTCACCCTTTATTTATATTATAATTTTATTATAAATAAAATAATAAAACTTTTATTTTTAACAATTTTTAAATAAAAATTGTAAATAAAAGTTTATCCAGTTTCTCATAACTCTTATTTGCGGTCCCTGCTAATTATGTGTGGAATTATGTACAGACCAAAAATAGCATTGAGCTCCTTGTGCAAACTAAACATGAATAATAAACATAAGTATTATTATTATTTTTACCAGGGACTGAAAATAACTGTTATTGATCAAAATTTCAACTCAAAAAATCACATATAAGGACTAATGCGATCTTTGTTTAAAATACATTAATTTGTTTGTAAACAGCCAGTAAACTTATATTTGAGATTAAACAAAATAAAAGTTTCAAATAATTATTATTTTTGAATTAAAAACATATAAGAAATTGTTCATAAAAGTCTTTTAAGAATATCATTGTTAATACTCAAGATAAACATTCCAAATTTTCAACAAGAAGATGATAATTTAAATTAAAAATAAATCAAGTTTAATCGTTATTTTTTATTTATATAATAAAAATCAATATTAATAATTATTTATATTTTTTTTTAATTAAAAATAATTATTAAGTATGATTTATAAAGTAAAAGTCTTTAAGTAATTATTAAAAATAATTTTTTCTTATATTCCTCATAACAGTTTCGGTCCCTGATTTTTACTATTAATTAATAATTATTATTTTCGAATTATGTATGGAATTATGTACAGACCTGAGCACATGGTGATGTCTTCTCACAACACTGACCAGAAATTCACAGTCCTGCGTGGAACGTTCCCTGCTGGGCCTGTAGTTGGCCAGCTGCTGTCCGAGATGGGCAAAGTGAATGCAGATTTGGCAGGAGAGACACATCATCCACACGTCAGTGCCCAAGTTGAAGGTCATGAAAAAGTGGCTGCAAGTGAACTCCAAGATCTGCGTGAACACATAGTTGAGAGGCGAGTTCGCGTCGTAGCTGAGCTGCATGGGATAGGCCCGCAGATAGGGAAACTTGGCCTCGTTGCCCACGGCAAAGCGCTGATAAAGATACATGCAGGCCGACTGTAAACATGGTCCGAATATAACCAGCAGTATAACCATAACGAAATAATAGAATCCATAGCGTATAAGTCGCGGCCAGTAGTAAAAATTGACATTATAATCCCGTCGCTCTGATTTATTTCTCGGATAGATAGAGCGCAACTTTTCACTGAGTTCTCGAATGCGATTGCGATAGTATAAAAACGTAAAGATCTTGATTTCCGAATTGATGGTTAGAAAGAAAATCTCCGCGTAGCGCATTATGGTCACTGGATCGCCCGCCAGAGTTTCCCATTGCACGATGCGCAGCATCATATAGGAGATGAGGTAGTAATGACTGGCCAGGCCAACCAAAAAATATGCCCGCATCAGAAGCTTCTGCCACAATGGCTTGGGACTGTCGAAGAGATCGTAGCCAATCAGTTGGAACATCGTGTTCGGTATGCGGATGAACTCCTCGTAGCTGCGTTGGATTTGTTCCTCTGCCTTGGCCATTTCTGTGGATTATTCTCGTACTTGAACTGATTTAGTTGTGCGACCGACTTGACTGTTATATAGTTGAGAAAAGAACGATTCATTTAATATTTAAATTGACGCGGACCACAGACGAATAAATAATTTAAGTATTATCGTGTGAATGTGACACCTTAGACCGATTTTAATCGGTTAATCACACCCAATTAGTTCTATTCTATAATCAGCATGGCATTGTGACTTATCCGCAATGTTCAAAGTCAATCAATAGTCGAACTTATCAATGAAAATTGCAAGCTGCAACTTACGTATTCTCAAGTACTTCCCATTTATAAATCAGCGAAAAAATTCCAACTCAAACACCTGACAATCACTATCAATTAATCCATGTGTCTTATCTAATGCATTGTACAATTCTATAGTGACAATGCCCATGGCTATAACACTTTAAGATTTTTATAGCTATCCATATAATTGAGACTATACACAGAACAAAAAATGCGGGATATTTAGCCCGAATTCAATCCGCAGCGATGTCAGAAGTGGGGTAATCTCGGATTTTCTTAAACCAAGTATAAGAAATACTTGATTTTTTCAATCCCGAATTTAATCCTTAAATTCTTAACTTCAGGCTAAAACATATGTATTAATTATAATGTTTTACGTTACATTGAAACTTTTTTTTTTTAAATTTTTTTTTAAACATTTTTTTTTTTAAATTTTTTTTTAGATTTTTTTTTAACGTTTTTTTTAAACTTTTTTTTAATCCTTTTTTTTTAAATATTTTTTTTTACAATTATTTTTTTTAGTAGATATTTTTTTTAAAACTCTTTTTTTTTAATTGACGGGGGGAATCGAACCCAGATTTTTTCAAACTGGAGTCGGCGACTCTAACCATTGAGCCACCGGACCGGTTGAAATGAGAGAGAATTTTCCTCTCGCGCTCAGCAAATGTGTATTTTTCGCATTTTAATCCCGATACAGGCTTGATTATTCAGCTTAATCCTGAATACATACTTAAAAAATGCGAGCTTAAATTAAGTATTTTATGCTTGATTTTAGAATGGCATTTTTTTCTGTGTAACAATGCCAATGGCTATAACACTTTAAGATTTTTATAGCTATCCATATAATTGAGACTATATATAAAATTTTGTTATCTATTCATCGCTCTAAATATATATTATTTTCTTAGTGTGATTCATTTGGATTATATATAAATAAAATAAAAATAGATAGATTCAAAATTCATAATTAACAATAATTGGATAAGCTTGTTAATTGGAAAAATATCAATACCTAAGAAATTTGTCAATCTATTTATACGCACATTTAATTGTTATTTGTTTTAATGCTTGGCCGATAATGGAGAAGGGTACTTTACTTATTTCGATATGCTATCGTCTGTTAGGACTTGAGTTGGCCACAGATAAGATGTTTCAGGTGTTAGCCATTTGTAACGTACTATAGATCCACTCGACTCGTAACTGGCCTGGATTTATGACGAAAATCGACATTATAAATGGAACGGCTGTGCTATTGGGTCTTTCACATCCAATTGAAGCTCGTGAAGGTGAAGAAGTGTCTTTGGCAGCAGAATGGCGTTTATACCCACCACCTACAATGAGAAGGACAGCACCTGGAGTGGTGCGAATCGCAGCTCCATGTTCAACTATGACACAAGTGTGGGCAAAGTCATTTGCAACACCATGCGGAACTGGCCGAAAAACGTGTGTCAGGTGAGGTATTAACACGTCTGAATATTGAATTAGTACACACTGAAAAAAGAATGCCATTCTAAAATCAAGTATAAAATACTTGATTTAAGCTCGTGTTTTTTAAGCATGTGTTCAGGATTAAGCTGAATAATCAAGCCTGTATCGGGATTAAAATGGGAAAATACACATTTGCTGAGTGCGAGAGGAAAATTCTCTCTCATTTCAACCAGTCCGGTGGCTCAATGGTTAGAGTCGCCGACTCCAGCATGAAAAAAATCTGGGTTCGATTCCCCCCGTCAATTAAAAAAAAAAAGTTACAATAAAATAATGTTAAAAAAAGAATTTAAAATAAAAAAAAATTTAAAAAAAAATTAATTAAAAAAAAAAATGTTTTAAAAAAAATTAAAAAAAAAAGTTTAAATGTAACGAAAAGCATTGTAATTTTTTATTTTTTAGCATGAATTTAAGAATTTCTGGATTGAATTCGGGATTGAAAAAATCAAGTATTTCATACTTGGTTTAAGAAAAGCCGAGATTATCCCACTTCTGACATCGTTTCGGATTGAATTCGGGCAAATATCCCGAATTTTTTTTCTGTGTATTAACTAGTATCTTAACAAAATGCAGATTAACGACGCTGACGGCGTAACAGTGACAAATGGTGAGGGCATCACCTGGGCCATAAGGATAGCGCAGTATCTGAAGCAAAGGGGACTTAACCACAAGGATGTTATTGGCATTGCGGCTAAAAATACTACCTACCTCATGCCCCTGGGTGTGGCCTGTCTAATGAACGCCACTCCGTTCCATTCCGTCAATCCCATGCTGGACGAGGGTAAGTCTAACTATTGATTCATTGCCAAAGATCCCTTATAACTAAATTTATTTTGAATATTTAGCAACCATCAAATATGTTTTTGAAATCACCAAGCCCATGTTGATATTTTGTGATGGCCAGGATTATGAGAAGATACACGCGGCTACTCGGGGCTGGCATCCGGAAATATACACACTGATCGATCATGTTGAGGGCGTGCCCAAGATAGAGACCCTTCTGGAGCCCACAACAACGGAAATGTTCTATCAGTGAGTGAAATATAATGAGTTTTGAACATTTAAGTGAGTAATATGTGCAATTTAAATATAACTTTTAGACCGGAACCTCTTAAGACTGGAGGAGATCAGACCGTGGCGATTCTGTGCTCTTCCGGTACCACTGGATTACCCAAAGCCGTCTGCATATCGAATAGTATGCTGATACAGGAGAACATGTAAGTGATCAGGTCACATTCCTTAATTTTAACCATACCTGTTAAACTTCGATTAGAATTACTAAACATTTTTGTGATTATATAATGATTACGATTGCAAAAATCAGAAATAATCTAAAATTATTACAATTATTCAAAAATAATCAGTAAAAATCTAAAATTATGTTTCTGATTATTTCGCATTATTTTGTTTTTTTTTCTGATTTTTTTGGCTACTTTGATTGTGAAAATTTACAATAATTTGATTTTACTAAATAGTCATAAATAATCAGATATAATCAAAATAATCTGAAAAAAATCAAAAATAATTCGAATACTCAAAAAGATATTCAGGTACCAGAAATCGCTTTCACTTGAATTTCATACAAATTTAAGTGAATTTCAAGCGAAAGCGATTTCGTGCCACAGAAATCGCTTTCACTTGAATTTCATACAAATTTAAGTGAATTTCAAGCGAAAGCGATTTCTGTGGCACCCCTGTATATTTGATTATTTTTGATTTTTTCTGATTATAATTGTAAAAATTTTGGATTAGTTTTGATTTTTTGTAATCGTAATCATTAAATAATTGGGCTAAACCTAAAATAATCGTCATTTAATCATTAGTTTCACTTTTAAACAAAAATAATATAATTAATAATGAATATGATTACTAATCATTATTTAACTGGTATGTTTATAAGATATTTATTAACCCTTCAAATTATTGCAGGCTCGTCAGCAGCGAATCGATAATTTTTACATCCAGTTCCTTGGATTGGATAACTGGTCTCTGGGCCTTTATATTCAGTACCGTCTTCGGCTGTACACGTATCATCACTAATAAACCCTTTAGTCCGGAATACTTTGTGCAGCTGGTGAAGAGCTACAAGATCAACTACGCCGTGGTTCCGCCCCGCCATCTCTCCGCCCTGATCACCTGTCCGGATGCCACGACGGAGGCTCTTGCGCCCATTCGGATGCTCAACTATGGAGGAGGTTTGGTGTCCCTAACCACATTGCAGCGGGCCCAGGAGATTTGCAAGTCGGCCATGCTCAACTCCGGATACGGAATGACCGAAGTGGGCGCCATCACAGTTAATATTGGGATAAGCAACAACTCCGCCGCGGGCAGACTCTTGCCGGGCATGAAAATACGAATTGTCGACGAGGAAGGCCAGAGTGTAAGCCATAATAAGGTCGGAGAGATCTATGTGCACACTGGACAGGCCTGGAATGGTTACTACGGCAATCCCGTGGAAACCCGACGCATGCAGGACTTTGAGGGTTGGTTCCACACCGGCGACTTGGGCTACTTCGACGACCAGAACTTCCTCTACATTGTGGATCGCAAGAAGGAGATCTTGAAGTACCAGGGCCTGCACTACTGGCCCACGGAGATCGAGACGGTGATCGCCGAGCTGCCGCAGGTGCAGGACGTCTGTGTCGTGGGCGTCTACGACGAGCGACAGGGCGACGCGGCTGGTGCCCTGATCGTCAAGCGCCAGGGCTGCGAGATCAGCGCCAAGGCCGTGATCGATCACGTGGCCAAGCGGCTGACGGGCGTGCAGAAGCAGCTCCACGCCGGAGTGCGATTCACGGACAAGTTGCCAGCCAATGTCAATGGGAAGACGCTACGCAAGACAGCGCGGGAAGTTTTTGTTTCCCAAAATGGCAACAGCAAATAATTTGTAGTTATTTTATAAGCTCTATTCTTTCTTACTAGGTTCATAAATAAATATATATTACACGACAATCAGATACTTCAATTTCTAAGTACACAACAGACAATGTGGAATACTTCCTTCCACTATCTAAAGTGGTTTGTTTAATTTTTGAACACGAGCCAATGAGGAGAAATTATTCCAGTACTTCAGACTCTTGAGATAATATTATGCACGGAGCTAAATCAGTTCGAGGGGTATCTCGTCTAATCTTTTGAATGAGTGGTTATGAGTATGTTTTGGGGTATTATTCCCAATTCGAGCACACTCAATTAGAGCGCTCCTCTTTGTATTCTTTTGCTTAGAGTAAGTGCCATACGTTTTAATTGAATTACGGACGCGAATAGGAACGTGTCAAAATTTTGTAGATATGTACACTTGCCAGAAAAACTATGCGTACACACTTTTTTAACTTTAACAGCTATTGTAAGTTAAGTTATCATAGCAAACAAAATATATTTGGAAAGGTCGTTTAAATTCCGTTTGAATGATGCAAAAATGTCCTTAACCCATTAAGAACCCATTGAAAAATTCGATTTTTTGTCCACGTCTACTTTTTCAACTTTTATCCTCGATTATTTAAAAAAAAAAAATTTTGATGCAAACAAATTCTTGAAACAGTTCTAAGAGTAACTGCAAAAAAAAAATGTTCAAAAATATTTTTGATAGTATTTTTTTATAGTTTTTTAAAAAATCCTAAAAATTACTATTTTACCCCTTTTGTCGGCTTTTCACACAAAAAGTAGCTTTTTAACATAGCTTTTTTCAAAAATATTATAAAAAATAATAGCAAACATTTTTTTGAAAAATTTGTTTTGCAGTTCAATATTTAGTGAATTAATTTAGCTTTTTTAGTCTACAATACTATATAACACTCAATAGAAATGTATTGAATTTACACTATAAAAGCAAGAGCGACCTAAATGGGTACACAAACTTCTTTAAAGCCCTTTCTAGTCCCCAAAAATCTGAAAAAATCGACTACTCTCACAGTTTTTAGGATAGAATGCTCTTTTCAGCGCTTGGCGTTTTCTTTCATTGTTATCTTTAGTTCTACTTAATAGCATCAAGATCGGATAAATGCTACGGTTTTAATGGCTGTTTTAAGCTCTTTAGCATCGAAAGCACCTTAAAGTATGCAGTAATTTTAATAACGTTGCCTTATCGGTTCAGCTCGCTTCTGCCTTCGCTCTCACTAAGGCACCTTGAAGCGATTGTCTATAAAAAAGCTTTGCATAGAGCTTTCTATGACGCGTATTCCGGCATTAGCCTTAGCCGATAATAGAGCAGGGCACTTCACACATATTTTCTGATAAGTTATCGACTGCTAGGACTTAAGTTTGTGTCAGATAAGATGTTTAGCGCGAATCGTGCATCGTTTCAGTATTTCATATGACATTGGACCTTGTGAAGGCGAAGAAGTTTGTTTGCTAGCAGACATGATATCAAAATGAATGAGAAGGACAAGATTAATTTTCAACACAATGACCAAAAAAAAAATGTCTGGTGGGTATTAATATCTTCAAGATATTTGTGAAATTCGTGAATTAGTATCAGGGATTAAAACCCTAACCGAAACGATTGAAATTTAAAACCGTAACTGAAACCGTAACCAAAAAAAATTATTTTTATTTGACCGAAACCTTAAAACCGAAATTCTGTGAAACTCTGAAAAAAAATTTCAAAAAGTTGTATTTTTGATTGTTATTTAAAAAATTGCAAATAAGATTTATGGTGTAACTTTTAAATTAAATTTTAAAGCATGTTTCATTTTAAATTTTTATTATAAAAATTTAAAAAATAAGTTAAAAATAATTTTAAGCGGAAAATTTTGAGCTGTTTCGATTTTTCTGACTCATAAGTCTTGTTTGCGATCTCTGATATTTTGTTATAAGTTTTATACTTTATTTTTGATTTTCTTTTTAATTTTTGCCTATTTAATTATTATTATTATATTATTAATATAATTATATTTTTTCAAACATAAACCATACCGGTATTTCAAAACCGAAACATACAAAAACCGGTTCACCGTTACGAAGCCTTTTATCAAAGATTTTGCGTAACTGAAACCGATGTTTGTTTCGGTTTTAATCCTTGATTAGTATTGATTAATTACAAATTGCAGATGGCTTGAAACGGAAGAGGACTTGAGAAAATTCTGAAGTAAATTTAATCCGATACTGTCACCAAATTTGGTAGCTCTAGCTCTTTTCCAGCTTATTGTATTCCAAAATACTTTAAATCGCTTTTCGGTAAACCCTCTCCCAAATTTAAAAATAGCTGGAAAAGCGTCATAGCGCGTTGTCTCCCAGTATTATCGCTTTGCTTGTGGCGCGTCATTCTGACTCTGTCATTCGCCTCAGCAGATAATTGAGCAGGGTACTTGAAGAATTGTTATTTTTGATATGCTATCGATCGTTAGGACAACCGATAAGATGTTATTGGTGTTAGCCATTTGAAAATCGCCTGGATTTATGGTGAGAACTGACAGTATAAGTAGAAGAGCAGTATGACTCGCTAGTTCACATTTAAGTGTACCTCCGGAAGGTAAAGAAGTAATTTTGGTAGCAACATGGCGTTTATACCCACCACCTACAATGAGAAGGATAATACCTGGAGTGGTGCGAAACGCAGCTCCATGTTTGACTATGACACAAATGTGGGCAGAATCATTTTCAATAACATGAAGAATTGGCCCAAAAACGTGATTCAGGTGAGTAATACTTGTGATAAGAATTTCAAAATTGTATTTAATGTATACAAACTGCAGATTAACGATATTGACGGCGTATCAGTGACAAACACTCAGTGTATTACTTGGGCCATTCGGATAGCACAGTACTTGAAAAAGCGAGGATTCAACAACCCGGACGTAATTGGCATTGCGGCTAAAAATACCACTTACCTTATGCCCCTGGGTGTTGCCTGTCTGATGAACGCCACTCCGTTCCACGCTGTAAATCCCATGCTAGATGAGGGTATGATCCAATTTTATAGATCTCCAATGACTTAACTAAATATAATTTGAATTTTTAGATACCATCAAATATGTTTTCGGAATAACTAAACCCATGTTGATATTTTGTGATGGCCAGGATTACAAAAAGATACATTCGGCTACTCGAAGTTGGCATCCTGAGATATACACACTGATCGATCATGTTGAGGGTGTGTCCAAGATAGAGACCCTTCTGGAGCCCACAACAACGGAAATGTTCTACCAGTAAGTAATGAACACGATTTCAATATTTAGGTGACTAATAATGGTAACTCATACGAATTCCGAAACTATTTTAAGGTGTTTTAAGAAAGAAGAAAAAAAACTAAGAATAAAATTTTAGGAATTCAAAATTGGGAAGAAAAAATTAGGAATCATAACTAATAAATCATAAAAAAAAAAACAAAAAGGAGAAAAAATTGAAAAACATATAAGCAACAAGCAACCGTCTAATATCGCTACTCAAAGCATACGACGAACACAAAAATTATAAATACAATATACTGGGGTGCCACAGAAATTAAGTGGAATTAAAGCGAAAGCGATTTTTGTGGCTTCCCCGTTAGTGAATTTTTATATAAGGTAGACCCTATTGAAATCGAAGTCCTGATTTTGAAGAAAATGGTTCGACAAATGTTGTATTTTTACTAAGAGAAAAAAGCCGAAATCAAAAATATTATATTTTATTAAAAATCACGAGATTTATATTCTTTATTTCGGCTTTTCCGAATTTTTTTTCCCCAATTTTTGATTTCCCAATTTTGGAATCCTTATAAATGTATTCCTAATTTCGGATTCGTAATTTTGGATTCCTAATTTGTTTTCCGAATTTTTGTTTTCTGAGTAATATTTTTCGACATTCGTATATAGAATCACAAGTAATTCTAATATTTTTAATCCATGTACAACTTTTAGACCGGAACCTCTTAAGACTGGAGGAGATCAAACCGTGGCGATTCTGTGCTCTTCTGGAACCACGGGATTACCCAAAGCCGTCTGCATATCAAATGGTATTATTATCCAAGATAATGGGTAAGTAAGCCGTGATTAATGCAATTCCCGCATATTATTAACACCTTAAGTATTTTAGGCTCTTCAACAGTGAATCGATTATTTATGCAGGCAGCTCTTTGGATTGGATTACTGGCGTCTGGGCATTCACCATCACCTCAGTGTTTGGCTGCACACGCATCATCAGTAATAAGCCCTTCAGTCCGGAATACTTTGTGCAGCTGGTAAAGAAGTACAGGATCGACACTGCAATGCTGCCTCCCCGACACCTCTCCGCCCTGATCACCTGTCCGGATGCCACGACAGAGGCTCTCTCCTCGTTACGTATGCTCAGCTATGGAGGAGGATTGGCGAGCCTAACGACCGTGCAGCGGGCCCAGGAAATATGCAAGTCTGCCATGCTCACCTCCGGATACGGAATGACCGAGGTGGGTTCCATAACAGTCAATATTGGTATCACCAATAACACCGCCGCTGGAAGACTCTTGCCTGGCATTAGAATCCGAATCGTCGATGACGATGGCAAGCGTTTGACCTACAATCAGGTCGGAGAGATCTATGTGCACACTGGAAAGCCCTGGAACGGTTACTACGGCAATCCCGTGGAATCCCGACGCATGCAGGATTTTGAGGGCTGGTTCCACACCGGCGACTTGGGCTACTTCGACGATCAGAACTTCCTGTACATTGTGGATCGCAAGAAGGAGATCTTGAAGTACCAGGGCCTGCACTACTGGCCCACGGAGATCGAGACGGTGATCGCCGAGCTGCCGCAGGTGCAGGACGTCTGTGTCGTGGGCGTCTACGACGAGCGACAGGGCGACGCGGCTGGTGCCCTGATCGTCAAGCGCCAGGGCTGCGAGATCAGCGCCAAGGCGGTGATCGATCACGTGGCCAAGCGGCTGACGGGCGTGCAGAAGCAGCTCCACGCCGGAGTGCGATTCACGGACAAGTTGCCCGATAATGTCAATGGAAAAACGCTTCGTAAGACAGCGCGGGAAGTTTTTGTTTCGCAAAATGGAACCAGCAAATAATTGTCAGTTTTTTAAAGAACTTAAGAGAGTTATTGGTAGTTTTCTTTCATTGTTAAATTAAATTCTACTTAATAGCATTTAGATCAGATAAATGTTATGGTGTTAATGGCTGTTGTAAGTTTATAAACATCAGAAGCCCCTAAAAGTATGCTGTAATTTCTACAACACTGCCTTATCGCGTCAGGTCGTTTCTGTCTTCGCTCTATCTCTGAATTCAAGTTGGAAATAATAACAGAAAGAAAAAAAGATAAAAAAAATACTCTCTTTTTGGCACCTTCAAGCGATTATCTATAAAAAAAAGGGTGCTTCACACATATTTTGGTAGTTAAGCATAGTACGCAAACTCTAGAAAAGGCCTGGCCTTAACCCAAACTCCATATTTAGCTACGCTCGGGTGTCCGCAGACTCAAGAAAATAACAGAATGGGCAGCACTGTTTGAAACAGCTGACTGGCCCAGCGAAACATCGAACTGTTTAGAGCAGGGATGCCCATCGCCTATGCACACGACGCACATTTGTTTTTGTTTTGCACATAGGGTATGGGAAGTGTGTGAGAATACACATTGGCAAACTTCTGGCGCACATTGGCAAATTACACAAACAAATTTTGCACATTACGCTTTCAAATCCGAATGTATTTTGTTGTTGTCTTATCGTTTGGTGTACACCGAAAAAAGAAGAAGTTTTTTTCGTTGTGAAACGCTTGTGTTTTTTTTTGAAGAAACATGTTCCTTTTTTTTTCTGTGTACACATTGAAATAAAAAAAATTATCGTTTCATGGCATTCATAAGGCAGCTTTGGGCACCCCTGGTTTAGAGTTTCGCTGGGTATACTGGAGATAAATGTCTGGTACACAAGTGACAACGATGAAGAGTATTTGAATTTGGTCAATAACGATGACAATATTGGTAGATTACAAGTAGAAATCTAAAATTGTTTTCATAGACATAAATTAGATAATTTTGTATTTCGAATTTCAGTTTGAAAAACTGGTTGCGATCCCCAGTGAAACTCAAATTCTCTGCTAGTCTTAAAAAAAAAGTAAATAAAAAAAAATTAAAAATAAAAAATATAATTTATTGTCTTGACTTTTATTGAAATTTAGTTTAAGCATAAAATAAATAGAGTGATTTGCTAATTACAAGTAGCCCCTGAGTTGAACTTACGCGATGTGGCATCGATCTAATTAGCCTATAAACGCGCCAAGACGCTGCTCCCAATAACCAGGAGCACTGCCAGGATTTTGTGGTGGCAACTGGCGCCAGATGTTGGCGATGGTTGTGGCTGCTCCGTGGACACGGATGTGTCCGTGGAACTGATGCTGTGATCGTGCTGATGATCCTGTTCCACTGGCCGCCTGACGTTGCCCGTGCGGATCTCCACTTTGGGCAGTGGAAAGCAATAGACACGCTCCACTTCCACCTGTATGGGGCTGGAGCTTTCCGAGGCCGTCTCGGTCACAGTCAGAGGCACACAAATGGTTGGCTCCTCGGCGGAGTTGCGCTCCTCGTAGGGAATGCCCACGCGCGTGATGTTCATGGGCAGCTGGGGAATCAGGGACTCCGGCACACTCAGCTCGCTGTGCATTTGGGCCGAGCTCAGCGTATCCTCGTAGTATTTGTAGTCATCACTCTGGTCCACAAGATCATCGTCGATGCGATCGATGCGATCGATGCTGCTGCTGCCTCCAGGATTTGGATGAATGCGTTCCGTACTCGCGCTCGACGTGGCGTCCAGAAAATCCGTTGGCCAATTGAGCGCGATTGTCGTGGCCTCAGTCGACGGAATGGAACTGGGAGTTGATGCTTCTGTGCTCCTCACTCTCAGAACTGAACCCGGAACCGGCTGCGTGCTCTCGTAACTGTGCGTCGGATAGGGATAGGGCAGCGGCATCCAGCTGTCCTCGGTGGTCTGTGTGGACTGTCGATGTGCTGTCGTCGTCTCGATGGACTCGTTGATCTGCTTGGCCATTGCCCGCAGCAGAGGATCCGTTGCATTCATGCGCAACACCTCAACTGGTGCTTCGGGCTGAGGTTGTGACTGGGACTGGGATTGGGTTGGTAGCTGGGGAGTTCGCCAGCGACCTCGCGATTCCTGTGCCCGCTCGAAGCTGTCGCGACGCGCATAGGGATTGTGATAGCCTCCAGACGCTGTGCGTTGCTCCAGCTGTGGCTCCTGCTCCTCACTGGACGCCCTTTCACGACTGTTGATAGCTGCAATGCACGCAAATAAACATGAAAGCTCCATCAAAAGCACATCACATAAAGCTGGCTTGAAGCTCAGCGTTCACAACATTTCTTAAAAAGCACATTAAAGCTTAATTCAATCATTTGTATTGGTACATAAAATGCTATCTGAATTCGGGAGCACTAACTACAACAACATCAACAACAACAACCCTATTAGATTCTACCTAAGTTGGGAGCAGCCGCTGCTCCCGGAGCCACTGCGTGCCCACCGCTGCTATAAAGCTTCGTCGGTGCTTTTAATTTAACAATAACAATAGTTTTTCAAAAGCACATGCAAATTTGTATGTTTAAACTCGGAAATAAGAGCATTTATTCATTATTCATTCATTTATTCCTATTAAATTATTCCTAATTCATCACGTCAAAAAAAAAAAAAAAAAAAAAAAAATAAACAAATTTATAAAAAAAAACTAAAATCTTACATTGATAAGAAAATGCCATTCAAGTATAAAATACTTAATTTAAGCTCGCATTTTTTAAGTGTGTATTCAGGATTAAGCTGAGTAGTCAAGCCTGTAACGCGATTAAAATGGGAAAATATACATTTGCTGAGCGCGAGAGGAAAATTCTCTCTCAGCCTCTCTCATTTCAACCGGTCCGGTGGCTCAATGGTTAGAGTCGCCGACTGCAGTTTGAAAAAAATCTCGGTTCGATTCCCCCAGTCAATTAAAAAAAAGGATATTAATAAAAAATTTGAAAAACAAATTTAAAAAACATTTTTCTATTAAAAAGAATTGTAGAAATAAAAACATTTAAAAAAAAACGTTTAAGAAAAAAAAATTAATTAAAAAAAGCTTAAAAAAAAGGTAAAAAAAAGTCTGAAAAAAAAATTTTAAAAAAAGTTTAAATGTAACGAAAAACATTATTACATATGCAAATTTTTTAAGTCTGAATTTAAGAATTTCTGGATTGAATTCGGAATTGAAAAGATCAAGTATTTCAAACTTGGTTTAAGAAAATCCGAGATTACCCCACTTCTGACATCGTTTCGGATTGAATTCGGGCTAAATATCCCGGGTTCTTTTTTCTGTGTACCTTCTGCCGGCATGCCCATTAGCATGGCCTCCAGGCGTCCATAGACGCGTTCCTTGGGCAGCATCTCGTCTTCGTTGGGTTTGAGCGGATGCTCTGGCTTCCAGTTGCCATAGACCACCGCCTCCTGGATGCGTCCCTCACCGGGAGGGGGCGAGTTTGTGCTGCTGCTGCTGTCGATCTGTTCACGCAGCAGGGGAATGTGCGCGTGAATCGTGGATGAGGCGGGCACAGGAGCAACGGCAGCATAATTGGGCCAGCTTAATGGCCCATGGGCGGGCATAGGCCCAGCTGGCAGTGGCGGCGGTGGCGGTGGCTGTGGCAGCTGCAAATCCGCAATACGTATACGACCCCGTGGCCGCGGCAACTGCAGCTGCTGTGCCTCCGGCTCTTCCTGGCCCAGGATCAGCTGCCACAACAACAACAACAACCACAAAATGTGCTGCTTTCTGGCCATCTTCAAGCTGTCTAAATGCTGTTCAGTTTTTGGCCAGAGTTCGTTTCAGTTTCGATTTCTATTTACTGAAATGCTGTGCCACTTTTAACAGAGCTTGTTGTTTTTGTTATTATTATTGTTATTATTATTTGTTTGTATGTTTGTATCTTCAGTTCACAGTTAGCTGCTTCGCTTCATTGTTTCATTCACAACAACAACAACAACAAAAAGAACAGCAATTCTCATTGTTCTCAATTCCACTTGCCCATCGATATTCGCACTCATCCAAGTTGAATGCTCCCGCGAATCTCTTGTTGTTGTTGTTTTTGGTATCACTCTTTTTGAAAATTTCTTCTTCGAACGATTTGTGGTCTAAACGCGGCGGCTTCTAAACGGCAACTGATGTTGGCCAAATCAATTTGCGGCCGCTTCAGCTTCAGCTGCCACTTCCACTTCCAACGGTCGCTGCGCATGCGCGTTACCAAAAAATTACAACAACAACAACAAAATCAACAGAAACATTCTTAATCACAGCTATAGAAATTTTTCTTTTGTTCAGTTTTCGCTTAATTATGCGCAAGAGCGTTAAAAATTTAATGGCGAATAAAAAACTAACTTGGTTTCTGCTTTGGTGAAAATGCAGCGCATTTGATTTATTTTCCATCCTCAACTTCTTCTTCTCCTTCTCTCAGCCGTCTAGCAATCAATGTAGTTGAATACATATTCGTCTATATAAACTTCTACTTATGCACACTACTGGCCAAAATAATAAGTACACTCTTTTTTTCTACTATACCAGCTAGTGTAAGTCTGCGTATTTAAAAAATAAATTTGGAAAGGTCATTTAAATCCCGTTTGAACGATGCAAAACTTTGATGCTGAAAAATTCTTCAAACAATTCTAGGAGTGACTGCAAACAAAAATTTTCCAAAATCTTTTCCCTAGTATTTTTAATAATTTTTTGAAAATTGCTTTAAAGCCACTTTTTGAGTGAAAAGTAGGAAAAATGGGTTATAATAGTCATTTTTAAGATTTTCAAAAAATCATTAAAAATACTAGCAAAGAAATATTTAAAAAAATAAATTTTTTTTGCAGTCACACTTAGAATTGTTTAAAGAGCTTTTCTGCATTAAAACATTTTTTAAAAATCAAGAAAAAAATTTGAAATTTTCGATGGGTATTTTCAATGGGTTAAAGAAAGTTTTGCATCATTCAAACGAAATTTAAATGACCTTTTCAAATTTATTTTTTAAATATGAAGAGTGTACTTACTATTTTGCCCAGTAGGGTATATTACTCTGCATTAATATTTATGCAAATTAATCGCCAAGTCGCCGTTTGTGCTACAAAAAATAAAAACATCACATATTTTTGCTTGTTTATTTTGGCAGCGTTTATGAGAATGTTTGTTCCCCGGTTTGGACGTTAATATCTGCCAAGCTGAAGACTGTCGCTGAGGGCAACTTTTCACCAAATTGATTGGTAGAACGGTAAAACAGTTGTAGGCCGAATACTCAACGAGCAGACCGTATAGGCCACACTGATTACAATGGCTATAATAGTTACTGGTGGATGCCAATGAAAGGTGGCAGACCAACTATAACTGATAACTTTGCATATCTTACATTTTCCCTAGAAAACTTTAGCTTTTATTGGTAGTTAAAATCAATTATGGCCTAGTTAATTTTGTTTTTTTCTTTTTTTTAATCAAGTTTATTTAATAAACTCATTAGAGCCTAGTTGAAACTGAAAGCAGAAAATTAACAAGATATAGTCAGCGAAAAAAAGTGACTTTATCAACACGTAACTCTTACTTAAAAAAAAAAAACAAAAGATGCAAAAAAATTTTTGAAATTTTTTTTTTGACTGCAAAAAAAAAATTTTCAAAAATATTGTTGCTAGTTTTTTTTTATAATTTTTTTAAATCTGCCAAAAAGGCACTTTTTGCATGAAAATGACGAAAAATGGGTTAAAATGGTAATTTTTAAGATTTTCAAAAAAGTTTAAAAAAATAGAAAAAATATTTTTGAAAATTTTGTTTTGCAGTTACTCTTGGAATTGTTTCAAAAATTTTTTTGCATTCAATTTTTTTTTTTATAAAAAATTGAGGAAAAAAGTTTTAAAAAGTGACATTTACATAAATTTGAAATTTCGTGTCATTCAAAAGGAATTGATTCGACCTTTCCAAATATATATTATAAATACAGTCGAGCTTCCCTAACTCGAATCATCATTATCCACGAAAAAAGTTCGAGTTAGGGAGACTTCGAGTTAGAGAAGTAGAATTGTATGTAATTTGCCAAGTATTGCCACTCGATTTTGTTCGAGTTAGAGAGACTTCGAGTTAGGGAAGTTCGAGTTAGGGAAGTTCGACTGTATACTTTACGCTGTGAGCCACTGTAGTTAATTTTTCTTTTATTTCTAATTAAAATAAACTTATTAACAAGATAGTTTTTATCCTAATTAGAGCTCATAATTTAAGCAACCCAAGATAGTTTTTTTCGAACATAAAACAAACTCATCTAGTCGTAGATAAAATTAATGAAAAATACTTATTAAGTCATAGAAATAACTGGAAAGTTAAATTTGTTCCAAGATTGCATTTATCTTTCTGTACTAGTTGAAGCTGAAAACTAAGACTCAACAAGATGTTATTTTGATCCTAATTGGAGCTTTAAATAAATATTGCATTCCAGAAAAGTTTTTCCGAGCCAAAAACAAACTTTATAAGTCCTAGCTAAAACTGAAAGCACTAAGCAAACAATACATAGAGGCGTCAAACAAGCATTTTTTTGAGCGCAAACGCTTTGTATGCAATGGAACCCCATAGACTTCGGCAAAAGCCGAACGCTCTTTTCAATAAAACCCAGAGCGACAGAACGTTGTAGAGAGAAGGAGCGCACACAAGCAACGGCGGGTGCGATCACCGTTTGGAGCATACCCTGTTTTAATACAATCATTTTTTCTCATTATCTTTGCCTTTTTCAATATTTAACAATTATCTTTTTTATTTTTCAGCGTATTTATTAATTAACAACCAAATTATTGAATAATAAAAAAAGAATAAAAGGAGAAAAAGTGTTTGAATTTAAAACAGGGTATGTTGCAACGGGTGATCGAACCTGTATGTTTACATTTCACGCACACTAAGAAGCATGAGCGAGAAAGACTGAACATTTTTCGTTGTTGCGTGTGTGCGCTCTATCTCTCTACAATGTTCTGCCGCTCTGGGTTTTATTGAAAAGAGCGTTCGGCTTTTGCCGAAGTCTCTGGGGTTCCATTGCATACAAAGCTTCTATGACGCCTCTATGTATTGTTTGCTTAGTGCTTTCACTGCGGACGGCAGTCCACGCTAGTGACGAAAGCACCACGAAGGATGCTGCAATGAATACAACCATCATAATCGTAATCATCATCATATTCAAACTCACAACTAGAACGTCCACGTTAAATATAAACCAGACAAAAAGAGCACATTTTGCATAATTATTTTGTTAAACATATTTTTAATATTAACTTGGGCAAAGTTTGAAGTGGAGGAAAGAGATGTATACTATCTCTTCCCTTTCTTCCCCTCGTCATCCCGCCAAGTATTTAATTTAAGTGGCGTTGCTGTTTCAACGCCGCGGCGTTTGTTGCTGCGTTTCTGTTGCTGCACATAGTCCCAGTCTGGAAATTCATCATCATCTACAGCTGAACGACATCTGTATCTGTATCCCGCATCGCGAGCTTGTTCCAATGCCAAGTTATTCTCGATACGACGTCTAGAGCTTGCCGTTTTCTTTTTCGGTTCTTGATTCATTTTAAACCACAAATTTGAATTCTCTTATTGTTGTGCTAAATAATTAATATACTTTTTATAAATGGGCTGCTTAGCCAACAAATTTAGCTAAGCTGAAATAGAGCTAGAACAAAGCTTGCTTTGATTGGTTTTCTATCTGACGGCTGAATTCAAGTGTCAATGAAATGTATTTCATAAGCGACTGTTGCAAATATGAAAGCATGTTTGTCGAAATGTTCTACCCTGTCCTGGCTTTATGGTCCCCTTGTCAAATCAGTTCAGCAACATACATACATATGTACACACAGTGGCTTACGGCTTATTTCAACCAGCACAAAAAGCAACTTTTATCAAAAGCTTACAACTAACTAAAATGCAAACCTAATCAAAAGTATTTACAGAAAACTAAAGTTATATCAACTCATATATTGAAAATATTGAATTTTACTTGAACATTTTTGAGTTTTTGTTAAAATCAACTTTTTCATTTTGATGCAAAAACTTTATCTAAACAACTCTTATAAAGACTTAAATTTTATTTTTATTTTTTTTTTCAAAAATATCTTTGCTGGTTTTTTGATGATTTTTTTTATGGGATGATCTCAACAACAGTTTGTTTCCTATGCTGTGAGGAATTACATAAACAAATGATGCCGAAAATCAATTGAAGCACCCCTGCTTTAGATATTCAACAAAAAAGCTAACAATTGTCTCAAATAGTTATTCCAGAAAAGAAAATTCAGAATTCCAGAAAATTCACTAATACATTGTTTGTATTGTTTGCTTAGTGCTGAAAGTTAAGTCAGTTTTTTTATCGATTTGAAATAAAAGTCATAGTTGAAACTGAAAGGTGAATTCGATCCAAGTCAAACACTTATCATTATGTCCTAGTTAAAGCTGAATGTAACGATTTCCCAATCAGTTTAATGGAAAGGAGCTGCACTTGAGCAACTCGCTCCAGTTGGAGCACTCGTACAAATCGAAACCAAGTCAAAACGTCAAGAGAAAAGCTGTCATAATTATGCAACAGCCGGTCTGACGGGGCTGTCGAAAAGACTTTGTCGACTTTGTCTGTGTCTCATATGGAAAATCGACGCAAATGTGTAATATTCAAATAAAGCTAAATTATAATTGATGGAATTGAATTCACAAGCACATGAGGTAATTTAAGCTGTGAAAATAGCAAGAAAAAATTTAAAATAGAAACATAAAAAATGTGTATACATATAATAACAAAAAGTCATTGCGCATTGTCACGTTTTGTGAGCATTAAAGAGGGGGTAGGTAGGTAGGTAGGTAGGTAGGCAGGGGAATAATATGAAATATGGAAATGGAAAAGCGTTGAATAATGTTTGCTTTAGGGTCGCGTGTGTGTTGTTGTTGGCATGACGTTAACTTTGCTTTTCCGCTTTTATTATAATTTTGTCTTTTATTTGTTTTATTTGTATTTTTTTCTCTCAACAAAACTTTCACGATCGTTAATATATAAATATTTGTGCTGATGTATTTGTTTGTTGCTTGCGAATTTCCAAGTTAGGTAATTTGAGATTTGAATGTCAGAAATCACAGTCTTTCGGTTGGTTAAGGTTGTAGAGCAGCGGTGGGCACGCAGTGGCTCCGGGAGCAGCGACTGCTCAGTTGTTGTAGTTGTTATTGTTGTGCTCCCGAAATCACATTTCGTACCCACCGCTGTTGAAAAGAATGAATTTGGAAGAGGAATTTTATGAAATGCAGCACTTTTACAGATTGAGGTTTCTCTTTCTAGATTTATCACTCTCTCTCTGTCTCTCTCTATTGGTTCTCTAGCAAGCCAATGTACTGGCCATTCTGATTGGCCACACGTCGCTCCTCCAGCTTCTTGGCGAAGGCAGGATCGCTCTTGGCCCGCTGCTCCAGACGCTCCTGCTGCAACTTAATGCCCGCATAGATCTGATCGAGGCCCTTCTGGATCTCCTCGGGAATGGCTGGCGGGGTGGGTATGTGATCCCCAGTTGCTCGGAAGCCGTTCTCATCGGCCGTGTACTGCACATTGACCAAGGTGCCCTCCGGCGACTGGTAAGAGTATTGGCCGTGCTGCACCAGCACTCCATTGGGATTCGTGTCGAAGTCCTTGAGGAAACCCGTCTCCTCGTGCACAATATGGTTGCCGGTCTCGTATTCGGTCTTGTAGCTGCCGTCCTCACTCTGCTCCTTGTTGTACTTCAGTATGGGTATCCAGGTGCTCGTCTCGCGTGGATCCTCATGACGATGATCCTGCTTATCGTCACGTGGAATATTGTTGGCATTGGGATGTGAATGATGCTGGTGCTGGTGCTGGTGCTGATGCTGGTGCTGATGTTGGGCGTGGCACGACAAGGCGAGCAGCGAAATAAGTATCTGAAAGTCAAAATAGACTCGATTTCAACTTAAACGGAAATAAAAAGGGTTGCAAATAAGGAAAAAAATTTAAATACTAATCAATAATCTAAGATTTTATTTATTCACGTGTGACCATTTCTACGTCTGATACATATCTGTTAAATTTCGATTATAATTACTAATAAATTAGATTATTTTTGGAAAAAATCGAACTGACTATATAATTCACTGTTGAAAAATTTGTGATTATTAAATGATTACGATTACAAAAAAAAAGAAATAATCTAAAATTATTACAATTATTGAAAAATGATCAGAAATATTCCTAAATAATCAAAAAAAAATCTTTTTGAGTATTCGGATTATTTTTTATTTTTTTCTGATTATTTCGATTATTTATGATTATTTCTAATTATTTATGACTGTTTAGTAAACATTAAATTATTTTAAATTTACCCAATCAAAGTAGCCAAAATAATCAGAAAACAATCAAAACTAATAAAAATACTCAAAAAGATTATTTTTGATTTTTTCAGATTATTTTTGATTTTTTGTAATCGCAATCATTAAATAATTGGACAAAACCGAAAATAATCGTAATTAAATCATTAGTTCGACTTTTAAACAAAAATAATCTAATTACTAATCATTATTTAACAGTCATGATTTAAACTTAAATAAAAAAGATTGAAAATAAGGAAAAAAATAAAATCTTTATCAATAATCTAAGACTTTTTCGATTCAAGAGTACCTAAATAAGTTTAAATCATGTGTGACCTTTTCTACGTCTAATATAATTATTAGACACTTTTTTTCTTTTAAAATTTTTTTATAATTTTTCAACGTTGCCTTTAATTAAATATTTGAGATGAGCACAAACACTTTGAGCGGAAGAACTGCTGCTAAGTAAAATATTTCCATTGCTTGAACTCATTTAACAAACTGAAATTTATTGTGATACTTCAAAAATACCTCTCTGCAAAAATATAATTGGATGAAAAAACAACTCTTTTCGATATAAAAGAAAAAGAAAATTATTTAAATCTTTTGCAATCTCAATCTAATAAAAAGTTTTTTTTTTTTCTAAGTTTTTACTTATTAAATTTTTGAAAAATCCAGTAAAATCCAATCGAGTTGAAGAACACTTTATGGAGTCACATTTAATTTAATTTTAATTTGATTGAATGATCAACTTACAAGCACTTTCATTTTTCAATGCGTTGATTTAAGATTCACTTATGAATTTGAGATTTGATTGTCATTAACAGTTGGATATTTGTCACTCGCTATTCAGCTGAAATTGTAGTTGAAGTTGTAGTTGTAGCTATCGTTGTAGTTGTTGCAATTGCGCGATTGCTCCGTTGCCCGTTAGTCTGTGGTAAGTGAAAGCTGCAACGGTTCGAACTGTGCAGCGGCGGCCCTATTTAAGAGCTTTATATAGCACCGACTTCGACTGCGACTTCGACTTTTGTCTCCTGCGCTCGCAGATCTGCAGATCGCAGATCGTAGCTCAAAGCTGCGAACCCACGACTGCAAAACAGTCTTGGCCAAAGAGCTACGGGAAAAACATGCAAGTATGAAGTCACAGTTACAGATACATTTTTTACATCGGCATTAGTTGCAATTGCCATAGTTGTAGCTGTTGTCTTTCTGTTGGTTCGGTAATTGTTATTCGGCAGATTGGAGATGCTTAAATGTTATAATGATAATTAATTTAAATTAATAAATTAATTTAAATACTTGCACTAGACGGCATATTTATTTTAACAACATTTAAAGTTAAATCTAGTCATTTTGGCATCAATGGAAAGGTCATTTAAATTCCGTTTGAATGATACAAAACTTTCCTTAACCCATTAATTACCCATTGAAATTTTAAAAATGTTTTCCTCCACTTTAAAAAAAAAATGTTTTGATGCAAAAAAATTCTTCAAACAATTCTAATAGTGACTGCAAAATTGTTTCTTCAAAAATCTCTTTACTAGTATTTTTGATAATTTTTTTAAAACTGCAAAAAATGAATATTTTAACCATATTTTCCTACTTTTCATACAAAAAGTGCCAAAATGAAGTTGGTTCAAATTATGAGTAGATTTAACTTTAAATATTGTCAAAATAAATATGCCTTCTACTGTATGTATAATGAAGTATATATTTTCTGCTATCCAAAATATTTGTTCGAATACTTACTTGAGATACTTACAGTGTGTGACAAAAAATTATGGTGGCTGAAGACATTAGTGTCATTCATATAATAAAGATGTTCTAATGCGGGTTTTTTATACTCGTATTAAGCTTTTATTCTCTTAAATTCCGTTCGAATGATACAAAAATTTCTTTAACCCATTAAGTAACCATCGAAAATTTTGAATTTTATAAAAGTATAGTTTTCCACTTTATTCGTCGATTTAAAAAAAAAGTATTTTGATGCAGAAAAATTTTTCAAACAATTCTTAAAGTGACTGCAAAAAAAAAATTTCAAAAATCTCTTTGCTAGTATTTTTTATGATTTTTTAAAAATTGCTAAAAAGCCCCTTTTTGGATGAAAATGAGGAAAATGGTTTAAAATAGTAAGTTTTTAGCAATTTTAAAAAAATCATAAAAAAATACTAGCAAAGAGGTTTTTGATAATTTTTTTTTGCAATCACTTTAAGAATTGTTTGAAGAATTTTTCTGCATCAAAATGTTTTATTAGTGGCACACAGTATGTGTTTTTATGAATTTTAAGAATTATTATGTATAAAATATATTTTTATTTATCTATGTGATTATTTCGTTTTCTTCTGGTCATCTTTGGTTTCCTATAATACCATTTGCCACATTCATAATACTCGTGCCCATGCATACATTAGATATGGTAATAGGCACAGTAAAAGTCTGCGCATTGTCTGCGTCTCTTCGGGTCGTTCATCTTCGTAATGCCGTTATTTAGAAATAAGCCAGAACGAGTTTTTTTCTGCAAGCTTGTTGTTGTTGCTGTTGTTGCTTTTGCCAAAATGCAGCCGAACATGTAATATATGATCTCTGTCTCTCTCTCTCTCTAGCTCTCTCTCATTTGCTCTCGCTCACCCAGCTGATGTTCGGCTAAGTTTTTATGCTCTCATTCTCTGAATCTTTGATGCGCTCTCTTGCAGATGTTGAGAGAGCAGAGAAGATGTTGCTACGTTTGCTTGAATTCTTGTAATTGTAATTTACGGGAGTGGCAAAAGAGGAGCGTGGATCGTGAATCGGTTGAGTAAAGGAAAGGGAAGAGCGAAGAGGGGAGGGGGTTATTACAGTGACATACAAAATATGTGGCATAGACTGAAATGAAAATTGTTGTAAGACTCGTGCAGCGCTGTTGTTGTTGTTGTTGTTGCTGTTGTTGTTGCTGTTATGTTTATTTGGTTCGCGAATCTGCAGATGAGGCAAGACGATAATTGAGTTCAAAACGGCAATGGCTCTTGGCAAATGTTAATTAGTTGTGGAATATGGGTCAATCTGTGTGTGTGACGATACCCCGAGCGCAAAAAACGTCGATTACAACGGTTACTCGTCAATTTCTGGCCAAAAAGGAGAAAAATCAAATTTGATTTCAATGTTTACACGAGAATTACTTGCAACACAATGCGATAAGTTGAACAACCGCATTGTCGGTTGCGAGACAGAGAGAGAGAGGGAGAGAGAGAGAGAGAGAGAGAGAGAGAGAGAGAGAGAGAGAGAGAGAGAGAGAGTGAGAGAGAGAGAAAAACTGGTCAGGTCATGTGTTGTTGTTGCTGTTGTTGTTAACAACATTTTGGGCCAGGCCGCCTTCACAGCCACACCCTCAACAAGCCAAGCCAAGTTGTGTAGTCGTCTTCGTCTTCGTCTGCCGCCCACCCAAAATTACAGCTCTCCAAGCCAAGTTTAAACCCGTTGTTGTTGTTGCCTGGTGAGTCATCCGTCATCGGTCAACGGCAATTGTGTAATTTCTACAAATTTACCAGACTCAAACTCAATGAAAACGAAAGCTGGCAAGGTTAACTCCAGATCTAAATACTGAGACTGCTCACACACTGACCCACATCGCCAGCTACACAGAAAAAAACAATACATGCTTTAAATCAGGCTAAAAATTCTTAAATTTAGCTTGTTTTTATTAAGGGGGTATTGCTGCTTGGCAAACATTTTTTTCGATTTTTTTTGTATAGTTTTATAGCTTGAATATTTATAGCTTGAGAATATCGTCCCAAAGGCCGGATCAGACGAGCACTTTTTCACCGACACTTTTTGTCAAAAAGAGATTTTTTGTGTCCGTGTCGCTCACTATCGCTCACCGATAGAATAGAACGTGTTCTATTTCCATCGGTAAGCGTCGGTTTTTCACCAACGCTTTGAAATTTTGTGCGGCTAGACGACACGGACAGCTTTTTGACAAAAAGTGTCGGTGAAAAAGCGCTCGTCTGATCCGGCCTCAAAAGTTTTTTTTTGAAATTCGAAATACTTTAGGTGACGTGCTCTTTTTTGTTCAGCAATGTTAGTGTTAATGTTAAGTTATGTTATGTTAATGTTAATGCTAATGCAAGTGGAGTCAAAACTTTACACTCGTTTTTCGAGCTGTCGGCACTGATTGCGCCCGTACTTCTGAACCGATTTTGATGAAACAAAGTGTAAACGACGCAGAATTGTCACCATGATGGCCCCTACCTTAATCATAATTTAAAAAAATTTTAATGTATTTTTTTTACACTAAACTACAAAGAAAATTGCCCGAAATAGAATTTTCAATTTTCTCCATTTTGTACAAAAAAAATCGCAAAATTACGATTGTGGTAGGTGCCCGTATTACATCTGTACTGAATCTAACGCCGTTTACTTTTTCCATTTCAAATGATCCGAAGTGGAGTTTTCCGTGCCGCCAGCAGCATACCAACAAATTTTTGAGCAGCCCTCGAACAAAGAAAAAAAAATATTTTTATTTAATTTAATATGTTTTTAATACAATAAAATTAATATATTAAAATAACTATTTCCGTTTTGAAATAAGATTTTTTAAGGCATAAAAACAGCCTTCCAAGCAGCAATACCTCCTTAAGTATGTATTCAGTATATTAATGTTAAATTAACGCACTATGCTGATAAATTGGCAACAACACAACATTAAAAAAGTCGTACAAATCTAAAAAACTTGTCCAATCAACCTATCAAAATATTTGCGTAGAGGAATTGAAAATCCATACTTGAATGAAGAATTTTGTACAAACTTCTGATGTCTCGTTTTATTGACTTTATCCCATAATTCCGTATTTTTGCCCTGTGTGTTGTATTTAACTTGGCCAGCATGAAGTACTCGTATCTGAGCCATTGAAAATGTCAAGTGATTGCCTGCTGCGGCATTCTTAGTTAACATTTGGTGTAGGTTTCATCTCTTGCCTATAATTTCCAACTGTGTTCTTGGCTCTGGTGCCATTTGACATTTAAAGCCAAGTTGCGACTGGAGACTGCACTCTGAGATGACTGGAGACTGCAAACTGAAGAGTTGAAGACTGAAGACTGCAAACTGAAGACTGAAAACTGGTTACACAAAAGTCCGAGGGGCTAACGGCGAGGCAATAAATTTAGCGGCAATTTCAAGTGTCATGAGGTTGTGAAATTTCTTGTCAGTGCTTGGCATCTTGAGCTTGAATCGTAAATAATGCTCTAGTAATGGATGGAGATGTCTGTGGATCGGCCATCAACGCTACTTGATAGACAGACCACGTAGCTGTATCTGTATCTGTGTATCGTAATTGCCAATTCTAACTGAAGAAATTCTCTTTGATCCGATCTGAAAACCTTGTGATATCATCATCTGCACTGATTTTGAATGCACAACTACGAGTAATTCCATATAATCTTTTATCATTAATCAGTTAATTTACAGCTAAAGTTTATTGACCGAACAAACGAACATTTCGCATACATATAATATTTTAAGCATACCTGTTAAACTTTGATTAGAATTACCAATCAATTAGATTATTTTTGGAAATAGTCGTAGTGACTTTATAATTCAGTGTTGAAAAATTTTTTGATTATTTAATTATTACGATTACAAAAAATCAAAAATAATCTAAAATTATTACAATTATTCAAAAATAATCTTTCTGATTATTTCGGATTATTTTTGATTATTTCTGATTATTTTGGCTACTTTGATTGTAAAAATTTAAAATAATTTGATTTTTACTAAATAGTCATAAATAATAAGAAATAATCAAATATAATCAGAAATAATCAGAAAAAAATCAAAAATAATCCGAAAACTCAAAAAGATTGATTTTGATTTTTTCTGATAATTTGAGTAATTGTAATAATTTTGGATTATTTTTAATTTTTTGTAATCGTAAACATTAAATAATTGGGCAAAACCGCAAATAATCGTAATTTAATCACTAGTTCAATTTTTTTAACAAAAATAATCTAATTACTAATGATTTTGATTAATAATAATTATTTAACAGGTATGATTTTAAGCATATACATTTATTATCTTAGAAATTTCTTAAGAGTTGTACATACATTTATTTACCCTTTGACTTGGCAAAATCTGAGATATGTCCGGACAATGAAATATTAAAATACCAAAGATTACCTGAATAGAAATTCATTTGTACTTTAAAATCATTGACTGGAAATATTGGAGGTAGATTAGCCCCAAGGTTAATGTTGCGAAAGTGGTAAACGCCCTAAAAATATATATTTATATTAATAAATTTAACAATCTACTGCAAGTATAGCTTACCTTTCGCTGAGGACATCTGCCCGGTAAATTGGTGTTCGAAAACATGGTCTTAAATGCGATGCGAAATAACATGTTGTGATTGGAGGCCTTGTAAAATTGGCAAACATCCACAGTTAAGGCCACGATCTGCTTGTGAGGTGGCGATGTTTTAAGTAATGAAAAGTCGGCATTAATCTTATCGAAGTCCCGATTGAAGCTTGTATTTGCAGATAGGAGAATCCTCTCGGGCTCGACAATGACGCAATTATAGAAGTCAACACAATTTAGGTTGGGCACACAATCAAAAGTATTCCATCTCACAGCCAGACGTTGTGTGTTCTAAGGATAACTTAGTTACTATAAGGTTTAAAAAAGATTCTGTATTTTGTATACCTTGCCAGCAAAACAGACAATTGGCAGTAGAAGCAGCCAAACATAATGTTGTTTCATGGTCTGCTTTTTTAACTCAGTTGGGTACCAAAAAATGACTGAATGCTTTTTTGAACTCATCTCTCAATAATATTCCAAATAATTGCATAAATTATTGAAATACGAGAAGATAAATATATATAAATTTAATCCTGATATATTAGGGTATATTTTTTGTTGTGCATTTATTCAATGTATTTTTAAAAATATATTTTTTTTATTTATCATATTTAACTCTTATCTTTTCTCTAACAGACGACCACTTAGCGAAATATTTATAAGTGGCGTATTAGGTAGAAAAAAATTAAACAGTACTTTAAAATCGGACTTTGGTAGAAACGGCGGTAAGTTTGCACCAATGTTCATATTACGAAAATAGTAGAAACCCTAGAAAATATAACAATTCTAAATGAGTTCATCTTAAGGGGATTTTATTCAGAAACTAACCTTGGGCTGAGGACACTTTTTGGGAAAATTGCTTTCCTTTAACATGCTTCTGTAGGCGATGTTAACGAACTTGTTCTGCTTTGAGTGCTTAAAGAACTGACAGATATTCACATTCAGGTCCATGATCTTGTGATACTCGTTGGCTGGAGGGCGTGGCAGTTTCAGTACAAAACTCGCATTGAGCTCTTCGAAGACACGATTGAATCTGACTTCGGTGGTTAAGAGGGATTTATCCGGTTCAACAATAAAGCATCTATGGAATTCGACTATTTTTGGATTGACAACGCAATCAAATTTGTCCCAATGCACGATCAATCTTTGTGTTGGCTGTGAAGATAATTAAGTCCTTATTATCGGATAATTTGAAGCTTGGTTCTCATTTAAAAATACCTTGTTAGCAAAGGAAGTTAATGGCAGTAGAAGTGTCAATATATAGAGCAGCACTTCCATGTTGGTTTGACAAATTGTTTAAAGCTCGCTTGTGGATTAAACAATGACTAAGTATTCAGCTTGATTCGCTTTGTAAAAAACAATTTAGTAATTGATTTTTAAGTGCTTACATGTGCATTAATTTCAGTGCTTTTGTTTATAGTTTTTTGCTAATGAGGCCAATAAAATAAAGATCATAATCCAAATTGTAGTATAGTTAGTATATAAAAGTAGTATCTATGCTAGATTTAGAGTGATTAAAAATGTTGGTACTCATTATGTAGTCATTATCAATAATTCAGCTCGATGTTTTGTTATTATCAGGGACGAAACACTAAAAATGTTTTTATCAAAAAACTAAAAAATAAGAGTTATTTGCTGATTTTTATAAAAAAAATTATTTTTAATTAATAAAATTAATATGTGATAAAAATAAAAAATAATTATTATTTTTCAATTTTTATATAGAACATTTTTTGTATGAATTTCAATATATTCAATTATCGATGATCGCTGTTTTAATCTTTTTTTTTTTTGCAATTGGACTTTGGCTAAAAGACAGATTTCGTGATTTGCCGGAAAATAGTCTGAGTTGGCGGATAATAGCAAGATTTGGCGGGAAAAAGCTAAATTTAAAATATATATCAATTGCAAGGTATTAATGCGTAGATCATATATAAGTTGGTAATATTCCAATTTTTATTTTAAATTTTTATATTAAAAATTGACATATAAGAGTTATTTGTCAATTTTTTTTAATAAAAATTGGAAATAAGAGTTAGGGTTAAATTTTTATATAAAAATTTTAAAATAATAATTATTTTTTTGATCTTTTTTATAAAAATTGCAAATAAAAGTTTATCCTGTTTTCGAATTTGACGTTCAAAAATAACATATGTCTGTTTTTCCCACCCTTCTGGGACGCTTTTTTGTGCTTCAATTTTTTTGAAACTCATAACTATTATTTGCAGTTCCTGGTTATTATTATTCAACTTAAATTGTTCATCTGTAAATATTTATTTTGTTTTCAGTTCATTTGGCTTATTTTGTTGCCATAAAATTATTTAGAGTTTTATCTACCACTGAAGAAGATTTTGTTATTGATATCCTTGTCATGAAAATATTTTGTATACCGAACTATTATCCTTTATGCTTCGTTGGCTCCATCAAACGTCCAATTAGTGTAGCATTTATTATCGGAATATTGGGCAGAAAGAAGTCTAATGTAATTTTAAAATCGTATTTGGGCAAAAACGAGGGCAGATTGTCCCCTACGCTCATGTTGGGATAGTAGTAGAAACCCTGAAAAAGCATCAAACTCGTAAACAAACTCGACGGCATTTGAACTGTAACTGACCTTTGGCTGTGGACACCTTTTGGGCATATTGCTGTACTTGAGCATACTTTTGTACGCAGTATTGACATACTTGTTTTTATACGATCCCTTGAAGAACTGACAGACATCCAGACTCAGCTCGAAGGCCTTGTAGAACTCTTTGAATGGTGGACGTGGCAAATGTAATGCAAAGTTTGCATTAAACTGTTCAAAATCCCGATTGTACTCAACTTCCGCTGTTATTAGAGTATTCGAGGGCTCTACGATGAAACATCTGTGAACTGTGACAATGCTCGGATTTATCGCACAATCGAAACTGCTCCATAAAAGCACTAGACGCTGTTGTGGAATTGTTTTTGTGTATAATAAAGTTTTAAATGATTGAAGTAAATACCTTAGTCTCTGATGGAGCTATTAGCCGCAGCAGAAGCAACAAAATACCAAATCTGTTCATATTGTGTTGATTGTTATACTGAACGCTCGTTTGGTTTGCTTAATCATTAAATATTGCAATTGAATCAGCAGCCAAGTTTAGTTATTGTTTTTTAAATGCCAAAGTTGTGTGTGTTTTATTTTAAAATAATTATCGTTAAGTCTTATTGCATTTTAATGACACAAAATGTTAAAAAAATAAACAAATTTCTTTTGTTAAGTGTCTTCAAATGTCAGATAATCATAATGTCGAATGAATGGTGATAAGTTATTATTTCCCTTATTTCAACTCCACCTTAAATCAAGGCACTTTGTAATCATTATAGTTCAATGCAGTCTAGCGATGCCAAAATACGTGGAAATATCGATAATTCAACTTTCGCAAAATCGATTATCAATATTTTAACTCAATATTGTTTTTGAAGATCAATTGAGCTGATCTTATAAATAAAGCTATAAAATTAAATTATAAAATTAAGTTAAACAATTTTTAAAGTTACAATAAAATTAAATACAATGATGTATGCTTCTTTTTTTGTAATTGTGTGAAAAATATGTACAGACATATAATTCGCGGCATACTTTTGGGCATTTAGTTTTTTAGTTGATGTAAATACTTATAAAATAAGACAATACTGCTATAGATATAAAAAGCATACGATTATTTATTTGTTTTTTTATTTATTTATTTGTTTATTAATTAATTAATTTATTTATTTATTTATTTATTTATTTATTTATTTATTTATTTATTTTTTTATTTATTTATTGTCAGGCCAAAAGCAGCCGACACAACAATTAATTTTAAATTACTATTAATGTAAAAATTATATATACACATTTAAATTTAAAAACTAAATTAAAATCTAACGCTCTGGGGTATTATAAATATTTAAATATAAAAATTTTCAACATATTTAAATTTGGTTATCAGGAAGATGATAACCTTATTAACATAAAAAAAATTAGATATGAAAAAGAAATCAAATTTAATCATTACTTTTGATTTATATAATAAAAATCCGTATTAATAATTACTTATAATTTTAATTTTTTTTAATCAAAAATAAGTATTCAGTATGCTTTATAAAGTAAAAGTCTTTAAGTAATTATTAAAAGTAATTTATTTTTATATTCGTCATAACAGTTTCGGTCCCTGCTTATATGTATAAGTGCTTATTTTAATTGCTAATATTAAAGAGTTCAATTTATTGAAATTTTTGAACTATGAATGTTTTCTTGGCCGAGTTTCCTTGCTTTCTAAATTTATGTTCTTCAGTTATTTGGGCTTGTCTTATTGTAATTTTCAAAAAAAATTTTCAAGTTCACTTAAAGTGTTAATTTGCTCTGTCTCTCTCTCTCTCTCTCTTTCCAGCTGTCTTTGTCTTACCGGTAATAGCTGCACTGCGGGGCACAAGCGCCAGACATTGAGTATATGAAAGATGCGCACACTGAATTTCATCATGATGATTGGCCTTTTGTGCCACCAACTCCAACTCCAACTGAACAAATATAAATCGGACAGGCCGATCGGATTGGCATTGGCCTTTTCCGATAATCGATAATGAAGAGGTCTGGCGATTCGCTTGTTCAACTGTCGGAACTGTAGGCCAATTAAATAACTATACGTTAATTGTAAATGGATCTATACAGATATAACTATTTTTAATAAGCGAGGTGTGTTTGTAAATTTGTAAACTCAATAAACAGGCGAAGATGCAAGGTTTGGGGGAATCCCTGCTTCTTGGAAACCATTTGGGAAATACTTGGAATTTCGTGTTAACCTTTAAATATTTTTATGTGTTTTCGGCAATGAGTTGCACACACCTCGTGTTATGTTCATTAGAGTGGGTCAATTTGTATGGACTAAAAATATTGCAGCAAGCGGTTGTCAAAATCGTTATCTACGACAAATTCTAAGACGGTTTGCCCAAGAAACCATGGGTCATCAAATCACTACATACAAATTGTGTACCATTTTATATGCCAAAAATCTGAATCTTTTGAACTAGTTGAGATATCGGGTTGAAACTTGAACTATATACAGTCGAACTTCCCTAACTCGAACTTCCCTAACTCGAACTTCCCTAACTCGAAGTCTCTCTAACTCGAACAAAATCGAGTGGCAATACTAGGCAAATTTCATACAATTCTACTTCCCTAACTCGAAGTCTCCCTAACTCGAACTTTTTTCGTGGATAATGGTGATTTGAGTTAGGGAAGTTCGACTGTATTCTTAATACTTCAAAGCATTTTTGGAAAAAATTTAGAGTGGGCGTGGCACTAAAAAGGGCGTTTATTTTCGTTCAAATGCAAAATAAAGCCCATTTTTGTAATTTTATATTAATAAAATTTTTTTTTTTTAATTTAAAAAAATAGTAAAAATAAATTTTATTTTTTTTTTTTATTTTTACATTTTTAAAATTTTTTAAAAAATTGTTAAGGGACACAACATTTTTTTATGCATGTTTAAAATTACAAAAAGTTACGAAAAGTATCTGGTTAAAAATCGGAAGCTCGAATTTGATTTTAGACCCATGGTTTCTTGGGCAAATCTTCTTAGAATTCGTCTCAGATTACGATATTGACAATCGCTTGGTTGTGAACAAAGTTGACCCACCCTAATGTTCATATTTAAATTGATTGCGATTTGTGTACTTAAGCGAACGAAACTGAGATGCGTAAACAATTTGAATGGATCATATCAATGCCAATATTCGTGGTTGGGCAGAGCGATTAGAGCATTTAGTTTGGAAATTGGTTTTGGTTTGCTTTTTTTTTGTTTGTTACTCGTATTGTCTTTGGTTTGAGCTTCAGTTGACGTGTGGGTAAATAATCTTGGAGATCAACATCATCATCTTGGTCATCATTATCATCGTCTGAGGCTGAGCGCATCCGCAACCGCAATCGTTGGCGTGAAGGGCAGTTTGGTAATTTTGTAAGCGCCACGAGGCTGAGAAGTACTCAAATACTCACAAGTGAATGCTGTGCAGTGAGTATGAGTATGAGTACGAGTACGAGTACTCGATAAGTGGCAATGAGACACAAACTTAATTGTTCAATATTTATTCATTTATTTATTATGTCTTGGCTTCTTTATATTTATCATTTTGTTTTCTTTTCGGGTGTGCAGGTGTGTGTGTGTTTAGGTGTGTGTAGGTGCCAAATGGCACAAGAACAGAGTGTTGGCAACCCGTCGTACATTCAGTTATAGCATAGGAGCAGTGCTGTGCTATTTCCAGTACGTAATACTTTATACAATATATATATTTATATTTATAAAAGATACTTAATATTGTTAGTTACTTAACTACACATACGCCGTGTGGGCAGTCAGAAAGAAAGAACCTCCTATTGCGGCGCCACGGGCAGATGATCACCCTCCGGCTGGAAACCGTTCTCATCGGCCACGTAGCGCAGTGTAATGAGGTTGCCCTCGGGATCGCTGTAGCTGTAGGATCCGGTCTGGACCAGCACCAGCTCCTCGTGCTCATCGATCACCTGGCCATCGGCAGTCTCTGACCTGGGCACGATGATCTTCTTCAAGTAGCCAACGTTCTCCACACGAATGCCATTCGATGTCTCATAGCTGTAAGGATTCAATGGCATTTATTTGAATTTTATATTTATTTTAAACCTTCTCTAATTTAAAACTAGATTAAGTTGACCCAAATTTTTACCAAAAAAAAAAAAAAAAAAAAAAAAAAAAAATGCCATTCGATGTCTCATAGCTGTAAGGATTCAATGGCATTTATTTTATTTATATTTTTATTTTAAACCTTCTCTAATTTAAAAGATTAAGTTGACCCAAAGGTAAAATTACATATTTTTACCAAAAAAAAAAAAAAAAAAAAAAAAATCGTGTCTAATCAATCTCTCACCTGCTGTTGAAGCTGCCATCGGCATTGTTCACATTATCCTGCTGGATAATGCTGGCCGCCGTGGTTGTTGTCGTTCCAGATCCAGATCCAGCACGCGCATCCTGCGGACGGGCGATCACGTAGGACAACAGCAGAGCTGAGCACAAGACACACACGAATTTGTACATTCTGTTTTATGCTGATCTATGTTTTATCCTGTTCGATATTGGACGCGTTGTTTGGGGCGTGGCAAGTCAATTCCAGCGAGTTAGTGCGCAACTGTTGACCAAACAGCAGTCGCTCGGCCTTTATATACCATCCATCCGTCCATCCAGCCATCCATCTGCCACCTCTGGTTGACGAGGGCGAGCACCTCACTCACTCACTCACTCACTCACTCACTCACTCACCAACTCATTCTCATTCGCACACGCACCGCGACAGCTTCGTTCGGTTGCCACAGCCAACGATTACGATTACGATTACGATGGGCGCACTAGATAAGAAGCAGAGAGCGTCAAGTACAAGTTGTACTCGCACTCGTACTTCACAAAAAAACAAAGCAAAAAAAACAAAAAAAAAATGACGAGCGGGCGCTTCTTCGTCTCATTTCAGATTGCGATACCCTGTAGCTACAACTATGCCAACGGGGTATTCTGCTGATCTGAAATTGGGGGTGCAATTACTTTAATATTTACAAGTTAAATTTCTATTAGAACTTCTAATCAATTGGATAATTTTTGATAATCTTAGTGACTATATAATTAATTGTTGAAAAATTTGTGGTTATATAATAATGACGATTACAAAAAATCCGAAATAATCTAAAACTATTACAATTATTAAAAAATTATCAGAAAAAATCAAAAATAATCGAAAATAATTTTTCCGATTATTTCGGATAATTTTTGATTTTTTCTGATTATTTTCACTGCCTTGATTGTGAAAATTTAAAATAATTTGATTTTTACTAAATAGTCATAAATAATCAGAAATAATCAAAAATAATCAGAAATAATCAGAAATAATCTGAAAATAATCAAAAATAATCCGAATGCTCAAAAAGATTATTTTAGATGTTTTCTAATTTTTTCTGCTTATTTTTTCATAATTGTAATAATTTTAGATTATTTTTGTTTTTTTGTAATCGTTATCATTAAATAAATCGGCAAAACAGAAAATAATCGTAATTTAATCATTAGTTCAACTTTTAAACAAAAATAATCTAATTACTAATGATTATGATTACTAATCATTATTTAACAGGTATGACTTTAATATTTACAAGATGTTTATACATTTTATAAGTATTTAAATATTATAGAAATTGATGTGATAAAAATTTAAAACTACCATATTTAGTTTTTATTTTTGAAAATATCTAAAAAAAGTTTTTAATAGTTATTTTATATGTTTAAATAGTAGGCAATACATATTTTTGATAATAAATAGATTCTAATATCTAGTTACTTTTATTTTCCCTAGTATCTACTACAGAAGTAGAAGTTAGATTTTGGAATAAAAGTTTTTAAATTCGGTCTATATATTATTCCAAAATTTCATTTTGTTATATGCAAAAGTATTTATTAATATTAACTTAAATATTCAACATTGAGTAGTAATATTAAATATCTTTTATTTCAGGCCTCAGTCTATTCGTAAGCATCATGACTTGTTTTGCTTTGTTAGTAAGTTTTTCCATGAACACAAAATAGCTGCAGGGTATTTCGTAGTTGCGCATACGTACCCTTAAGCACTGTTAGTTATTTTGTTTTGTTTCGTCTGGTTTTGTTGTGGCCATCGTTTGAGGCTTTTTTATTGTCCATTTCGCGCGTCTGGATGATGAGTAAACACCGCCAAACCGCCGAACCGCCAAAGAGATGGATATGGAGATGAGGTGCCGGTGTCAGCAGGTGATGTTCATACTGATACTGATACTAATACCGATACCCGAAGCTGCGTCTACGACAGCTGAACTGAGTTGAGATGTTGATGGCATTGCCAGTCGGAGTTGGCAGCTACGTGATTCGCCTGCTCAGAACATAACTCTTTTCTTTGCTGGCTTACTCTCAGCTCAGTTCCGAAAGGAAGAGAATTATCGTCCGTTAAGCATTTAAATTTTTGTAACTGCTAGTTGAACAACAAATTTAAAGTGTTGCTGTAACAGTTATAAAAAATCAATGTCTAGAGAGGAGTGTCAATCGCATAGATACAAAACATAGATACAAATTAATTATGCCAAGCACGTTTCAATTATGGAAACAATTTGGCAAAAAAAGCATTAGAATACGCGTTGAGACGCAGCTGGGCTAACGGTGAACACGAACAATGGGCTAATAAAAAATGTAGAGTACGAGCATTGTAAAAGAAATCATAACGTTGTGAATTACGCATACGCACTGTGGGTCAGTGAACTGAGATCAGAACAGTTGACAAATAAAGCTAAAATAAAAACAAAATGCACATATTTTAAATCATTTCCTTTAATTTCATAAATATGTATAACATTTAAGCGCAATCCAGGAACTGCACTTTTAATTTAACATCTGCCATCTAATTTAATAAAATCATACGGAATTCTCACTTTCGTTTTCTGCTTGGATTACATAATTTAACTCTAGGTATTAGAAGTTCTGAGTGTTATATTGTTAGAACAAACATTTGGCCTACACTTGACTGCCCAATAGGCTCTGTCTTGGTATTCAATATATATGTATATATAAGATCACGTATTTGCCAATTAGCATCCTATAACGAAAATGTTAACAAGTCAACTCGAATTCTTTGGCCTCTGCAAATGCAGAATTGCAGCCGAGCAAAGCTGCTAACCAAGACAAATTCAACACAACATTTACACAGACATCGAGTCAATACTCAGATCTGAGATCTGGTCAAATTTGCAGCACAGAATCTCGTTTGACTTTGGGGCGAGGCACCCAAAATGAATGCGAATGTCGAATATTACGTAAGGGGCATTAAAAAAGTAATGGATTGAATATTGCAAGCCACGTATTAATCGGGAAAGTAATCAGTTTACTCAGAAAACACATTTATTTATGTTAATTTCTTGCTCACTCTCTTCTTAGATGAGCAACTATCACATGGAAAAGAATTCTATGCTCAAACAATCTACAAGATACAAATCAAATAAAGACAATCAGGGATTATTTTTGGAAATAATCGTAGTGACTATATAATTCACTGTTGAAAAATTTGTAATTATATAATGATTACGATTAGAAAAAATTAGAATTAATCTAAAATTTCTACAATTATTCAGAAAAAATCCAGAAAAAATCAAAAATAATAAAAAAAAACTTTCTGATTATTTTGGTTTATTTTTGATTTTTTCTGATTATTTTGACTAATACTTATGATTGTGAAAATTTAAAATAATTAGATTTTTACTAAAGAGTCATAAATAATCAGAAATAATCAGGAAAATATCAAAAATAATCCGAATACTCTTTCTGATTATTTTGGACTATTTTTGATTATTTTTGATTTTTTCTGATTATTTTGGCTACTTTAATTTTGAAAATTTAAAATAAATTGATTTTTACTAAATAGTCTGACTAAATAAGTAGTCAGAAATAATCAAAAATATTCAAAAATAATCAGAAATATTAAAAAATAATATTTTTGAGTATTCGGATTTTTTTTGATTTTTTCCTGATTATTTCTGATTATTTATGACTGTTTAGTAAAAATCAAATTATTTTAAATTTTTACAATCAAAGTAGCCAAAATAATCAAAAATAATCAGAAAAAATAAAAAATAATCCAAAATAATCAGAAAGAATATTTTTTTATTTTTTCTGATTATTTTTGAATAATTGTAGTAGTTTTAGATTATTTCTGATTTTATGGCCTCATAATCGTTAAATAAACACAATAATATAGTCATAGAATAATATAGTCACAACGATTATTTCCAAAAATAATTTAATTGATTAGTAATTCCAATCGAAACTTAACGGATATGCTTCTTAGATGAGTAACTATCACATTGAATAGAATTCTATGCTTAAACGATCTCCAAAATAAAGACAATTTTATGAATTGAATTTGCTAATTTTGTGTATATTTTGTTAATCAGTTAAATGGACTTGTTCAGTTCTTTTGGTTCACAGTTGATTGAATTTACATATATTTAAAATCACATATCACTCGTCTGTTGCTTCACATTCCAACTAATGATATTCTTCGGTGGACTTTTGTGGATGATCCTTAATATACTGCAGAGCTCTGATCACCGACTCGGGAACTGGCGGTGGGGTGGGCAGATGTGCTCCGACTGGCTGGAATCCGTTCTCATCGGCTATGTAGCTAACGGCATATTCCTGGCCATCGTCGCCCACAAAGGAGTATTGACCCTTTATGGACTCGCCAAAGACATTGGAATGCACTTCCTTGAGTTGACCTTCCTGCGTTGATTTCGAGCCATCTCGAAGCTCATAACTTGTGAATAGAAAGTGGCTTTGAGTTGAAGTTGAAAATATTTGTGTTAATTTTCAATCACTTACTGGGAACGGAATTTCCCATTGTACTCGACATTTGATTCATTTACGATGGGATCATTAGTTTCATCAGCAAACGTCAAAGCCACAAAGAGAACACACAACAAAATCAGTTTCATTTTTAATCAATAGAATTAGTCAAGTCAAGACAATTAGTAATTAATATCCACGCGGTGCAAATGTCTCGAGACTACTGACAACTCCTGACTTGAGTAAACAGCCTTATATAGCATAGCATTCCAGTTACCAAATCTAAAATCCTAATTCAAAAACAATACGAAAATAAACAAAGCAGCAAAGCGAAACTAATAAAATACCAGTACTAAAATATTTAACATGAAATTAAAGTTAGAGCAATAAATAATATTGAACTTGTTTGTTGGTTTTTCGTTTTTGGTTTTTGGTTTTTGTCTTTGGCCTTTGGCAGAATGGGTGTGAAATTTGGGGCAGACGCGTCTCAGCCCCCTTTGGAGTCTTCGATTTAAACGAACCTGAACAACCAGTAAAATTATCTATTCTTATCTGAAATTATTCTATTACTAAGATACCCTTTAATGGGTTTAAGCCAACTCTTTTATGTTAATGACCAACTGAATAATGTGTTATATTTAAACATTTTATTTGTAATTACTTTCAAGAGTTTTTCGTCTAAGTTAAGGGTATGTTTACTTCGGATATGGTGTTGAGGTTCCTTTTAATATCTGCTTGAAATTATGTATAGACAATAAGCAGAATATCAGATTCATATATGCATAACTGTCTATATAGCACTTGTCACCAACGTCAGCATCCGATTCTGGTTCTTCATCGAACCGACTTGACCACATTTTTGGCTGCCTCTGCCTCTAGCCTCATCGTCATTTGCATATCACAAATTTATCAACTTTGCCTTGAAATGCAAAAAATTATAAAAGCTATTTATTTTTTTATTTGCTATTTTTATATGTGCTGTTAAAAAGAACAAAAAAAATATAAAAGTATGTGCTCTAATTTTGATGGGGGAGAAAATTTAAATGTAATTTTTTAAATTTCTCAGGGATGCCACAGAAATCGCTTTCGCTTGAATTTCACCTCAGTTTCATTTCGCTGTCAATTCGCAGAATAATTTTACGCGAAATAAACTAGCGCTAAATCCGCTGGCGTCCGATGCTGCCACCTAGTTCGATTTAGATTTTCAAAGTCAGGGGCAGCGATGTCACATTTTTAGTCAGAATTCGAATTAAGGTGTTTAAAATATATATATGAAACCACTTTTGTTTTCTTTCAATTAAGCATTCAATAAAAAGCACTTTTGTAAATAAAATGTTACCGAAAAAAACATTTAGCTTAATGTGCAATTTGTGAAAACATTTGTCACAAAAAGTTGCCAGACTAATGGCAGACAATTGCTAGAGTTGTCGAGTAATTTTTATTTTCTCGCGCCAATTATTTTTAAATTTTTTGTAGCTAAACAAAGTTAGTTATAATAAAAATGATTAAAAATATTTAAATTAAATAAGAAAAAAATTAAAAACTTATTGTTCTAAAACCCTTGGATAATTTAATCTGAGAAGGTGTCAACCCTTAGCAGCCTAGTTCGAGGTTGGTGAAATTGCTAAAAAACATTAAATCATTTGAAGTTTTGTGGCACCTTAAAAATTACCGTGCGTTATTGCTTTCTGCGGAATTCTACTTCGCTTGCGATTTTTGTGGCATCCCTTTATATTTGAAGCTTAAAGCTGCTTATTTTTTATTTGTTATTTTTACTGTGCTGTTTAAAATAAAATAATTGAGTGTGTGTGATGGGCATGAATATTGAGTTGGAGTTCTTTAAATCAATATTTGAATAAAACACTGTTTATTTATTTTTTTGTCAAAGAATCTGTAATTCTTTATTTGCAGCTAAGGCTAAAGATATTTAAGTTCTTCTCATGTGTTTAACGTCATTGGGACAAGTACAAAAGACACCAACGATTCGTAAGTATAGTATGCATATGTAACAGATAATAAGTATGTAGGTACATTGTCATCCATCATCCATCATCCATCATCCATCGTCATTCATCGTCATCCATCATCGCTTATACTCGTATTACGTGCAACAGATTACAGTTATATAGACTATTTACACAAGAATTATTATTAACATGTATTTCTTGTTATCTCTTCTCATCATCATTATTATTATTTTTTTTTTAACATTTTCTTCTTGATTTCATTAACAAATCGATGATATCACATGAGTCCGAAAATGGCAAAGTTCCGGCGACTAAAAGATCTTAAGCACAGTTTAAGAATAAAGATGATAGAATTGGGTAAGGGATAGAGAAGAGAAGAAGAAGAGTTGAGAAAAGGAAATGCATGTGTGTATGTGTGTGTATCTGTGTGTGTGTGTGCAGTTTGTGTTCTTCAGTCAGCTGCTCGATGTTGATGTTCGCTGTTTGGGCTTCGATTAAATTGATTTTGCTTTTGGGTAAGCAGCATTATTGCTTCATTGAGTATAGAATATCAGAATCGGTTGCATGGTCACATTCATTTCACCCGGCATCTATTTGATTGGCATATCCATCACGCTCATGATCCACTGGCAATCATAATTAACGACGACGCTGTGCGGGCGGCAGGCTGGCCAGATAATCGAGCGCCTTCTGGATTGCTGGTGGGATTGGTGGTGGCGTGGGCAGATGGGCGCCCTGTGGCTGGAAGCCGTTCTCGTCATCGGCCGCATAGTTGAGGGTGATCAGCTCGCCCTCGGGCGAAGTGTACGACACGGAGCCCTTGACAATGATCACGTCCGTGGCGTCCGGGGAGCTGGCCTTCTTCACGGTGCCCGTTTCCTCGGCCTTGATGCCATTGGCCGTCTCGTAGCTGCAAACAAAATTACAAAAATTAGATATTATAAAAATTACATCGTAATGATTATTACAAGATTTTTGAGGATTTTCTTTAATGACAATGATTGATCTTGAGCGAAAAAATAAAACTCACACGTAATCATTATCGGGTGTGCTACAGAAATCTCTTTCACCTGAAAAATTACGTAAATTTCATACAAATTTACGTCAAATTCAAGTGAAAGAGAATTCTGTAGCACACCCGTATTTGCGATTTTAATTTTTTCGACTAAAACTTACTTTTAAAAAAGTTTAAGAAATTTTTTTAAAGATTTGTTTTTGTGTTTAATGGGTCCCTTGGGTTTCTTTTTAAGGGATATGCAATAATACTGTTTAAAAATCTCACACAAAAGCCATGAATTTAAAGTAAGTTTTATTTTGAGCGAAGAAAGTATAAAACAAAAGGCACTTTTTGCATGAAAATGAGGAAAAATGGGTTAAAATGGTCATTTTTAGGATTTTCAAAAAAATTTTAAAATACTAGCAAAACTATTTTTGAAAAATTTCTTTTGCAGTTACTCTTAGAATTGTTTCAAGAATTTTTTTGCATCCCAACATTTTTTGGAAAAAATCGAGGAAAAAAGTTGAAAAAGTAGACCTATTTTAAAATTCGAATATTTTAATGGGTACTTAATGGGTTAAGGAAATTTTTTCATCATTTGAACGAAAATTAAATGACCTTTCCTTTTTGTTCCATAATGGGCTCTATAATAGGATTTTTTGATATTAAAGGTGTAGATGAACACCACTGCTATTTTTCTGAACACAGCTGTATATGTTTTCTAGTCATTAATTTTTTGATGTGAAAAACTTCAATAATTATTATTTGCGGTCCCTGGTTTTAACCAATAATATCTAATTTTTTTTTGCAATTGCAGCAACAATTATTTAATAATACTTTAACTCAGTTTTATCAAATTCACCTTGAAACCTGTGAAAAATGTTGATTAGCGATCTTTTTAGCCTAGCAAAAAGTAAACTAAATTTGTTGCGAATTTCATTGGTATATATGCACTTTCCTGTTAAGTTGGAAACATTAAGCTTCAGAGTATTTAATTTTCGGCATCCAATCAATAGTTTTATATTTATATTTTGAACCTCTTTGCTTTGTTGTTTTCTGCTTTTGTTTTCTTTTATTTTTTCTCGCTCTGTGCGGATTCGTCACTGGCGCCAGTTGAATTATTTATTTATGTATTTATTAACATTTAACATTTATGCGCGGACTTGATATCTAATGGAAATGTTTATAACTTGTATATTGTTCATAAATTCACATTTAATTTGCCTCATTTACATTTTAATACTTGCCAATTATTTATTTACGATAGGATTAGTTAACTGTGACAAAAACTGCAAATAATGCAATCAATTTAGTTGATGAAATATTTATGTGATCTTATGCAGATAAATTGTAGTGTTTTTTAATTTTAATATTGCTTTAAAATACATTTTTAATATCAAACTAAGCTTAACAGATTTCAAAGCTGTTAATAGTATTTCTCAGATCTGCTTAACAGATTTCAAAGCTGTTAATAACATTCAAAGTCTGCCCAAAAGTATGCAACAGAAAATCGCTTGCTAGCTTTTGAATTGATTTAACTGTCAGTTCACAACTGGTTCCATATCGTTTAGTAAAAAAAATCAGTTAAAAAAAATTGAGAAACAATTTCAAAAAAACAACAAAATACAAAATTTTGTAAAGTAATTAAGTCTATTTTTAAGTTGATTTGGTGCATTTCGCACTTAGCGTGGCAAACTTGAGAAAATATCCGGAAACAAAATAAAATAGAAATTCGAGAAAAATTCAACAAAAATTCTGGTGAAATTTTCAAAATTCTAGCTTCAAAATTGAAAAAGTTTACTTTTCGATCGCAAAAAAATTGAGCTCTTTCAAATGACATAAAATGCAAAACTGGTTCCATTTCTTTCAAATCAAAAAAGGGTAACGAACTTACGCATAATTGTAGGCTCCATCCGGTTCGATGTTGGACTCTTGGCTGATGATCGCAATTGGCTCGGCGCCTTGGGGTTTGGGCGCAGCATCGGCCAGGCAGAGGAGCGCGGTGGCGATCAGGCAAAGTGCAAACTGCAAATGGGTTAAGAACGGAAATTAATTCAATTCAATTTACGTAAATTAGCAATTGTTAACAATTAAAACGAACGCAATTAAATACAGAAAAATATCGTGATTGATGTTATTTTTTTTTTCAGTTATTCTGCTTGCTGTTTTTTTGCTTTTGCTTTGAAAATTGTTTGCTCTGTTGAAACTTGGCTCATCGTTTCACATAGTTGTTTGATTTATGACTGCTGTTTACATTATTCTCTCACATATAAATTATGTGTGGAAACAAGCAGAAGGACAGACGGACAGACGGACGGACAGACGGACAGACAAAACTCATATGTCAATTTGCCACACATTTGTTGTTAAGGTCGTCAAATAACTAGACGCCAATTAAGTGCATATATTCAGAGATTTTCGTTTGTTTGTTTTCGAAGTTGTATGCACGTTATTGGCAATTACTTCAGAGCGTCTCAAGTGCATGGAAAATTGTGTTGGGCGCAGCGGGGCGGGGCGTGGCAATCAGGGATGAGCGCGCTGTCGTGCAACAAGTATTTGCAATAAGTATTTGAAATTACACTCAAGTTTCGTGAATGAGCAACTGACACGAAATCAGAAAGATTGCATAAAAGGGTTCATTGAATGAAGGAAATTGGATTAAATTAAGATGTATAAGTTTGTGTAGCTTGCAAATCAATCTATAGTCCTTATACAAATAACTAAAATTAAAACTAAGAATACTAACATTTGCAAATAAATATTAGGAAAACAAATATAGGACGCATTTAATATGGAAATGAGTTTTTGGCAATCAAATTTGGAAATAATGTTATTAGGAAATAAAAATTTGAAAAATTAGAAAAACAAAACTGGGAAGCTTTAATTATGGTAAAAAAATTAGGAATTATTACAAGAAATTTTATAAGGAAATACAAATTTTGAACAAAATTATTAATTGCAAAAAAAAAATGTTTAGCTAAAAATCTAGGACGCATTTAATATGGAAATAAATATTTGAAATACAAAATTGGGAATAATGTTATAAGGAAAATAAATTGGGAAAATTAGGAAATCAAAGCTAGGAAGCTTTAATTATAGAAATTTGGAATTACTATAAATAAATACAAATTATTATAAGAAAAACAAATTTGGAAAAAAATTAAGAATATCAAAAAAAAAAAATTATTTAAATCGCTCAGTTTTTTCTTATCCTTTTCTCGAAATATATTTTTTAGCTGAATTTCCTAATTTATGATATAATTTCTATGATCATTGATTAAGTTATAAAAATAAAAATTAGGAATAATTCGAAAAATTGTTATTAGGAAATACAAACTTGGAAAAAATTAGGAACAGCAAACAAAAAAAAAAATATTTAAGTAAAAATCGCCCTTTTTTTCCTTATAATTTTCTCTAAATATATTTCTAAGATGAATTTTCTAATTTATGCATAAATTTCTTTTATTCATTATTTTGTATTTTTTAAGTTTATTTATTTGTTTTGTTTATTTTATTCGAAAAAAAAAAAAAAATTCAAAATTCATTTGAGCTATTCTCTTTCTCTGCCTTTGGTTATATGTTAATATGTGGTCATGTTGAAACCAGGCTTAAAGGCACCCGCAGTCTTGTTGGCTATTAGCGTGTCTGGAGTTTCAGTTTAGCTTGTGCTTTTAGCCAGATGGATAGACAGACAGGCAGACAGACAGCTGCCAACTGAGCGTAGCATTCATTGCCTGCCACTTTGTTAGACTCGCTTTGCTCTTCTGCAGCCAAATGTCGCAGCCTCCGTCTGTCTGTCTGTCTGTCCGTTTTGTCCAGTTCGACCCAGTCGCCCAGTTGTTGTTGTTGTCGCTGTTTATACTGCAGCTGTTGTTGTTGTCGTTGTTTGACCTTTGCATTGCATTGCCGGCTGCACGCTGTTTGGCTTATTCGCTTTTGGCTTACTTTGGCTTCGTGCTCGAGCCTTTTAAGTGGCTGCTTGGGCCCAGCATCCATTAATTGCTATTGCCATTTTGGCCGGGCTTGGCTGCGACTTTTGGCCATTTGGCTAGCTAAATGGCTATAACAATTGCCCAACATTTTAATGCGGAAGCAACGCTTTAAACTGACGCTCTTTAAACCCTAAAACATAATTTTAACCTTCTACCCAAATGTGTATTCATTTTTATGGCTTAAACTTGCGCTGATTGATTTACGACTTGGCCGTTGGCACTGCCAAAATTTAACGCATTGAAATGTGTTTCCAGCTCTGGACTGGATTTTGAATTCTGTTCTTGCTTTAAAATATTGATGGATTTATGATATATGATTTATAGGGAATTTTTTAGTAAATACGAATTTAAAGGACTATTCACAAGAACATATTCTTTCAGGAGGAAAGAACTTAAAATGTTATTATTTTTAATGTTGTCTTTCCTTTATAGAACTTGGCACACAGTTCACGTTCACTTACGTTTTTCATTTTAAAATGAATGAATTGTTTTGGTGTAATGTAATCCAAAGTTGGGTTTTATCCTTCGCTTTCCAGCTATTGTCGCAGCACACTTCACACTTGTTGTTAATTGAACAAACGATCTTTTAATGATGCCCAAGTGCCGGCAACTGAGTCTATTTATACGAAAACGCCAAAGACGACGACGGCGACGACGACGACGACGACGGCGACGGCGAAGCCGCTGCAAATTCAGCTGGTAAAGCGTCGCACATACAAGATGCAAAAAATAAAAAAAAAATAAAGAAAAATAAAGAAAAATAAAGAAAAATAAATATATAAGTACATATAGATGTACATAGAAACTAAACTAAAGATTCGTCGTAGTTGTTGTCGCTGTCGCTGTTTCTGTCAGCGTCGACGTCGACGTCGACGCTGACGGAAACAGCGACAGCGACAACAACTACGACGAATCACTTTAGTTTAGTTTCTATGTACATCTATATGTACTTATATATTTATTTTTCTTTATTTTCTTTATAGATGTACATAGAAACTAAACTAAAGATTCGTCGTAGTTGTTGTCGCTGTCGCTGTCGCTGTCAGCGTCGACGTCGACGTCGACGTTGTTGGAAAAGAGCAGCAGCGGCAACAACAAACATTTGCAAGTGGAAAACTGCAACAACAACAACAAAGAGAAGCAGCTGCATAGCTGAGTGAAAAACTCAATTGAGGTACACCCAAGGGGGGGACGCCCCCCCTTCAAGGCGCACGCCACTGGCAGCTGTTGAGAATCCAATGCAATTGAGAATCCAATGCAAAACAGTTTTTTATGCAATTGTCTTAGTTTCTTTTTTTTTGTATTGATTTCCACAGTTCCAGTTGCAACAGCAATGCGCCCTTTAGCCAATAGATTATCTAAACTATGCTAATAAATAAATAAATACATATATATATATATACACATATATTTGCGGTCATTTGTCAACGACAGGTGCGTCACACAGTAGCGGAAGCTGTAAACTACACCACTTAATTTGGCTCAAATAAATGCGATTGGCATCGCCCTCGCGGCGTTGCCACCTTGCTTACAAAATTTATGAAATTTATTATATTTTGTTTAAATTATATTTTTAGGGGGTGGGTGCTAGAAAACATTGCATTTAAATACGTGGCCAATAATCGGCAAATGCAATCAAAGTCAGGCAAAAGCGCACAGTGGGGCCGTTTATAGTTATATCGCAGGGAAATAAGTACATATATGTGAATGAAGTTATTCAAAATAAAAATACACAAAAGATTTAAAGATAAAGATAAAAGATAAAATAAAAGATAAAGATAAAATAATCTTATCATTTAAATTCCGTTTGAATGGCACAAAAATTTCTTTAACCCATTAAGTACCAATGGAAAATTTAAAATTTTTGTAGAAGTGTTATTGTTTTTCTACTTTTTTCCTCGATTTTTTACAAAAAATATTTTGATTCAAAAAACCTCTTCAAACAATTTTAAGAAAGACTGCAAAAAAAATGTTCTAAAATATTTTTGTTAGAATTTTTTGACACAAAAATTTCTTTAACCCATTAAGTAAATTTTAGAAAATTTTTTCATCGATTTTTTACAAAAAATATTTTGATGCAAAAAACCTGTTCAAAGAAACCCCTGCAAAAAAAATTTTTCAAAAATTTGTTTGTTAGTATTTTTTTATAATTTTTCGAAAATTGCTAAAATGGCACTTTTTGAATGAAAATGAGGAAAAATGGGTTAATATAGTTATTTTTAAGGTATTCAATAATAGGTTCAGGTTTAAAAAAATACTAGCAAAAATATTTCTATTTTGCAGTCACTCCTAGAATTGTTTGAAGAATTTTTTTGCACCAAAATATTTTTTGTAAAAGATTCGAGGAAAAATGTAGAAGAAAAAACACTTTTACAAAAGTTCTAAATTTCCGTGGGTTCTTAATGGGTTAAAGAAAGTTCTGTGTCATTCAAACTAAATTTAAATAATAAGATTATTTTAAGAAATCTGCATCAAATCTTTTGTGTTAAAAATATATATTTTTTTTAATAGCTTATTCCACATATAACATACTTATTTCCCTGGGTGAAGTGCCTATTATGATTTTTATAAGTAATCGTACAGAATGTGCTTTAAGTTTTTAAAGTGTTCTATTATAGTTAAGGTGAGCAAAGTTTAAGCCAATAAAAAGTTGAACTGTGTTCAGTTTGCTTTATTTAAATTAATTTCTGCTCACTAAAGGTTAATGGTTGCTCCACAGTGCGCCTAAATTCGGGCTCAGGGCATGCCGCTGTCTGAGCTGTATACCTGTGTGTGTGTGTGTGTGTGTGTTGTGCTGGGGTCAAAATGCCAAAAATTGCTAAACGCGAAGAGGCCGCCGACGCCGACGCCGACGCCGCCGCCGCCGCCGCTGCTGCTGCTGCCAAAGTGTAGGCGCGTCTAATGAATAGCTTGGGTCTTAGGCTTAGGTCTGTGGAGACACAAACACAGACACAGACACAGACACAGACGGCGACAGAATTTCGTGACAAGATTGTCCCAAAGATTGTTGCCATATTGTATGCAAGTAGTTGTTGTTGTTGTTGTTGCTGGTGTTGCTGTTGTTGCTGCTCCGACTGTGGCAATCAACAAAACAATTGCCAGTTAGTGGCAGCTCTGAAAAAGTTGCTGCCTTCTACTAGTTTTGGGCCTGGTCCATTGTTTGTGCCTGCTGGCTAGTGTAATAATTATATGAAGACATTCAACTGCATTAATTTTAATATTTATTATACTATTTTTTTAATGGGCAACGACAACAACAACAACAGCAACAACTTGACTAAGCAAAAGATTCTCAGCCAGCAAGTTTGTTGCCTAAGTCTTTTGATTCTAAAGTTTTCAAAATTAATCTTTTTTTTCATTTTTTTTTTTGGACAAATGTAAACCTTGAAATATTACGCATGACTTCTCTAATTAGCAATCCAAGCAGCATTTGCTGCAAAATGTCAGTTGTCCGGCAAGCCATAAAGCACAGAACAGATGCCTTCGGTTACAGCTACAGCTTCAACTTCAGTTCCATCTTCATCTTCCATGTCCACTGTGACTTTGACACGCGCTGTGCTGCGCTTTATGGCCACGTCTTGTTGGCCTTGAAGGTCGTGCCATCTTCTTTATGGCGTCTAACGCAATTTGTGTTGCACCTTTGGTTGAGTAAGAATCACCCAAAACTGGCGTGGCTCTTCTCTTCTCGTCTAGACCGCCCAAACGGACATGGCCCGCATAGTTTTCGGCTACCCAGCGACCAATACTTGCTAATGCTTAATGCTAATGTCAATGCAGGCATAAATAAATAATTGCAAATAACAGACGTCGTCGTCGCCAGCAACAGCAACAGAAGAGACAACAGCGACAACGACAACGGCAGCCGTCGAACCAGTTGCTGTTGCTGCGGTTAAATGTCACTGGTTTTGGTCATGTTCAGAATCTTGGCTTCTGTTCCAACTACTACTGCAAGCTGCACTGCAAAAAGTTTTGACCATCAAGTTTTGAAAATCTTCAAAAAAGTGGGAAACATGACGACTTGACCTCAATTTTAGAATTTATTTATTTTATTTATTAACATTGATAGTTATGTTTATAAAACTAAAACTAACAAGGGGAAAATGCATGTGATTGGAAGTACGCTTAAAACTACTTTAAAAGAAAAGCCTTAATGTTTTTGAAAAAGATTAGACCTGCTCAAAGGTCCGTTGCGGCCGTTACAAGGAATAGAAGTCGATTTGAGCGAATTTAGCATAATAAACATAAAATATCCAAATACAAAAAATTAAGTGGAATATATGACCATTTAAATACAGCATTAAACATTAAGATAAGTAGCCTCGTTAATTAAAAATCTTAGTTTTTGTCTGTTGCGAATGTTACACTTTTTACACACACACTTTTTTTTCAAATTATTAAATATATTAAATATCTTATCGATACAGTTTTTATCTTAAATAATAGAAAATTAAACAAAGTTTAAGATGAGCTCAGCGCTCAACACTTAGACGACCGTTTTGCCCACTTTTTTGCCGTTGAAAATACTCTTTTTTTTACAAGAATTATTGAAATAACGTGGCAAAAAGAGGAAACTATATTAAGCTCGGCCATGAACAAACAAACCAAAAAAAAAATCTATTTTATTTTGTAATTTGAGGCCTGAAAGTGTATTTTATTAAACAAATAACAACTACTATTAAAAAACATGCAGTTTTTTGACAACTTTAAGTTTTCGTCCTTGGTTTAAAAATTTTCGGATTAGCCCATATAGTATATACATACATACAGTTTATTTATAATTTTATAATTATTATCTTTAAATTATAAATTTTTGTTTAATAAATGTCGATTTATCTTAAATTTGACATAATATTTATCAATCTATGAATGCAAGATTATTTTATATCATAAATTTAGACTGCTCTGTGTGCTTAATATAATTTTGTATTTAAGAAAACGAGCATATTTATTTTTTGTTTAACCCTATTCCTTTTTAAATTTTTTTTTTGGCCAATTTTAGAAACTTTTTTTACTTTTGAAGCAAATTAAATTTTATGTTGATTTTCTGAAAAATATGTAAAAAAACAAACTTTTTTCTGAGTGTACATAGGTATAGGTACAGCGTCACTTGGCAGCTGATCAAATGTTAGCTGCAGTCAAATGTAACGATGGACTGCACTTCATGGTCAAGGAATAGTTCCAATTGCTACGCTTTGGTCGCATCAAACGCATAGCAGAAAACGCATTGGAACTGGAGTACGCTATTGAACTTGCAGCCAAAGTCCCACTTTGAGTTTAGCTATGGACAGCGTGGAAGCCTTGAGCTGCCACTAAGAATCAGCAAAGTTCTTTATACCATATTGATGTTAATCCGTCTGAGCATCTTCAGATGTCATAACGAAGGCGAAGGTGAGTTTTCTTTAATTAACATATACATATGCAAATTGCCTGAAATGTTAAAAGTCAATGGAACTCACAGCTTGGTGTGTGGTTTCATTTTGTGTGGGTGTAAAACTTAATGGCAATTAGTAGTGAGTTCTGTTAAGCATCGTTTATGATATGATGCCCACTGTCATGCCACAGAACTTCACAACGGGCTCTACGGGTTGGTTAAGTCTATAATGATCGTTAAATATGCATAATAGAAGCGATCGCTCTAATCTAACTCTTTGTGTATACCGAAACATTCTCTCACTGTAAAAATATTTAATGTGCCATGCTTAGTTGAATTCATACATGTTGAATAATGATTGGTAATCATAATCATTATAAATTGGATTATTTTAATGATTAAATAACGATTATTTTCGATTTCAAAAATTCAAAAATAATCTAAAATTATTACAAATATTCGAAAATAATCACAAAATATCAAAATTAATCAAAAATAATATTTTTGAGTATTTGTATTATTTTTGATTTTTTCCTGATTATTTCTGATTTTTTTTTGATTATTTCTGATTATTTATGACTATTTAGTAAAAATAAAATTATTTAAAGTATTCACAATCAAGGTAGCCAAAATAATCAGAAAAGATCAAAAATAATCCGAAATAATCAGAAAGATTATTTTTGATTATTTTTGATTTTTTCTGATTATTTTTTAATAATTGTAATCATTTTAGATTATTTCTGATTTTTTGAATCGAAATCATTTTATAATCACAAATTTTTCCCTACGAATTTTTCCAAAATAATCTAATTGATAAGTAATTCTAATCGAAATTTAACAGTTATGGTTAAATTAAATTCTTAACTTTTAATACAGTCTAGAGTTGAGCAACTAACCCGCCCTTAACAAGGCGTTAACAGCTTAACCTTTTAATTATTCACACTAGCATTAGTTTTAGGCAAGTATAATGCATAGTCAATTGCTTTTGCGTTGGCACACAATGGAAATGTATGTGGGAGTAGACTGAAAAATATCTGCTATTGATTTTTAGATGTTAACACCGTAACTGTTAAGTTACTGACTTGATTTAACTTTAATACTAGTATAATGAACGGCATCTGTTTGGGCTACTTGGGACGGGCAGAGCTGTTGAAATCTCAGGCCATTGTTGCACACAATTTGACGCGGTTGCAACTCTGAATTCTGTCAAGTTGCACGCGAAATGTGAAGGCCAATTCAATTCTCATTAAATTATTCATTGCTCAAAATTAATGTATTGTAAATGCATGACATACAATTTAATATAAATATCAAATAAATTGATGTATTAACTTTAATAAACATATCTATGTTGCATAAATTACAATTGACAGTCATGCTCTAAACGAGCGGTGGGCACGCAGTGGCTCCGGGAGCATTTACTGCTCTAAACTACTCGACGGAGAGTTACCCTCTTTTATAAAGACACCTTTATAATTATAAAACTAGAAATGTATACACCCATTTTTCCGACTTTCAATGGGTATTTTAATATTGAGACGAGTATATTAAGGCGGTCCCAAGATACAAAAAGATATTACAATATTGAGACGAAATTTGATCTAGCTTTTCCTTTATTTGCCCATCACTCTGCGTATGACCGTAAAGTAGTAATATGTTATATTTATCATCTGTATAGAAAGAGATATTTATTAAATTGCCAGCAAAATAGTTGCAGACTTACTCTCTTGAAAGTCTCTCGAGATATGATTATCACTCCCTTGGCTGAGAGTTCAGCTGGTCTTTGGGCTCGTTGCATAATCAAAAGCAAATGCTTGCGATAATTTACAGAAGCATTATACCAATTTTGAGTGTAGGCAGCCAGAGCAATGTTTTCACTCTGAAAAAGAAGTTAATTACAGAGGAAAATAAAGGAAATGTTTGCTTACCAAATCAATCAACAGTTGTCCATAGTAGCTGACCATATAGAACTGAGCGGATGTGCTTAGAAAGAACAACAGGAATCCAATGCCTTCCCGATTGAGACCCTGTAGAATTGTGTAGAAGACAACGCAGCAGAGTGTGGTGGCCGTGGAGAATAGGTTGTAGGCCAGCATTATGCCGAATATATCATTGAGTTCCTTATGTAGACTAAATTTGAATTTAAATTTAAACTGAGAACATTTTATTTTTAGACACACCTCTTAAATTTCGATTGGAATTACTAATCAATGGAATTGTTTTTGAAAATAATCGTAGTAACTATATAATTCACTTTTGAAAAATTTGATTACGATTTGATGATTAAGATTACAAAAAAATCAGAAATTATCTAAAATTATTATAAATATTCCAAAATAATCTGAAAAAATCATAAATAATCGTACTGATTATTTGGGATTATTTTTGATTTTTTCTGATTATTTTGATTTCTTTGATTGAAAAAATTTAAAAAATTTTGATTTTTACTAAATACAGTCGAACTTTTCTAACTCGAATCACCATTATCCAAGAAAAAAGTTCGAGCTAGGGAGACTTCGAGTTAGGGAATTTTTTTTTTAGTGTTTTAAAAAAACCTACAAATGCGTTCAATCATAAGGACAATTCAAATTTAAATTTTTTCTGTTATCTTCAACAAAAGGGAACAAACTGGAAGTTCAAGACCTGTTAATATTCTCAAAAATTGGTTTCTTCGTTCTTTTGCCGTATCCAGAATAAGTTCCCTATTCAAATGTCATCATAATTAATATTTCATTTTTTAATATAATGAAAAATGTTTTTGCTGAGCAACTTTAATTTTTTTGGTCTACTTTCAAATTCCTTAACTACTAATAAGTTTGAATATTTCCTTAAACATTTTAATACACTGATGCGCTGACAAAGAAGTACATTACGAACATCTTTCTTATAGCAATTTCACAAGATTAAGTAATTTTTGATGCAATATTCTATCATATTTCATCACCATATGCTAATGTAAATCAATATAACATATTCAAACGATCCGGTAACAAAAGCATAAAATAGAAACGAAAAAAGATTCAAACTTTGTTGGAGATTTTCCCGAAAAATTCGACTTACAGAAGTACGGGCCAATATTTTTGTTCGAGTTAGGGAGAAATTCGAGTTAAGGAAGTTCGAGTTAGGGAGACAGAATTGTATGAAATTTGCTCAGTAAACGCTATTGCCACTCGATTTTGTTCGAGTTAGAGAAAATTCGAGTTAGGGAAGTTCGAGTTAGAGAAGTTCGACTGTAGTCAAAAATAATCAGAAATAATCAAAAATAATCAGATATAATCAGAAAAAAATCAAAAATAATCCTAATACTCAAAAGGATTTTTTTGGAATTTTTCTGATTATTTTTGAATAATTGTAATAATTTTAGATTATTTTTAATTTTTTTGTAATCGTTATCATTAAATAATTGGGCATATCGAAAATAATCGTAATTTAATCATTAGTTCGACTTTTAAACAAAAATAATATAATTACTAATGATTATGATTACTAACCATTTGTTAACAGGTATGTCTTTAGACTAGATTACTTACACAAACAATCGTTGATGTCTGCGTACCACATCCACCAAAAACTCCAAATCATCCTGCTCTTTTTCCCTGCTCGGTTTGTACTCCGCCAACTGTCGTCCCAAATGGGCAAAGTGCATGCAAATCTGTGCGGAATGACACATCATCCAAATGTCTGTGCCCAGATTGATGTTCATTATGAAGTGACTGAAGGTCGTGTCAATCAACAGACTAAAGGCATAAGTGCCCAAACTCATATTCCTAATACGTTCCATGGGAAATGTACTAAGGAATGTAAACTTGGCCTCACTGCCCAGCGTATGACGTTGATAAAGATATTCGAGGATGGCTTGAGTTATTGGTCCAAGTACAACGAAAAACACAACAAAATAATAGTAATAAAATCCATAACGTGCAATTCGTGGCCAAAAGAATTCGTTGACTCTGTAATCTCGGCGTTGTTCATCTCCATTTGGATAGAGAGCTTTTAGCTTATCATTCAGATCCTTTAAGCGACTTCGATAATATAGAAATATTACAAATTTCACATCCGAGTTGGCCACAAAGAAGTAAACAATCGCGAATCGCATGATGATGAGTGGATCCCCTCCGAGATTCTCTTCCCATTGAAGTGTGCGTAGTATCAAATAGTAGACAATATACCAATGGCTCAAAAAACAAATGCTCGAATAGATCCGCATCAATACATCCTTCCACAGGGGTTTTGGGCTGTTCAGGAAGTCAATTCCCAACGACTTGAGTATCAAGTTTGGTATGTAGGTGAAGTCATCGTAGCTTCGTTGTTTTTCCTCCTCGGCGCTTGTCATTTAGACAGTTTTAGAGCTAAACTAGTTATCTAGTTGGTAAGTGGGTGTTTTATATACTCGACAAAAGGGCGTGTGATTAATTACTAGCAATTAAATTATGTAGACCGCGTTGAGATGATTAAATATTTAAAGCGACTACTTTAAATATTTAATTTAATGATTTATTGAAAGCACATACATAAGCTTGAATAAGTATATCATATCATATAAATAGAATATATATATCTATTGTTTGCATTATGTTTTCTTTAGCTAAAAGCAATCTATGCTCATTCGGGTAACAAAATAAACACGTTCATATTGTAGAGCAGCTGAAACGAATTTATGGCTGGCATAATTATTCAATGAATAAACAAAGATGCCTCTAAAAAGCCAAAATAAATTCAAGCCAATTAATTAAAAATATTTTATCAACGACTTACTTATGCAAATGGTTAATAAAACTTTTTGTTTGCGTTGTCAAAGCTTTGACTAATCTGTTTAACACATTCCCAAATCCAGTTTGAGTTTGAAAGCATAAAATTGTAGTAGAAATAGAGTTCACATTTTGGTTACGAGAACATTTATTGTTAGTTTTATTGTTACTTGACATTTGTTAGTGGAAACTATATTTTAAAATAGATTCTTACGGATGTTTATTGTGTTATCTAAATGGCTCGTTCTGCGACTTTAAATGTTTACTGAGCTCAATTTGTTAAACTATTCTTTATCTATGCTAATTTTCAACTACTTATAAAATATGATAAGACGCTTAAATATGGCTAATTTTATGTACTCATTTGACCCATTGGCTCTGATCAAACGAGTAGAACTTTATGCCCGCTTCTGGGTCGCGTGGCATTCAGCTTTTTTTTTCAGTTTTCCGAGCTGTTGCAATTGCTGTGGCAGCTATTGTTGTTGCCGCACGCGAAATGTGAAGGCCATCGATGGCAACACCAACATCAGTGCGAGTTCAATTTCCTCCCTGCTTCCCCTCTGCCCCCATACTGTGTTGTGTTTATTCATTCACTAACCGAGTCATTCATTGAATGCTGTTTTCATGGCAATTTAAAAACACTCGTTTGTAATTTATCAATGTAATGTGCTTAATCCGCTTTGATATCAGTTTCAATATTTAAATTAGTATTGTTAACCGATCTTTAAAGTCTTTATTTTCTAACATCATCTTATACATTGAGAAATCGATAGACTTGATGTTCATGGAAGCGTTCTTCAAGTAAAATAATATATAATAATATAGACCAGCGGTGGGCACGCAGTGGCTCCGGGAGCAGCGACTGCTCCCAACTATTTTTCTGCCTACTGTTGTACTTGTTATTGATATAGACTTTATTTTTGAAACTTTTCAAAAGTTATTGAATCCCATAACCGAATTTGAATTGTATTTAATTAGAAAATTAAACTTTTTTTTTTCAAAAATTGTCTACTTTTCTTGACAGATTTTAGCACTTGTCATCTAATCATAAAGTTGATCAAAAGAAAGGTAAGAACCTTAAGCGTTTTGTATTTATTTCCAATTTAGCAATTTAATTTATGCTCCAGTTTTGCTTCTCAAATTTCAGCTTTATGAATTTGCAATTTAATAAGAATGCTCCCTAATCAGCCGACTGTTCATCTATATGCTAAAATTGCCCATTCATATTTATCGCCACGCACCCGCCCTCCATTGTCTTCATTTCGATCTGCGAGCATAAATTATTCCGCTGAAATTTAAATTCCGCGTGTGGCATTAGATTTCCTGTGCGAATGCCAAATACTGAATGCCGACTGCCACCTCCAACTGCTCTTAATTTTAAAATTATTTATGCAAGCATTTTAAGCATCTCAAGCTATTAAAAGCAGAACATGTGCCTAATGATACCCTGCAAAAAAATACATAGCTTTTATTATTGAAATTGTCTGTATTCGATAACTGTTGAGAATTCTAGTATATTAATTACGGCTGAGATTTAAGTCGGTGCTGCCTCAACTTGATAAAAATTACAGGGTATATGTGACTGCCAATTTAGTTCGCTGTCTCAATTTAAATAACAATCAAAATTCTAAACGGAAATTAGCAAATCCGACAAAAAAGACTTTCAGCATCTGCTGAGATTGAATTTCAGTTGTCAATGCTAAAAGTTGAGTATAATGATTTTTATAGTCTGAAATTTAATGCCACTGCCGAAAAGAGCCTCCAGTCGTTATAAATGCCGCTGTGCGACTCTGCCCTGTTACAGTTTCGTTTAATAGATCAACGTTGAAGTAGCGAACGATACGCGTTTTCATCCAGAATGTCTCTGAAATTGGTAAATCAAAAGCGAGGATTAAACAAATTCCAATTGTGATAGTGTTGAAAGTGAAAGGATAACATGACAACGTGATAACCATACCTGTTAAATTTCAATTAGAATTACTAATCAATAAGATTATTGTTGGAAATAATCGTAGTGCCTATATAATTCACTGTTGAAAAATTTGTGATTATTTAATGATTGAAATTACAAAAAATAAGAAAAAATCTGAAATTATTACAATTATTCAAAAATAATCAGAAAAAATAAAAAATAATCAAAAAAATCTTTCTAATTATTTCGGATTATTTTTGATTTTTTCTGATTAAAGTTTTGACGCTCACTTGTTAACGTTCATTGCTGGATAATGGCCATATCTCCTTAAGTATTCGATTCTAACTTCTGGATAAAATGCCATATAATATTTCGAATTTCTAAAAATCCTTTAGGCAATTCACAACTTCTTTAAATCATAGTTTGACCAGTAATTACAATTTTTATCTAGTTTCGGAAAATAATCTGATTTTTCTACCATATTTTATCATAATTTGCGTTTCATAATCATAAGACACCCCAATTTTTGTAAATATTGCAGAAAATACATTTTGTATCAATAATGATTTAACAAATTGGTTGATTGGCAATTCTTTGGGATTATGTTCAGAAATTTAACTTTTTGATAGTCAATGGGATCCCCCCCACAAAAAAAAAGTTTATTCGTATAACTTTTTCGAAAGATTGGGATCCAGCTTATCCCATTCGGTCATAGTTGCAAGTTTAATTTTGCAATTTCAAAGAGTCTTTTGAATATGAAACGCACCTTACATTTAATCGCTGTTCCGCAAGAATTCGCAAAAGATAATAAAATAACTAAATACTAGAGGCGTTAATTAATAGCTTGCTTGCACCAATATGCACTTTATAAGTATTACATCGATTACATTTACAAACAGTAACACAAATTTTGTTACATTTTACAACAAATATTGATTTTACATACCGTGAGCATATTTTTTCCATTTCTAACTTGATTTTTTTTATTAAAGCGCTGACTTTATGCCAGAAAAATCGTCATCAAATTGACATCAAATTAATGACAATTGATGTTTATTTTTATGCAGTCCTGCAGTCTCTTTGTGCTGACCCTCGTCCTGGTGGCGTGCAGTGCGCAACGCCAATACAATCCGTATCTGAACAATCCGTACTACCGGGATCTGTACTACAAGAACCGTGATCTGTACAACCAGCGACGCTACTACGACAACTTCTACACCAAGTACAATCCGTTCATTGCCAATGCCGTGGCCCGCGCCGTCGAGCAGTCGAACAATCCCAACACTGGCTCCGGTGCCTATTCCTACAGCTACGAGACCGAGAACGGCCTGCACGGCGAGGAGCGCGGCAATCCCGTCTACATCGGCAACGGCCAGCAGGAGGAACAGGTCGAGGGCGCCTACTCCTACATATCGCCCGAGGGTCTCCGCGTCGGCGTCAAGTATCTGGCGGATGCCAATGGCTTCCGTCCAGTTATCACCTGTAAGTATCTCGAACTCTCCTCTGTGTGAAGTGTCTTCTGTATGGGATTTCTCCTTTAGATGATGGCCCGAACTCTGCCTTCTATGCCAGCCAACCACCGCCAGCCAATGTGGTCTACACAAGGCACTAAATACATTTAGTCTTTGTACTTAAAAAAAAATAAAAATTGAAAAATCAAAATAAAACCACATAAAACTTTACGAAATTATTAAGTGGGTGGAAAGAAACATTGAGATACTCCAAGTAAGTAAATAGTTAATATAAAATAAACAGGGATCAAATACAAGGATTATAGTCAATATTGGCCATGTTCACCAGATCAGATCATGTATCAGAAATCAACAAATTTTTTATGGGCTTCTTTAAAACGCATTGATGAAATTTTAACGCAAAATCAAAGCTGCCATTTCTCTTTATGTCAAAGCTTTTAATATTTATTAAAAAGAACTCAAATCAGTTTGGCGCAAATGCTTGATGTAATGGAAATGAACACATTAAAATGACAGATTTAAAATAATAGAATAAAATAATATGGTAATTTTTTAGACCCCGTACTTTAAAAAGTAAAGGGGTCTATTACTTTGTCACAAAAAAATGTGCGTAACAGGCAGAAGGAGGCGTGACAGACCCTATAAAGTATATATACTTAATCAGAATCAACAGCCGAGTCGATATAGCCATGTCCGTCTGTCCGTCTATCCGTCTGTCTGTCTGTCCGTCTGTAAGAGCGCCTAGATCTCAGAGACTATAAGAGCTAGAGACTCCAAACTTGGTATGTAGGTTGGTCTATATTGCAAGCAGATCGAGTTTGTTTTAGATTTTGGATCAGACAACTATATCATATAGCTCCCATAGGAACAATCAGTTGAAAATCAAGTCTTAGTATGAAAAACTTTTTGCTGTTTGAGATATTTCAGCCAAACTGACAGAATATGCATAAAAGATGGTCTTATACATACTGACCAAATTTGATTGAAACCGGATTACTATATCATATAGCTGCCATAGGAACGATCAGTCCAAATAAAGTCTTGGTATGAAAATCTTTTTGTCGTTTGAGATATCTTTATAATAAGTACGGGGTCTCCGACAGTCGAGTACCGCTCGACTGTAGCACCGCCGACTAGTTTTAATTAATTTGGTCCCATTTATTTTCAAATCTTGTGTTCTGTTGACTACGATTTGTTGTATCGATAACAAAGCATCACAATCAGAGAATTTCAGCGTACTTTTTAAGTGATTAATTTGCAGTCATCATAATCACAAAGCTTAATATCATGATTGCTGCCATTCACCAGAATAATCAAACAAATTTCATCGATTTTCTGATGTCGATTTGTTCTGGTGAACATGGCCATTGTGTAAATTTTATATTATATATAACTTATAATGGTACAAATTGAAATTCAAATTCACATAGAAATGAAAGTCAAAAAAACGTTTGAATAGAAAATGGCGATCAGCAAGAGGCAGTTTATTGGCCAGATCGAATTTGCATAAGTATATAAAATCTTGTTTTTTTTATCTCTTGACCAATTTGTGTAAAGCTTTTTGAGAAGTTCGCGTTAAGCTAAACTATCGCTATTTAAAGCTAAGCACAAAAGTGTGCTTTAGTTATATAAAAAGCTGAGGCAAACAATTGGTCGCTAAACAAATATGAATACTCTAAGCGGGTATGCTCGACTCGAAGATACCCTACATTCCCTTAAACTCTTATACATATCAAATGAGCTTAGGCTATGACAAACGTGAGCAACAGAATAAATAAATAAATAATTGAATCCAGAGAAGACGTCAAATTCGTCTGGTCATTGACGCGTTTTTAAAAAAATTCGATTTATTTTAAATTAATGCAAATGAGCGCTTATTGGATGTGTTTTTAAGTACACACAAGTAAATTTGTTTTGACGCACAGAAGATTTAATGCCCTATAAATTATATTTTACTTAATAAAGACCAATTAACAGATTTGTTGTCGAAATTTAACATGACTAAAATACACTGGATTCAAGTTTCAAATGTTTTTGTTTTTTTGAGATATTTCCTACTGTCTGTAAGTTCTTCAAGCGTTTATATTTCTTCAAAATGCCCGACAAAGTGTGCGAATAAACCACAATGCCTTTCATAGAGTATTCAAATTTGTTTGGGTTCATTAAACTCATTTATGGCAACGTATTTAGTCATTTGTCATTTGATTTGGTTATCAGTTGAACTTTGCCCATTGTTTCCATTATTTAGGCCACGAAAACTTGAGATTTTTAAGCTCGCCATTTAATTTTTGACAAACAAAAAAATCATTGGATTTTTAGGTAACAAATAATAATTTACGTTTATTAAATTCATATAAAAAATCAATGTTTGTAAATTCATAACACAAAATTAAATAGCTTAATTTCCGATATAGCGATAAATAAATACAATATTAACATATTAAGAATTGTGGGCGTGGCTTTACAAGTACCAAATCTTTAGTGTCCACTTGAGTTGAATTCCATTTTTTTTTTTTTAAGTTTTTTCGATGTCTTGTTATATGTTTGCCAGTTGTAGGCGGCAAATGCGTGGGAATGGAGGGGCTTTTGTTGTTGTTGTTGTAGGGTATAAGGGGTGTGTGGGGAGTGGGGGTTGGGAAGGTGTTAACACGATCCTTATGGCTTTTTGATGAGTACTTCCGAAACATGCGTCTGCGATTTATTCCTGATGCTCCGCCTCCTCGCGCAGTTCACGCTCCTCCTCCTCCTCGGCCAGCTCGACCTCGTGCTGCAGCATGGTGATCTGATCCCTCAGCTCCTGGGGCATCATCTCCAAGTGCATCGACTTGAGTTGGGCCTTGATCTCCTTGGTCATGTGATTGATACGGAAGCCGCGATGATCGAACAATGGTTTATCCCCATTCGCCTTGTGCTGCTCCTCCACGTACTTGAGGGCACGGGCAATGGCCTCGGGAATGGGCGGAGGCGTGGGAATGTGCTCGCCCTCGGGCATGAAGCCACCATCGTTGGAGGCGTAGTTGACGCGATACAGTTTGCCATCGTCGCCGGTGTACTCATAGTAGCCCTTGGCGTGGGTGCCGCCGGTGTGATGCAGCTTCGCCTGCTCCTCGCCATAGATGCCGTTCTCGGTCAGGTAACTGTACCAAACGGGAAAAATGAGAGAGAGAGAGAGAGAGAAAATTAGAGACTGTCGTCAGATAGTCCGATTGGCTGGTTCTTCAATTCTAGTCATGTAAAAATTCATCGATAAATGTACAACTTGATTTTTGCGGAAGCGATTATCTAGTAATTAATTTCGATATTTATTTTACGATTTATCGACAAATCGATTTTTGTTTTTACGATTTTTGCATTACGATTTAAAACTAGATATATAAATAAGATTATATCTGTTAAGTACGCGTGTTAGATACGTGTAAATCAGTGGTGGGCACGCAGTGGCTCCGGGAGCAGCAACTACTTTTCTGCCTATTCGGCGCCGTGAAGTCGCTCAAAACACTCGCTGTTGATGTTGTTGTCAGTGCTGCCAACTTAGCTTTTTTCCCGTCAAATCTGACGGGTTTTGCAGACCAATTGCGGGAAAAATTTGGGAATTGCGGGAAGCGGGAATTCTGGCTTTTTTAGAAATGCATTTGACTTTTTTGCGCTTTTTTTTAATGCTGCCACCAATTTCATAAAAATTTGTTGCCACTTTCAAGAAAACCCCTTTTTTGATAAATCTGGCAGCTTAATCATGAATTTTTTTTTTTTTTTTTATCGATATTTGCCAAAACCACCACTACGGTAAAGTATCATCACAGTATCAAAAGTGCACGAAATTGGCGGGTGGCTTACAAATTTTTCGCTATGCCAAAGGAATACACACAAAAGTGCCGTGATGCTTGGCTTAAAAGCGAAGAGTTTAAAGCATGGCTTCGAAAGGATGTCACGGATGACACAAGGGTCTATTGCAGCTACTGCAAGACGACATTCACTGCCAAGCTTAGTGATTTAAGACCAAAAAACACACAAGTGCCTTGGGCGGCTTCCATCAAAAAAATAAAATTGATTTTGGTAACTTGCCTACGAAAACTGTGGAGCAGGAAGTAGCGTTGTGTCTGTTTATTGCACAACACACAGCTATGGCGCAAGTTGACCATTTGGGAAACATATGCAGCAAACACTTTGATAGTGCAACGGCCGGGCGAATGAAGCTTCATCGCACAAAATGCACCAGCATTATTAAAAATGTTTTGGCGCGTCATTTTTATGAAGACTTGTGCGCAGATATAGGAGACTCCAAATTCAGTCTTCTACTGGATGAGTCAACGGACATCAGCGTCACAAAACTTTTATATTATATATTTTTTTTTGCGCTTTTTTCAGAATATTTTCCGCTTTTTTTTTCCTTCACTCCAGCTAAATTCAGCTTTTTTTTTTGATAAAAAATTGGCAGCACTGGTTGTTGTAGTTATTGTAGTGCTCCCGAATTCCGATTTCGTGCCCACCGCTGATGTAAATCATTAAAATTAGTGATGTGAAAATACATCGATAAATTGAATTGCAAGAGTGATTTTTCGATAATTCTCTATAGCTCTGACCATAATTTGAGTTTAAATCACTGTTCAACTTACGCATGATCGTATTTGTCGTGCTTGCGGGCATCTTCCTGGTGCAGCACCTTGTGGCGACCCTCGTCATCGTAGTTGAAATGAATGGGGCGTGGCGTGGTCGTTGTTGTTGTCGTTGTTGTTGTGGTGCGTTCCGTTGTTGTCGTCGGTTTCTTCGTGGTGGTTGTGGTTGTCGACTGTGTTGTGGTTTTTGGTACTTGTTTAATAACAGGCTCATCATATGTGTGTGTGTGCGTGTGCGTGTGTGTTGTAGATGTATGTGTGTGTTGGTGGAGAAGGACATGCAGAATGTGAAGTTCATGCAACGCATTTTGGGATTTGTCAGGAAACGGGAATTTGTCGGATTTGTTGGAATTAATGGCTTCTTGGACGGTTAAGTTTCTTTGTTTTAGTTATTGTATGAAAGCGTGGAGAGGGACGTGGAGGGTGTTCTCATTCCAAATTTAGTATTCAGTCGGCTGGTAATGAGTTTGTGTTTCGATTTGTGGTTCATGATCGGGAAAGCCGTATTCCAAGCGTATTTCGGGTACATTAAACTCGGCTTTACTTACTGTGTACAGATCGTGGCTATGAGGAATTTAAAAGAACAACAATAAGAATGATATTTAAAATTTTAACAAATTTATCATATTATTGTACTCACTTGTATGGTCTGGCGTCATGGACATAGGGCAGATTGAGGCCGGCGTAGGGTCCATAGCCACCGTCGTATGGATAGGGAATGTGATGATAAACGCCCAGTTCGCGGTTATCACTCACATGCTGATAAGGCTGTGGCATATGATGATAGCGACCTGTACGGAATGAAATAAACAATTTGTCTTAGAAACAGGCATACATTTAAAGCCTTCGTGTGTGTGTGTGAGTGTGTTTAATGAATATTTGCTTGTAAGTACTTCGTTTAGAAGCTCAAATAATAGTTAAACTACTAAATACAATTGCGAGTTAATTGGAATAGCTTAAGATATAAACAAGAAATATACAAAATTGTTATTGAAATCTTTTCTTGCGAATTATTTGAGAAATTTAGGCGCAACAAATTCTTATTTTTTTTTTTAGATTATTCCAAATCATTATTTATGATTATACCTGTTAAATTTCGATTAGAATTTCTAATTAATGAGATTATTTTTGGAAATAATCGTCAGAAATAATCTAAAATTATTACAATTATTCAAAAATAATCAGAAAAATTCAAAAGTAATCAAAAATAATCTTTCTGATTGTTTCTGATTTTTTTTTGATTATTTTGGCTACTTTGAATGTGAAAATTTAAAATAATTTAATTTTTATTAAATAGTTTTAAATAATCAGAAAGAATCAAAAATAATCAGAAATGAATAAATAAATAAATAATCCAAAATAATCAGAAAGATTATTTTTAATTATGTTTTATTTTTTCAGATTATTTTTGAATAATTGTAATAATTTTAGATTATTTCGGATTTTTTTGTAATCATTAAATAATTGGCCAAAACCGAAAATAATCTTAATTTAATCATTAGTTCGACTTTTAAACAAAAATAATCGTATTACTAATGATTATGATTACTAATCATTATTTAACTGGTATGTTTATGATACATGTGTGTTGTGTTTTATCTGTTTTAAACTTCAATGTTTACCTAAAGAATCCGTATAGCCACCGCGGCCTATAAGAAATGAAATTTTAATATACAATAAACGAGAAAGATTTTTATGTAGTTAAGAGATTATTTGGGTTAGTGTACGACACAATAAAGTCAGCGGAGATTTCCAGTGTAGCCAAAGATTATTAATTTTTGAATGTTTTTTGAGGGTGTTTATCAAAATAAATACCGAAAATCACAGCTTGACCTTGTGCCTTGCTGTTATCAGAGCACAATAAGTTATTGGGTTATCAGTGCATGTGTGTGTGTGTGTGTGTATATTATTATATTATTGAGGCTGTCGTTAGTGTGTGTTGTTGTTTATTTCGTTGGTACTCTTTGTTGTTGTTAGTGGCGGCTTCAACATGCAGTAGGCTGGCTATCAATACCAAGTACTTAGAAACACAATTGCAATGCCGAAATACCTTCATCTTGTGCACTCGGATGATAACGTCCATCATCTTGGGCATGATATTTGCCGTCGTTAGAATTTTGCGCTGAAACCGTATACTTGCCATTGTCATTATCAACGGGATTGCTGCGGCCAACTGCAACAAGGGCCTGTAAGGGGAAGGGAAGGGAAGAGAAAACAAACACATAAATTATATTATGAAATAAAGCATACCTGTTAAATTTCGATTAAAATTACTAATCAATTAGATTATTTTTGGAAATAATCGTAGTGACTTTATCATTCACTGTTGAAAAATTTGTGATTATTTAATGAATACGATTATAAAAAGTCAGAAATAATCAAAAATTATTACAATTATTCAAAAATTATCTGAAAAAATCAAAAATAATCTTTCTGGTTATTTCGGTTAATTTCTGATTATTTTTGATTATTTTAGCTGCTTTGATTGTGAAAATTTAAAATAATTTGATTTTTACTAAATAGTCATAAATAGTCAGAAATAATCAAAATGAATCAGAATAATCAGAAAAATATCAAAAATAATCCGAATACTCAAATAGATTATTTTTGATTATTTTCTGAGTTTTTTTGAATAATTGTAATAATTTTAGATTTTTTTTCGGGTTTTTTGTGTCGTTAAATAATTGGGCAAAACGGAAAATAATTGTAAATTAATCATTATTTAACATGTACATGATATTTGGCAAATTAACCAAAATGCTGACTCTCAACAAGTCTTATTCACAGTTCAATTAGCCGACCGGAAGTGTAAAACGAAGTCAAAGCTTTAAATGCCAATAAACACGCGCAGAAAACAACAAAATATTGTTTTCATTTTTTAATTTTTTTTTTTAAGTTTTTTTGTATGTCTAATAAAAATGGTATTTTATGATGATAAAATGTTATTAATAACTCAAATTGAAGCATTGGGTTTGATTCAAGTCAACAACGCCTGCATTGCCATGAAATTAAGTTTGAAACTGACAGATTTCTAATTGATATGCGATGCCAACTTGACGTATGCGTAATCTCAGTATAATTGTCATTGTCTTTGTAACTTTGAACACTTTGCACACAGGACTCGACTGCGGTCCTTTTCTCGCACTTTACTCACCACAATCACATAAACGCTTAGCACAGATTTAGCAAACATTATTGCGTATATTAATTTGTATATATTTGAGTAGTTTTGTTGAGTATTAAGATCCTTGAGTGTTGTATCCTGGTGTCGTTGTCGTTGGTGCGACTGCTGCTGCAACAGGAATGTTTGGTTTCCGCTGCGACGCACCGGATTTATATAGAAATGTGCCAAGTACGCAGTGAGCGCATTTCGCAACTCGCAACTCGCAACTCGCACTTCGCATATCACAGTTCTCATCTTCGCATCTCCGCATCTCACATTCTCACATTCTCGTCGGCGCGCCTAAATTCTCGCATCTTTTTGGGAGAGGTAGTTAGCCTCATTTGCTCCTCAATTTGAGAGCGTTCGATTGTTCGGTTTTGCGGTTCAACTCAGTTCAGTTCAATGCGAATAATCTTGTCTTGAGCTGCGCTCCCTTTAATTTAGACACATGACGATCTCTGCTGCTGCTTCTTCTTCATCTTCTTATTGTTGTTAATTTGGTTATTGTTTTTATTATTCGACATACACATGTGTACACACATTTTTATTTATGTATTCATTTGTTGGAGTGAATTGTGCGCTTTATTAAAATGACTGCATATTTGCCAATAATTTTAATTACTAATTAATTCAATTAAATAATTCGCTCAATTTATTGCAATTAATGCCATTGCACCTTGGCATTCATCAGTTGTCCATAAATAAATTATTGACACATCTAAGCACCAATCAAGGACTATAACACACAGAATGATTCATCTTGTTTTCTTGTAAGTTTCCCAAAAAAATAAGCGTCATTCGTTTTCTTCTGAAATAGTCTGAATAGCTCGCAGCGAATCATGACTTTTAATTACTTTTAAGTATTAACAATAAACAAAGTTCTGTATGCGTAATTAAAACATTTACATCTCCGTCTTTTATTGACTATAAGTTTATTTTAATGATCTTGGTTCTTATAACAAGTATATATTGATTTGATCAAATTTCCTCAAAATATATTTTTTAAAGTTTTTGTTAGATAATGAAATCAATAATATAATATGATTTTCATGTGTTTTTTCCAGTCTTCAATCTAGACTTTAGTATATCAAGTTTTGTTCTATAAATAAATACTTAACTTAACCTCTTACTAATATAAATTTAAAATATTTAATTATAAAATAGTTGGAATTAAGTAAACATAGAACGAAAATTAAATTATAAAATTAATTATAAAATTAAATTACTTTTAATAATATTAAAATATAAAAATCAGGGACTAAAACTGTTATGAGGAAGAGAAAAAAATAAAAAAAAAAATTTAAAATTCTTTAAAGACTTTTATGTTTTCAACTCAAAAGTAATAGTAGTTTGAAACTTTTATTTTTTTCACAAGTAAAAGTCTTTTGAGAATTTTATTTTTTTAATCTCAAATAAAAGTTTATTGGCTGTTTGCGGAGATACTGTTTTTACAAACAACTTGATGTATTTTAAACAAAAATTATATGAGGATTTTTTGAGTTGAAATTTTGATCAATAACAGTTATTTTCAGTCCCTGATAATAATATTTTAGCTATAATAATTAGCAAAAATTAAAAAAATGTCAGCTAAAATTAGTTGAAACAAATGTATTTATAGAAACAACATCAACATTTATTAAAGCTTAAAGTAAGAGATCCAGTCTTAATAATGCTCAAACAATCTTCTCTCTTGCATTCATTCGCATTTGAATATAATGACAGGATATATATATTTTATTACTGCCCCTTGCCTTTCTTATGTACACAATTCGTGGCATGCTGTTTTGAATTGTATCACATTGTTGTAAAATAGTTGGCAGTTGAACTGATGACAACATCGTTGTGGCAGATCGTATCCAAGACAACTGCGATACCTGAGGCACTCGGAAGCGCCATAAAAGTGCCGTAATGAAATCATAAATTATCAAAATCAACGGAAACAGCAACAACAACAGCCAAAACAACAACAAAAACAATAAACATATTGCGCGCGCCTGCCGCAATGCGAAATGCATTAATTTAACTGAATCCGAAGCTGTATGCTGAATCTGAATCCGAAGCTGTATTCTGTATCTGAATCTGTAGCTGTATCTGTATCTGAAGCTGCGTCTGGGGCTTGGTTCCCCCATCTGAGCATATATGATTGTATGTATGTTTGTATGTAGAACCGGAATTAAAAACGAAATCAGCCAGAGACGGCGAAGAAAAATGTTGACAAAATTGATTTTAATTGTGTAGCAAACATTGACATTGTGGCTTGGTATGTGTCCTTAACTTAACTAGTCTTAACGGTATTTTGGTAGTGCTTAACTGCGAACATAATCTAAAAATAGATTTACGTATGCAGTCGCAGTTGCTAAGCATATCTTTTATGACTCTTGTTGCCATATGCCGGCTTAAGGGGATTAATTGCAACAATAAACATAAACAGTGATTAAAAATCCAAAGGGGTTTTAGGGGAGTGGGAGAGGGAGAGGGAGAGGGAGGGGAGAGGTTTTTAGGTGCTGGGGCGTCACAGTCACTGCACTGCAAAGGTCGTACACTGAACCCCCGATACACGATCCGATCCAAAACCGAACTGAATCTGAATCTGATTCGTTTCTGTATCCGAAACCCAAAACTCTCTCACTGTGAATCACGTCGCGTGGCTGGAATTTTAGTTGTTTTCATTTTATGCATATTATTTATATACAATATATTTTTTTTGAATTTTGAATCATACTCATGCGTTTACTAAGTGTAATTGTGGCATTCATAAAAATCACAAATACTTGATAAATATTTAAGTATGCTGGCTTTTAATCAATTACAAGTTAAATTTGATTGGGCAGCCTGTATTGACTTTATACGGCTTCCCGCTGATTCAGTGTTGCCATTGACCTTGAGTCACATTTTGGCCAAAAGAATTTCACACTTTCTTCAATATAAAATTTCACGCTTGAGGTCCAACTGAAACTTGAGCAAACTTGAGAGGAAAGATAAAAACTGGGAACCGCCAATAAGAGTTATGAGAAACTGGATAAACTTTTATTTTAAATTTATATTTAAAAATTATAGAATAAAAGTTATTCTTCAATTTTTATTATACAAATTTAAAATAAAAAATATTTTTCAACTTTTATAATAAAAATTGAGAAATAATTTTTATTTTCAATTTTTATTTTAGCAATTGAAAATAAAAGTTATTTTTCAATTTTAACTATAAAAATTTAAAATAAAAATAATTTTTAAATTTTTATTATAAAAATGATTAATTTATTTTTCAATTTTAATTATAAAAATTTCAAATAAAAATAATTTTTCAATTTTTATTATTAAAATGTAAAATAAGAATTATTCTTCAATTTTTATTATAAAAGTTGAAAAATAAAAATTGAATGCATATGTATTATGAACCGGAATGTGTATTTTATTCACAAGAGGTGGTAAGGGGTGGGAGGGTAACGTTGCTCCGACTCTCCTTGGCTATAACTTTGTATATACATGTCACTGAAGATACGCCTTCTGATTCAAAAAACATTTACAGGCAATTTTTATTTTTCAACTTTTATAATAGTTATTTTTATTTTCAATTTTTTTAATAAAAATTAAAAAATAACTTTTATTTTCAATTGCTAAAATAAAAATAGAAAATAAGAGTTAAATTATAATTTTTAAATAAAAATTGAAATTTAATTATTATTTTATTATTTATTTACAGTCGAACTTCCCTAACTCGAACTTCCCTAACTCGAAGTCTCTCTAACTCGAACAAAATCGAGTGGCAATACTAGGCAAATTTCGTACAATTCTACTTCCCTAACTCGAAGTCTCCCTAACTCGAACTTTTTTCGTGGATAATGGTGATTCGAGTTAGGGAAGTTCGACTGTATTTAGATCGAAAAAAAAGAGTTTTAATTTAATTATGTTGATAGAAATCAACAAATAACTTTTATTTAATAATTTATATTCTAAAAATTATAATCATTACGGTCCCTGATGAAAACTAACACTATGGTTTAACATTTTATTCACCACTAATCTATAATCTTCTTTACACTAATTCATTTTAATTCAGGATCTTAGCGACATTTTCCTAGGATTAAAACATATACCAGTTTAATTCCGTTTAATCGGACATTCAGATGGCAGTGATTAGTCGGTAGTTGCTTAGCAGGAACAGCACATAGCTGATCTTGATGAGGTTGTTGAGGTTGACGCGATGACTTGTCGCGTTGCACAAGTTGCCCCGGCAATAGCATTGTTGCACCGTCGCCGTCAACATGCTGTGCGCTTCCCGCTCCAGGCAGCCAACGCTGTAGGGCTCCTCGATGACAGCAACGTCCTCAAAGATCCTGCCCCTCAGCACCTGCACCACATTCACCTGGCTGGCACAGTTCCTCGTCTCCGTGGTCCGTTTCATTCCATTCAGTAGATTTATGGTGTGCACCTCTTTCAGGCACATTGTGGAATTGGGACATTGTACTTTGAACTCGGGCGAATCTCTGAGTTTCGAGCAGACCGGAAGTGGCTTTCTGTCGTTTGTCCCAACTGATTCGAAGCACTTGTAGCACTCCAGCATCTCAGCTGCATGGCAACAGCTCCAAGCTATTGAGAGCACAGTCAGTCCACAGATCAGTTGAAGACTGCAGCATTTCATAATGTTACAGTACGAGAAGCATAGAAATGTACTGTGATAAACATTCAGTACTTATGCTAAGTACTTGCTCCCCTCGAGAAGTCTAAATGTGAACTAGTTACTCGGTGCGCGACTTCAGCATATCACGCATTTTACACTGAGTGACTAAACGTCCGGTTGAGTTCAAATTTATTTTTGTTGCCTTTTCATTTTTTGTATTTATACTTCTTTCCCACTTGCTGTATATGTATTGCAATTATTCGCTCACGCCACATAAATTATGAACAGTATTTCTATTATATTGCCTAATCTATCAACATTCATAAAATTTGGGAAATTCTGGTTCCTAAAAACAGGAACCGCAAATAAGAGTTATGAGAAACTGGATATTTATTTTAAATTTTTATTTAAAAATTATACAATAAAAGTTAGTTTTCAATTTGTATTATAAAAACTAAAGTTAAAAGTTATTTTTAAATTTTTATAATAAAAATTGCAAACAAAAATTATTTTTCAATTTTTGTTTTAGCAATTGAAAATAAAAGTTATTTTTCAATTTTAATTATAAAAATACGCCTTCCAATTCAAAAAACATTTACAGTCAATTTTTATTTTTCAACTTTTACAATACAAATTTAAGGAAAATTCTTATTTTCAACTTTTATAGTAAAAACTGTAAAATAACTTTTATTTTCAATTGCTAAATTAAATTATAATTTTAAGATAAACATTGAAAATTTATTATTTTTGTACTTTTTTTTTTATTTATATCGAAAAAGAAGATTTTTATATTTGATCAATATTGAATTTTAAAAGGTTTAAAATGTTTATACAAATTTATAATTTTGAGTCCATAATTTTGCTTTCGATTTCAAGTTTAAGTCCAAAACATAATAAAATGTTTGTATATATTTATGATTAATCTATATATATAAAATTCTTGTCCTGACTGACTGAGAATCAACGTGTAGCCCAAACGGTAAAAGATAGAAAGCTGAAATTCGCACACAACATAGATGAGATAATTTCATCGTGCAATAAGACGGCGTTTTGCGAAATTCGACCTCTAAGTGGGTCAAAATCAAGGTCAAAGGTCACAGAGTTGCTTAGTATGAAAAACTTTTTTGTTTCCTAAGATATCCCAACCAAACTCACTTACTGTCTTTTACATTCTGACTAAATTTGGTCAAAGTCGGGTGACTATATCATATGGCTGCCATAGGAACAATCGGATGAAAATAACCTTTAGTATGAAAAACTTTTTTGTTTCTTAAGATATCTCAACCAAACTCACAGATTGTATGTTTGGGACCGTTTCTTACATTCTAACCAAATTTGGTCAAAGTCGGGTTACTATATCATATAGCTGCCATAGGAACAATCGGATGAAAATAACCTTTAGTGTGAACAACTTCTTTGTTTCTTAAGATATCTCAACCAAACTCACAGATTGTATGTTTGGGGCTGTCTCTAACATTCTGGCCAAATTTGGTCAAAGTCGGGTAACTATATCATATAGTTGCCATAGGAACCATCGGAAGCAAAATAACCTTTAGAATCAAAAACTCTGAGATATTCTTAGAAAACTCATACATTAACTCTATTTGCTAAATTTTAAATTTTCCTCAAATTTAGCTTTTTCCCGCCAAATTTAGCTTTTTCCCGCCAAATCTGGATTTTTCCCGCCAAATCACTAAATCTGACTTTTAGCCAAAGTTCAATTGCAAGGAAGAAACATTAAAACCGCGGACTGCGGAAGTTGAATATTTACGTTTTTTTTTTACAAAAAATGCTATCTATATATATAAAACTCTTTGTCCTGACTGACTGACTCACTGACTGACTGAGAATCAACGTGCAGCCCAAACGGTAAAAGATAGAAAGCTGAAATTTTCACACAACATAGGTGAGATAATTTCATCGTGCAATAAGACGGCGTTTTGCGAAATTCGACCTGTAAGTGGGTCAAAATCAAGGTCAAAGGTCACAGAATTGCTTAGTATGAAAAACTTTTTGTTTCTTGAGATATCTCAACTAAACTCACAGATTATATGTTTGGGGCTGTCTACAACATTCTGACCAAATTTGGTCAAAGTCGGATGACTATATCATATAGCTGCCATAGGAACAATCGGATGCAAAATAACCTTTAGTATGAAAAACTTTTTTGTTTCTTGAGATATCTCAACTAAACTCACAGATTATATGTTTGGGGCTGTCTACAACACTCTGACCAAATTTGGTCAAAGTCGGATGACTATATCATATAGCTGCCATAGGAACAATCGGATGCAAAATAACCTTTAGTATGAAAAACTTTTTTGTTTCTTAAGATATCCCAACCAAACTTACAGATTATATGTTTGGGGCTGTCTTTAACACTCTGGCCAAATTTGGTCAAAGTCGGGTGACTATATCATATAGCTGCCATAGGAACAATCGGATGCAAAATAACCTTTAGTATGAAAAACTTTTTTGTTTCTTAAGATATCTCAACCAAACTCACAGATTGTATGTTTGGGGCTGTCTCTAACATTCTGGCCAAATTTGGTCAAAGTCGGGTAACTATATCATATAGTTGCCATAGGAACCATCGGAAGCAAAATAACCTTTAGAATCAAAAACTCTGAGATATTCTTAGAAAACTCATACATTGACTCTAGTTGCTAAATTTTAAATTTTCCTCAAATTTAGCTTTTTCCCGCCAAATTTAGCTTTTTCCCGCCAAATCTGGATTTTTCCCGCCAAATCACTAAATCTGACTTTTAGCCAAAGTTCAATTGCAAGGAAGAAACATTAAAACCGCGGACTGTGGAAGTTGAATATTTACGTTTTTTTTTTACAAAAAATGCTATCTTCTTATATATATAAAACTCTTTGTCCTGACTCACTGACTGACTGACTGACTGAGAATCAACGTGTAGCCCAAACGGTAGAAGATAGAAAGCTGAAATTTGCACACAACATAGATGAGATAATTTCATCGTGCAATAAGACGGAGTTTTGCGAAATTCGACCTCTAAGTGGGTTAAATCGGGGTCAAAGGTCACGGAATTGCTTAGTATGAAAAACTTTTTTGTTTCTTAAGATATCTCAACCAAACTCACAGATTATATGTTTGGTACTGTCTTTTACGTTCTGACCAAATTTGGTCAAAGTCGGGTGACTATATCATATAGCTGCCATAGGAACAATCGGATGAAAATACCCTTTAGTATGAACAACTTTTTTGTTTCTTAAGATATTTCTACCAAACTCACAGATTATATGTTTGGGGCTGTCTCTTACATTCTTACCAAATTTGGTTGAAATCGGGTGGCTATATCATATAGCTGCCATAGGAACAATCGGATGTTAATTGACCTTTAGTATAAAAACTTTTTTGTTTCTTAAGATATTTCAACCAAACTTACAGAATATATGTTTGGGACTGTCCTTTACATTCTTACGAAACTTGGTCAAAGTCGGATTACTATATCGTATAGCTGCCATAGGAACAATCGGATGCAAAATAACCTTTAGTATGAAAAACTTTTTTGTTTCCTAAGATATCTCAACCAAACTCACAGATTGTATGTTTGGGACTGTTTCTTACATTCTGACCAAATTTGGTCAAAGTCGGATTACTATATCTTATAGCTGCCATAGGAACAATCGGATGAAAATAACCTTTAGTATGAACAACTTTTTTGTTTCCTAAGATATCTCAACCAAACTCACAGATTATATGTTTGGGACTGTTTCTAACATTCTGGCCAAATTTGGTCAAAGTCGGGTAACTATGTCATATAGCTGCCATAGGAGCAATCGGATGCAAAATAACCTTTAGTATGAAAAACTTTTTTGTTTCCTAAGATATCTCAACCTAACTCACAAATTATATGTTTGGGACTGTCCTTTACAATCTTACCAAACTTGGTCAAAGTCGGATTACTATATCATAAAGTTGCCATAGGAACCATCGGAAGCAAAATAAATTTTAGAATCAAAAACTCTGAGATATTCTTAGAAAACTCATACATTAACTCTACTTGCTAAATTTTGAATTTTCCTCAAATTTAGCTTTTTACCGCCAAATTTAGCTTTTTCCCGCCAAATCTGAATTTATCCCGTCAAATCACTAAATCTGACTTTTAGGCAAAGTTCAATTACAAGGAAGAAACATTAAAACCGCGGCCAGTAAAAGTTGAATATTTCCGTTTTTTTTACAAAAAATGCTATCTATATACTAGATCGTTCAAAAGTCCCCGGACTGACACATAGGCCACTCCACTAAAATTTTGAAATAAATTTTTTTGACTGACTAGTTCATTTCTAGGCTCCAGTGAAAATTTGAGCGCAATCGTAAGCTTCGCTATCGAGCTAGAAATATTATTGTTGTGCAACTTTTTGAGTTTTTTGAAAAATGGAAAAAGCTGAATTTCGTGTTTTGATTAAACACTGTTTTTTGATGGGAAAAAATACCGTAGAAGCAAAGACTTGGCTTGATAAGCATTACGGGGTCTCTGCCCCAGGTAAATCAACCATTTGCGATTGGTATTCCAACTTTAAACGCGGTCGTACAAGCACCGAAGACTCGAAGCGTTCGGGAAGACCAAAAGAGGTGATTATCCCAGAGATCATCAGACAAGTCCGTCAAATCGTATTGACTGATCGAAGAGTCAAAGTGCGTGAGATTGCTGAGACTGTGGGCATATCGACTGGGTCAGCGGTTTCGATTTTGCATGACCATTTGCATATGAAAAAGCTCAATGTAAATGGGTGCCGCATTTCCTAGATATTGAACAAAGGGAAAAACGAGTGGCCGATTCCAAGTCCTGTTTGGACATGTTTAACCGAAATCCAAGCGAATTTTTGCGTCGATATATCACCATGGATGAGACTTGGATCCATCACTACATTCCGGAGTCCAATCGGTCATCAGCTGAGTGGCGAGAGGCCGGTGAAAGCCGTTCGAAGCGTGTGAAGGCAAGTCGATGGGCTGGTAAGGTTTTTGCCAGTGTATTTTGGGATGGACATGGTATAATACACATCGACTATCTTAAAAGGGTGAAAAATGCAACAAAGAATATTACTCAGCATTGCTTGATCGTGTGAATGACGAAATTAAGAAGAAACGCCCGCATTTGGCAAAGAAAAAAATCCTTTTTCATCAAGACAATGCACCATCTCACAAAGCCGCTTTAACGATGGAAAAAATCAAAGAGTTAAGTTGGAAATTGCTTCCTCATCCTCCATATTCCCCAGATCTGGCCCCCAGTGACTACTATCTGTTTTCAAACTTGAAAATATGGCTCCAGGGAAAAAAATTTTACTCCAATGAAGAAGTTGAATGGGAAACTGAAGCCTATTTTGAGGGACTTTCTTCAGACCACTACAAAAAAGGCATCGAAATGTTGAAAGACCGTTGGACAAGGTGCATTAAGCTAGACGGAGACTATATTGAATAAATATATTGATTAAAAAAAAAAAAAGTCTTTTTCACTGTCAGTCCGGGGACTTTTTGAACGATCTAGTATATAAAACTCTTTGTCCTGACTCACTGACTGACTGACTGACTGAGAATCAACGTGTAGCCCAAACGGTAAAAGATAGAAAGCTGAAATTTGCACACAACATAGATGAGATAATTTCATCGTGCAATAAGACGGCGTTTTGCGAAATTCGACCTCTAAGTGGGTTAAATCGGGGTCAAAGGTCACGGAATTGCTTAGTATAAAAAACTTTTTTGTTTCTTAAGATATCTTAACCAAACTCACAGATTATATGTTTGGTACTGTCTTTTACATTCTGACTAATTTTGGTCATAGTCGGGTGACTATATCATATAGCTACCATAGGAACAATCGGATGAAAATAACCTTTAGTATGAACAACTTTTTTGTTTCTTAAGATATCTCTACCAAACTCATAGATTGTATGTTTGGGACTGTCCTTTACATTCTGACCAGACTTGGTTGAAATCGGATGGCTATATCATAAAGCTGCCATGGGAACAATCGGATGTTAATTGACCTTTAATATAAAAACTTTTTTGTTTCTTAAGAGATCTCAACCAAACTTACAGATTTTATGTCTGGGACTGTCCTTTACATTCCGACCAAATCTGGTCAAAGTCGGGTGACTATATCAAAGTCGGGTCACAATATCATATAGCTGCCATAGGAACAATCTGATGCAAATTAACCTTTAGAATCAAGAACTCTGTTGTTGTATGAGATATTCTTAGAAAACTCACACATTAACTCTTGCAAAATTTTGAATTTTCCTCAAATTTAGCTTTTTCCCGCCAAATTTAGCTATTTCCCGCCAAATCTGGATTTTTCCCGCCAAATCACTAAATCTGACTTTTAGCCAAAGTTCAATTGCAAGCAAGAAACATTAAAACCGCGGACAGCGGAAGTTGAATATTTCCGTTTATTTTTACAAAAAATTCTATATTATATAAATTTGTTAAAGCGGACTACTAAGGACCTTCTTTTCAATTTAGCGAGCGAAGCGAGCAGGGGACGGACCCCCTTATATTGTATTAATTTGTTAAACCGGACAACTAAAGAAGTTCTTTTAAATTTTTGCGAGCGAAGCGAGCTGCGGGTTGGCGAGCGAAGCGAGCAGTTAAAGTTTGTTAAGCTGGACAACAGAAGACCTTTTTTTCAATTTTGCGAGCGAAGCGAGCGGGGGTTGGCGAGCGAAGCGAGCAGGGGGCGGAGGCCCCTAGTATTCTATAAATTTGTTAAAGCGGACTAAAAGGACCTTCTTTTCAATTTTGCGAGCGAAGCGAGCAGGGGACGGACCCCCTTATATTGTATTAATTTGTTAAACCGGACAACTAAAGAAGTTCTATTACATTTTTGCGAGCGAAGCGAGCAGTTTAAGTTTGTTAAGCTGGACAACAAAAGACCTTTGCGAGAAAAGAAGAATTTTGCGAGCGAAGCGAGCGGGGGTTGGCGAGCGAAGCGAGCAGGGCGCAGCCCCCTAGTATTATATAAATTTGTTAAAGCGAAATACCAAGGACCTTCTTTTCAATTTTGCGAGCGAAGCGAGCAGGGGACGGACCCCCTTATATTGTATTAATTTGTTAAACCCTTCAACTAAAAAGTTCTATTAAATTTTTGCGAGCGGAGCGAGCTGCGGGTTGGCGAGCGAAGCGAGCAGTTTAAGTTTGTTAAGCTGGACAACAAAAGACCTTCTTTTCAATTTCTTTTCAAGCGAAGCGAGCGGGGGTTGGCGAGCGAAGCGGGCGGGGCGGAGCCCCCTAAGCATTTGTATAATGTTTGACGACCTCGTTCATGTCAATGTCAAGAACTTTTGAGTACTTAAATCCCTGTTTCGACTTACAAATCTCCAAACACTTATGATTTACGAGTATTTTCACCCGAATTTTTATAGTCTGCGACAATTGAAATCTTTATAGGGCCAGTATTGAGGATTTGCCCATAAATTGAAATCGTTACTTTAAGCGTGGGCTGAAACATCGATGACTGAATCGGAATCAATAATCTGTGCATATAAGTAAAACTCTGTTTGATTTGTCTTTGCAGCCGGTTTGCTGGGAGTTCATTTAAGTTTGTTTAATTATCACTCGGTCTATATATTAAATTAAATTTCTAGAGTTTCACATTTTCGTATAATGCCTATAAATAATGTCAAAAGCAGCGAGTTTTGCACCCGAATTCCAAATGGTAGCTGATTGCGGATAGATGGATGACTTTGTGTAAAACTTGGTGCATGTACATTTAATTGATTCAATTAAACGAAATGATTTGTGGCATTAATTGCATGCATTTGTTGTTTTGCGCAACAAATTAATTTACCAAACACAAAATACAATGTAAACGTTGATCTTAAATTTTGTTAAAGGCGTTGGAACAATACAACAAATTACCAATCGCTTTGGCGCTTAATTAGATATATAAACCCTGTTCTCTATAATGTATCCTAACATTTACATTTACATTTATTTATATATATTTTTTAATGTGGGCGTAGATCAAAAGATGTGAAGGGTTCAAAGCACCGAGGTAATCCGATATTGTTATAAATTTGATGGCATGATGTTATCAGTAGGTGCTAAATAAATTACATATTAATGTTTTAACTTGTCTTTAATGTTATCTGGTATTTTATGAGATAAAAAGGAAAATCCCATCTAAATAAATTCACAGCTTGCCGAAGTGTGAAACATTGAAATATATATATATTTTGTTTTCAGTTTTGTTTTGATTTTTATTCGGTTGTTTGTTTATTATTGAACTGAAATCACGCTGTGTCAGCCCAAAGGAATTTCAATCTCATGTAAAGCTAAGTTCAAGGTTTTATAATTTTTAAAGCCAAGGAATACTTTCAGTTAGCAGGAATTATAGTCTAGGCCATTGGGCGCCACCGCAAAATTGCAATTAAATATTTTTGCAGCTGTCGAAAAAAGGAATTTTTAATTGTTTTTGCGGCCAATGAATTCTGGTAGCGTTTGTCACCATTTGTGAGAAGAGAAATGAGTTCACAGCCATTTGAAATTCGTTAATTGCTCAGCACCAAATTACGCACGATATTGTTTGGATTAACACGGCCAGAACTCATCGGGCTTAAATATTAATATATCTTAATACTTGCGCACTTATTTACAAATGTGTGAATACACTTTTTGAGTAAGTGTGCGAGTTTCGTATATTTTATTGTGTCATAAAGATTCCATGCAAAAATTTACATAAGCAATAACAATTTAACAACCAGTTGATTTTATTTTTTGTTTAACTTGTGTCACATTTTTGTCTTTTTATTATTATTTTAATCTATAACAAAATGTATGGAAACTGCCCAAATTCAAAAATATCTCAGTTTTAATTTTATATGTCTATCAAATAGTATTTTAAGGGCTTGTTTAGGTCCAATCTTAAAAGCTTTTCAATGTTTTCCAGTCATCTTTGTCCATCTCTATTGACTATTAATTTTATGACTAATATGCTAATCTTAATATCAGACTGCAAGGCAATAGGTTAAAGTCTCCTTTACAAGTTCAAAGTCAAGAATCGCTTCAGCTACCAGCTTTGAGGGCGTATTCGGTTTCGATTTTGACTGGTTTTCATCATGATTTGCTTTGTTTTTGTTATGTTCATGCCTAAACTGGCCGATGATTGATGATTGATGACTGCTGACCACACGTTTTGATTGATCGTCAGTTATTATTAATGCCCATTAAGACAAACGATCATTTTATTGTTTGTTATGAGCATTAAATTTGATTAAAACGACACTAATTAACCTTAATCCTATCAAATCCGTTGAAATGTTAACAAATTGCCGCCGCAGCGGAAACTCAACAGTTTAATTCTCTTAATTCTCGGCTGCTTTCCAAAACTTCCGACACACAATGTGTGAATATAATGATATTTTTAAGACGATTAGAAACATTTTAAAGGCGTGGTCTCATATAAAAAGCACAGGTGATAAGCATAGACATTGTGTGGAATTAAATACTTATATTTGTATATTCACTTTTATAGAAATTACCTTTTCTTAAGGGGGCATTGCTGCTAGACAAACATTTTTATTTTTCTTTTTTTTTTTTTTTGCATATTTTTATAGCTTGGATATTTGAGAATATCGTCTTAAAAGGGTTTTTTGAAATTCGAAATACTTTAGGAGAAATTGCCTTTTTTGTGCAGCAATGTTAGTGTTAATGTTAAGTTATGTTATGTTAATGTTAATGCAAGTGGAGTCAAAACTTTACACTCGTTTTTCGAGCTGGCGGCACTGATTGCGCCCGTAGTTCTGAACCGATTTTGATGAAACAAAGTGCAATCGACGCAGAACTGTCCCCATTTTATCCCCTACCTCAACCATATTTTTTTAAAAATTTTTAAAAACTTTGTACTATTTTTTATTAAGATGAACTAAAAAAAAATTGTCCAAAATCGATCATTAATTTTTCAATGGCCGCCAGTTTTGTAAAAAAAAGTCACAAAATTATGATTAAGATAAGGGCCCAAATTACATCTCTACTGAATCTAACGTCGTTTACTTTTTCCATTTCAAATGATCCGAAGTGGAGTTATCCGTGCCGACAGCAGCATACCTTTTTTTTCGACGTCCAACTTTGAAGGCCGACAACTTTTTGAACAGATCTCGTAAAAAGGAAGAACGATTTTTTTATTTAGTTCAATATGTTTTTGATACAATTAAAAAAAACAGAATTTAAGGAACTATTTCCGTTTTCAAATAAGATTTTTTTTTTAAAAAGATCCAAATACCGCCTGCCAAGCAGCAATAACCCCTTAACCCATTAACGGCTAATGGGTATTTAAATACCCAAAAAAGTATTGACACTTTAAAAATTCTAGCTCGGGGCATGTGAGAGATATCGAGGCAAAATTTATTTCATAGTAAAGAGAAATAATAAAAATATAAGTATAAAATTTGAACAGTTTAGTTATCCTTGTTATACTTGTAGTTTTTTACAGGTGAATATCTAGCTATTTTTCTGCATACAAAATGTTATCGAAAATAGCTGAAAAATGTATGGAAATCGAAAAAATTAAATTTGAAGATAAACATTTTTTTTTGTTTCTTTCAACTTCTATGGTCTTCTAGGCACACATTTCCAAATTTCGTCAAAATCGTACCAGCCGATCTATGGGCAGCCATTAATGGGTTAAGTATGTTTTTTTTACACCAGATGCTTTGGGTTCAACGCTTTAGATCGGATTACCATAGAGCTGTCAATATTTTTACTGGTTCCGATCGGATAACAAATTTCAGCTGGCGTTCAAAAGGTCAAAAGCATTTAATGCAAATGCCATCAATGCAAACTAGTTGTATTACAGAGATGTATCTTTGAAATCGAATTACGGCTCGTTAGTATGCAAAGAATTTCAATTAGCATCCGTTACTGACTGTCGACTGACTGTTGACTGACTTGTGGCGTGTCTAGCCGAATACTAAGTTGGCTAATTAAATAATTAAGATGTGACATCTTGTGCATAAAAACGGACAATTCATTAGCTGCCCACAAGCGATTAATACTATATGAGAAACTAACCTGGTTAGTGGATTGGATGAGCGGCATTTAAACGCATTCAACGCCTCGAAATGTACAGAAGCGTGTTCCTTGTATTGCTGCTATTAGTGGGCCAGAACAGGGCAGAAGGATCTGACGGATCTGATGACGAGCCTGCACCGCTGCCCACCAAACCGGGTCACTATGTCCACCAGCTGCACGGAGCCGGCGGTTGGTATATACCCGATGACAGTGGCAAATACCGACACGATCCGCGGCCCTACGACGGCGGCTACGGCGATCGCGGCCAGCCGTATGCGAACGATCTGCGCGGCATCTTCCGACAGGCCGAGGAGCAGCTGGCCGCCAGTCTGCAGGCGGCGAACGATGAGTTCGCCCTGGGACCACGCGATCATCTGCGCTTCATGATCGACTTCAACTACAACGGCACTGGCTGGCAGATCATTCAGTTCGAATGGGTGCGGGACGGCGACGGCTCGAATGAGGAGCAGCAAAAGTACAAGTATGTGAATGAGAACAAGATCTGGGACACGGAGGCGGAGTCGCAACATGCCTATGAGTATGATCATCCCCAGGCAGCCGCTGTGGAGTCGGAGCAGCATCAAACTGACTACGAGCCACAGTCCCAGAGTCAGGATCAATATCAAGCTCAGTCGGACATCGACTCTGAACAGGATGTAAGTTGTAATGAAATGATCAGTAATCATCATCAATAGTAATTCGATTATTTTTGTTTAAAAGTCGAACTAATGATTAAATTACGATTTTTTTCGGGTTTTATTTTATTTAATGATAACGATTACAAAAAATCAAAAATAATCTAAAATTATTAAAGTTATTCAAAAATAATCAGAAAAATCAAAAATAATCTTTCTGAGTATTTCTGATTATTTTTAAATTTTTTTCTGATAATTTTTGATTATTTCTGATTATTTATTAATATTATTAATTAATATATTATTAATTACGATTATTTTCGGTTTTGCCCAATTACAATCAATCAGAAATAATCTAAAATTATTACAATTATTCAAAAAAATCAAAAAAAATTTTTTGAGTATTCGGATTATTTTTGATTTTTTTCTGATTATTTCTGATTATTTATGATTATTTGTGACTATTTGATAAAAATCACATTATTTTAAATTTTTAAAATCAAAGTAGCCAAAATAATCAGAAAAATTCAAAAATAATCCGAAATAATCAGAAAGATTATTTTTGATTCTTTCTGATTATTTTTGAATAATTGTAATAATTTCAGATTATTTCTGATTTTTTGTAATCGTAATCATTATTACAACTTTTTTAACAGTGAATTATATAGTCACTACGATTATTTCCAAAAATAATCTAATTGATTAGTAATTCTAATCGAAATTTAACAGCTGTGAAGTTTAAAAGATCCTTGATATATTTCTCTTTATTTGCAGCCCATCAAAGTGCAGGCGACCATCAACAATGTGCTGGAATATATACAACAACGCATTCTGCCAAACCTGAAATGAATAAATTCAACACTATAACTATAAGCTATTGTGAAACTAATAAAATATAATATATATATATTTTTTTAAATAATATTGATTAATGTATCCTTAAACTAATAAATGATTTAAACGAATCTGGCTAATTCTTATAAATTGTTTGGTATTTATAATATTTCTGTGATTTTATTTTTCTAATCAAACTGAAGCCTCTTTAGTATGGCTAATTTTAGGAAATATCAATCATTCTAGAATATATCTATACATATAAAACTTGTAATTTAAAAAAGAAAACGTATTTTTATATTTGAATAAAATATCTTTTATTTCCAGATAAATGCATTAACACAATTATGTATTTAATCTCAGGTCTACAAAGCGCCCTGCGACTTCAGATATTCCAGCAGCTTGGGAATGTGGGCGGGCACCTTGGGAATGTGTTCGCCAACGGGCACAAATCCGTTTTCATCCGCCGTGTAGTCCACGCGATAGAGCAGACCATCATCGCCAGTGTAGTGATAGAATCCCGTGGTGCGGATTGCATCGCCCTCCGTTTGCTTCTCAATGCGTCCACTCTCCTCGCCCAGAATGCCATTCTCAGTTTCGTAGCTAAAAAGGATTTAAAAATTTAAGCCCCATTCAGACGAGCACTTTTTCACCGACACTTTTTGTCACATTTTGTCGAAAAGCTGTCCGTGTCGTGTGACCACACAAAATTTCAAAGCGTCGGCAAAAAACTGACGCTCACCGATGGAAATAGAACACGTTCTATTCCATCGGTGAGCTACGGACAGCTTTTTCACAAAAAGTGTCGGTGAAAAAGTGCTCGTCTGAATGGGGCTTTAATGAGCAGACTGACGAACTCAACACTCACAGATAGTTGTAGCCATCGGGCTGAACTGCGCTTTCCTGGCGAATAATTGCGAAGCCGCCTTTGCCGATCCCTGTGCCAGTTCCTTGTGGCAGATTTGGACGCTGATCGACCACAGCGGGCACAACAGGGCGTGGCACAGTGGGTCGCGGCCTAGCAGCTGCACCACCACTACCAGTGGCTCCACTGGCACCGCCTCCACCGCCGCCAGGGCCAGCACCGCCGAACTTGTCCTTGCCACCCCTGTAGGGATCGTTCTCGCCCGTGTAGTCGCCGCCAGGACGATGATCGTGCTGGTATTTGTTGTCCATGTGCACATAGCGTCCGTCGTTGCCGCTGTAGCGTCCGTCGTTGCCCAGGGGCACGTAGCGTCCGTCGTTGCCGCCCGAATAGCGTCCGGCGAAGCCGCCTGGCCGAGCCCTCAGCACGGGCAACGTGGTCGGAGCAGGACGATAACGGCCATCGTTTTGGGCCAGCGCAACGGCAGCGCAGATCAGCAGGAGAATCTATGAGAGGTGAATTGTATTTCAATCCAAGCGAGAGATGCAGAGATGCTAAACTTACCGTTAGACGCAGCATCTTGGCTAATCAGCAATGAGCTGTTCTAGCCACAATCAGAGCTTTATATATGAGATCCACAACGCCCACCTGGCAACTTGGAAGATTCACTCAATATTCTCACTTTATTTTTTGGTGTATGTGTGCTATGGCCAACTGGCTAAATGACAAAATGATCAAGTGGCCAAATGACCAAATGGCCAACTGTCTAACCGGCTGAATCGGAGCTGATCGGACAACTATTGCAACGAGCTCGAAACTAGATCTATTAATTGTGGTGATTTACGAGGCGTTTACTTCATATTTCTTTCTGGAAGGCAGCGTCAATCCAAACGCATCAATTGAATTAATTTTACGATCATCGTTGCAGACACGGAAACACTCACAATTCGTTTGGGCATTGACAAATTTTGTCGAGCTTTGTCAGCGGAAAATTACAATTCCGGATTACCACACAGAACGATCCTCAAACCAGCTGAGTTCCAGTTCCAAGAGTTTAATTGGCCGCCTGAAAGTATGCAATGTTTTTTGCCCACCAAGATTTATGAAATCACTTTGCAGCTTAAATAGTTGATTTTTAAAGAATTTGAGTACTTTGGAAAATGCATCTTATTCTAACCAGAAATATAATAAACAAACATTCCATCAAAAAGTTTAAAGTTATAAATTAAGGACAGAAATTGTATTGATTTTTATTATTAGTTTTAGAAACCCACAGATTATTTACATCTGAATATTATATTTGTTGAATTTTAATTTTAACTTTTTTTATTTATTTATTTATTTATTTATATGTTTATTTATTTATTTATTTATTTATTTATTTATTTATTTATTTATTTATTTATTTATTTGTTTATTTATTTGTTTATTTATTTATTTATTTATTTATTTATTTATTTATTTATTTATTTATTTATTTATTTATTTATTTATTTATTTATTTATTTGTTTATTTATTTATTTATTTATTTATTTATTTATTTATTTCTTTATTTATTTATTTATAATTATTAGATACAATACTCGTATAAAATATTTTGGCTAATATAATTTTTATTTTTATTTGACTATTTTAGTTTAAATTTTAATGAAAATGTTTATAGCTCTGTCGTTTGACAATAAAAAATAAACAAAAATTATACTGAAGGTTGAAAAGGTTTTGTGCGAGATTGAGACCAGAAAGGCATTAGAAAATCACTATATAAAGAGAATTCACAAGTCGTCAAATGATGTAAATAAATTTTATAACTTTCTGCTCTTTGACTAGTGACAACATTTTGAAATGTGATAATAAAGTAATATTTGTGTGTGTGAAAAGAGTTCAAACTTAAAGTGTTGCAAATTTAAAGGGTATCTACAAGTCGCTAGCAAATGAGTGTTGTAATCAATTACTGTATCGCAACAGAGGTCAATAGCTCATTAACTGCACACTACATTGTTGATTTGCTTACATGTATGCATATGCATATCTGGGCTTGAAAGGTTAGAAAACTCAATAATTATAATTCGTTTTCAACAGTTTATTAATTTTGCATATATGTACAAGTGAACAACATTTGTTAATTGTCTCTGATCTCTTCGTACTCGTCTTCAGCCTCTGCGAGCTGCGAAGCTATTCTGCTGGTTGGACTCGGCTGGCTGTGGTGGTGCGGTGGCTATGTAATCCAGGGCCCGCTGTATGGCTGGTGGTATGGGCGGGGCCGTGGGCAGATGGTCGCCCTGCGGCTGGAAGCCGTTCTCATCGGCCACATAGGTGATCCTAATGGGTGTGCCATCGGGTGCGGTGTAGGAGTAGAAGCCCTGAGCAACCTGAGCAAAAAAGAGCAAATGAAGTTAATTACGAGACTTGAACAATTTGTCAGGCCAGGGGCAAATTCGTGAGTCGGTTTGCAAATGCCAAATCTGTTGGCCTAAGGTCGTTTAGCAAGTACACCAGACGGCATATTTATTTTGACAACATTTAAAGTTAAATCTACTCGTTATTTGAACCTACTTTACGTACATTTTGACATTTTTTTAAAACAAATTTTTTGATGCAGAAAAAATCTTCAAACAATTTTAATAGTGACTGCAAAAAATTTTTTTCAAAAATCTCTTTGCTAGTATTTTTTATAAATTTTTGAAAAATGCAAAAAAGGCACTTTTTGTATGAAAATTAGGAAAAATAGGTTTAAATAGTCATTTATTTAGCAGTTTTCAAAAATTTATAAAAAATACTAACGAAGAGATTTTTGAAAAATTGTTTTTGCAGTCACTATTAGAATTGTTTGAAAAATTTTTTTGCATCAAATTTTTTGAAAAAAATCGAGAAAAAAAGTTTTAAAATAGACCTTTACAAGAATTCAACATTTTCCATGGGTACTTAATGGGTTAAGGAAAGTTTTGTATAATTCAAACGGAATTGAAATGACCTTTCCATTGAGGCCAAAATGTACATGAAAAGATTTAACTTTAAATGTTGTGAAAATAAATATGCCGTCTGGTGTGTGTAATAAATCTGAGTATTTGACTCACCGGTCCTGCATTGTCGGTGCCCGCGTTCTTCAGATAACCCTCCTCCTCCACATTGATGCCGTTTTCCGTCTCATAGCCGTATTTGTAGGAGCCATCGAAGTTGACCTCCTGTTCCTGCCGCAAGATCTTGATCGGCTCCGTTGCAGGTCCTTGCGGTCGTGCTCTCGTGCATGTGGAGCACAGCAGCAAAGCTGCAACAGTCAACAGCTATAAGGGAAATTAGCCAAGTTGTGAGAATCAACTGAAAGACAGACTCACTAAGTACTGCATGGGCTAGATGTATCCTTGTCTTGGGCACTTAAAGTGGCAACTGTCGGCGTCTCGAATTTTAACTGTGGCCAGCAACGCCAAAGGTTTGCATATTTATAGCAAAACTTGAATACGAGGTACGAGTACTCGCTTACAGCTTGAACTTTACGGTTGCCTCTTGCCACGATTGCCACTCTTACCACACTTGCCACTTGGCCATTGATGAGTGTTTAGCATTTGGCAGTTGCACAGATCAGAAGCCAAACTCACAGTCACAGTGATTAAATCTTCTTCTTCAAGTGCACTGTTCGCGTGTTGTTGCCATCTGAATAATTCTGCAATTTGTCGAGTAAATTGTTTACAACTTGTAACATGCTCAGCTTCAGTTAGCCAGTGACTACATTTAAGAAAATCACAATTATAATTAGTCAAAAATTTAATTTATTGATTCAAATGCATCAAGTTAAATTTGATTGAGTTACTTGATATATTTAATAGATTCATGTACATAGATTCATTTAAATAAATAAACTTATTTTAACTTCGATTTTACTATTTTTTATAGATTATCAGTGATCTTTTATGAAATGATATTTCACATTTATTTCTCAAAATCTTTCCTACATACATATGTTAAAATTACTAAATGTTCTTTAATCATATATTAACATATTTTTACAAATGCATCGAGCTAAATTTGATTGAGTTACTTGATATATTTAACAGATTCATTTAAATAAATTAAAATAATTTAACTGCTTTAACAGTCATCTTTTATAGAATAATATTTCATATTTATTTCTCACATTAGTCAAAATTATTAAATGTTCCTTAATTATATATTTATTAAATAAAATTAAAATATTTTAACTTCAATTTTTTTTATTTTTTATGAATTATCACTGATCTTTAATGGAATGATATTCATATTAATTCTCAGAATCTTTCTTACATATGCTAAAATTATTAAATATTCTTTAATTATATATTTACATATTTTTACAAATGCATTAAGTTAATTTTGATTGAGTTACTCGATATTTATTTAATATAATATATTCATGTCGATTCATTTAAATAAATTAAAATATTTTAACTGTTTTTTACTTACATATGTAGATATTATTATTATTTTTTTTTTTAGATTATCAGTGATTTTTTATGTAATAATATTTCATATTTATTTCTCACATTAGTCAAAATTATTAAATGTTCCTTAATTTTATATTTATTAAATAAAATTTAAATGTTTTAGGTTCGATTTTATAATTTTTTATAGATTATTAGTGATCATTTATAGAATGTAATTTCGTATTTATTTCTCAGAATCTTTCTTACACATGCTAAGACTATTAAATGTTCATTGATTATGTATTTACATATTTTTAGCTAACGTTCATCTTCCACGATGTGCTATATCTCAATATCTTGGTCAGCTTTGATCGAGTGTTTGTTTGATGGCATTCAAAGAACACGTATTGCATTTCAAATCAATTTGTCAGCTACATTTTCAGACGTTTAACTTTAGCATTAACTGCGTTCTGATGTGCCACATCCACATCCATAGTCACATTCACAACCACATCCATAGTCACATCCACATCCACATCAAATTGCGCAATAATGTGAAGCCGTCCCATCAATAGCCATCGCCATCGCCATCGCAAGTGGAGGCGGCAACGGCAACAGCAACATCATTATCATTATACGATAACCATTAGACGATTACCACTATATGTATTCTGTACTATAGTTGCCACGCCACCTGACCATGATCATGTCTACTGTCTGACTAGTTGTCGGTCTGGCTGCTGACCTTTGTTGGAGGTGGCAGTTGTGGTTGCTTCGGTGCAGTCGTGCTTTTTGGGTGGCGCACCACTTGAACAATTTGACCAGAGGCGTTAAAGGGCCCTCATTCTCTTAGGTCATTTATGGGCCAATTGACACACTGATACTCCTATAGAAAGGTCAGTCGCGCTTAAGAACTTACCATTTATAAAAGCTAAACATTTTAGTTAGCTAAGTTTTTGAAAAAGTGTCAAGAGTTAGGTATGAAAAAAAGCACACAGTTTTGACAAAAAAAAATTAATATTTTTAAAAAATGCAATTTTGATGCAGAATCTAATTTGAGCTCAAAAAAAGATGTAGTTAATATTCCACAAGGATATCGGGAAGCTTTGACAATGCTATGATCATATCTGTTATATTTCGATTAGAATTACTAATCAATTTGATTATTTTTGGAAATAATCGTAGTGACTATGTAATTCACTGTTGTGAATTTGTGATTATTTAATGATAACGATTACAAAAAATCTGAAATAATCTAAAATTATTACAATTATTCAGAAATAATCAGAAAAAATTTGATTATTTTTGATTTTTTTGAAAATTTTGGCTACTTTGATTGTGAAAATTTAAAATAATTTGATTTTTACTAAATATTTGTAAATAATCAGAAATAATCAAAAATAATCAGAAATAATCCGAAAAAAATACAAAATAGTCCGAATACTCAAAAAGAATATTTTTGACTATTTTTTATTTTTTTTGATTAGTTTTGAAAAATTGTAATAATTTTACTATATTTTTGATTTTTTGTAATCGTTATCATTAAATAATTGGTCAAAACCGAAAATAATCGTAATTTAATCATTAGTTCGACTTTTAAACAAAAATAATCTTGTTACTAATGATTATGATTGGTATGGTTATGATACTTTGATGTTTTTGAAAATGTGTCAATTTAAAGTTATCAATACTGAAAAGGCCCATACAAAAATTTAATATATATAAAATTGGTGAATAAAAACAGCACTTGTAATTTTTTGTTTGTTATTGGTATTTTTTTAATTTAGATAAATAATATTTAGATTTTCACATTTTAACGAAGAAATAGCTGGATGTGGCAGGGCGAATCGCTTGTCTCTCAGTCTCAATTGATCTTATCCTTTCTTGTTGAAGAGCAGCGACATCAGTTGTTGCTTGAATGGCGGTGCCGGTGTCGTGAGGTCATCAGTGTAATAATAATCATCATAATAATAATCTTCTGGATAATCGTAAAAATATGAGGATGAGGTGTAATCGCCGCCATCTACAAGGTCTTCAATGTCATTGGTGATGTCCGTAATGGATTCCGTTTGGCACTGAACTGCTACCAACATCGTTGCGACAAGAAATAAAACCACGAGAAACTTCATTTTAAAATATGACTTTAGGCTTTGAGCTTTCCCTGAATGTTTGACTCTTGCTCAGATCGAAGTGTGTCTTTCAATGTCAAAAACTCTACTTTTTATACCCATCGGAAATGAATTGAATGAAATGCAGCTTCAGAAAGTACAAACACCTCAAAAGTTTTTATTTACACAAATGTTTCAGTGTTTCATCTTGGGTGTTTGCTTAAAGTACATTATGAAATGCAGTGTCTTTTTTAGCCCAATTCAAGCCCTTTGTTTGTCTTGTCTTTGATGAGAAGATGGGCGCAATATCAAAAAAAGAAAAACAATAAACAGTTGAGTTTACACACAAAAATGTGTTTTCTTTACTATCTCTAAAACATTCTTTTGAACTGAATTATAATTAATTCAGTTAATATATATAGCGATCATAGGAGGCTGGCCATTCCATAGCATGCACAAAATCTGGCAAATCGGCTATAAACTGTTCGCTCAACGCATCTCGCTTGTGGACATTGCTCAGATAATGTCCAGATATGCCGATTTCAAAGACGGGCTCATTGAAATTGCCATTTGTCTTCTGAAATGCAAAGAAGAGAGCTATAGTAACAAAATAAACAACATATATGTTTCATACATACCGCCAACTCCAGATAAAAGTCAATGGGCGAGTCGTCAATGCCCCAGGCAAAGAAGATGTGATACGGCGGCTTGAAGGTGCCCGGATTGTCCAGCATTCCCCTGAGGAAGGACCAGTCCAGCATCTTCACACCGTCCAGGGGCTTCAGGAAGATGCTCATGCGCGCAGGTCCCGTTAGCTTGAACTGATATCGCACCGAGTAGCCGTCGTCCAGCACGGTTTTGTTGAGCAACTCGAGCGTTGTGGTGCCGGGCACCTCGACAGTTTCCTTTCGCGGCAGCCAACGCGCCGCTTTCCGTGCCTCGCACCAGCGATGATTGAAGCAGGGAACTCCGCACATCATTTGGGAGTTGCATTCGCTCTCCAAGTTAACCAGCTCACTGAAGTCCATCGTGTCGCGCAGCGGCTGCTCCAGGCGACGATCCTGTAGGTCGAAGTAGTAGCCGGAATCGTCCAGGCTCAGCGAACCGTCGTACTCATAGAATCTGCGATGCACTTGCTGCAATTCAAGAGCAGCTTAAACAGAGGAAAAGAAGTACTATTAGAGTCTGACTGCTTACCAAAAAGTTAACCCGCATCACATTCGTCTTGGGGCGATAGGGGAATCCCACTTCGGACACGGATATCATACAGAATATGAAGGTGACGAGCGCCAGGCCGCCAATCATGCTCTTTGGCCGACGGAACATGTTTATAAGTGGAGCCTTTAGGGAGTTAAATTAAGAATATATAGGCAATTTAGTAAATCTGACAAACTTATATTTTTACTTTAATTTACAATTTTTTTATTTTAATTTTTAATTTAGTTTCAAATTGTTTTGTCGGTTGCTTATAAATTGACAATAAAACAAATAAATAATTAAATATAATTAAATAGTTAAGATTCAGACTTATAAAATTAATTTCATTATTATTTTTTATTTATTAAAATAATAGGTCTAAGTGAACACTACCCTATATACACCCTGTGAAATAAGTATATGTGGATGAAGTTATCCAAAAAATATATACTTTTAGCACAAAAGATCTTATGCACTTTTTTTAAAATAATCTTATCATTTAATTTCCGTTTGAATGACACAAAAATTTCTTTGACCTATTAAGTATCTATAGAAAATTTAGAATTTTTGTAAAAGTGTTTTTTTTTTTGTTACTTTTTTCTCGTTTTTTATAAAAAAAATATTATGGTGACAAAAAAATTCTTCAAACAATTCTAAGAGTGACTGCAAATAACATTTTCAAAATTATTTTCGTTAGTATTTTATAATTTTTTGAAAATCATTAAAATTACTATTTTAACTCCTTTTTCCTCCTTGTCATACAAAAAGTGAAATTTCAGCAATTTTCAAAAAATTATATAAAATACTAACAAATATATTTTTGAAATTTTTGCAGTTACTCTTAGAATTGTAATCATTAAATAATTGGGCAAAACCGAAAATAATCGTAATTCAATCTTAAGTTTGACTTTTAAACAAAAATAATCTAATTGCTAATGATTATGATTACTAATCATTATTTAACAGGTATGATCTACATATACTTATTTACCTGGGGTTGTATAAGTACTTATTTCACTTACCACAAAACCCATGGATAGTATTGTGCCCAAAGCACAGAGCAGAGAGATGAGAAGATCCGGATTGACCTCCGTGCCCTTGCGCGCTGTCATGGGAATGGTGATGACGAGGAAGGCGTGGAAGACGTAGCTGAAGTAGAGGAAGGGCATCGCCTGGCACACACTCATCAGCAGCGACCAATAGTAGCCTGTTTCAATAAAGGAAGAAAGTTGTATAAAGAACCAAGTCATTAACAGAATGTAAACTACCGCGATCATGCAGCTTGGTCAGCAAATTGATGATCAGAGAGCCGACATAGAAGAGCAGGGAGATCATGCAGAGATAGGCACTTCGCAGACTGACAGCTGTCAGGATGATGCACAACAGGGCGAGAAGCACACAGTGGGCGTGTCCAGCCATTTGCAGGTGGTAATTGTGTGGTATCTTGTCCTATAGATAAAGAAATGTCTTAAATGTTGCCCAGTCACAATTAAGTGTCACTTACGCTGGGTCTCAGGGTGTAGTACAGTGTAAACGGCAGCACCAGACCGATGAGCGAGGGGCAGATGAAGAGTCCAATCACCAGCCAACTGTTGGTGAGGTAGGTCAAAGTGCGATCGCCGGCATCATAAAAGACGGCCATCAGCAGCGGCAGTCCAATGGCCAGCAGAAATCCAGCCAGCTCCAGGAGGAACAGAATTCCAAAGGCTCCGGCCACAGAGCCCACGCTCAGATCTGTCGTCCTGGCCATGCGCCAGAGGGAGACGCAGACGAGGATTAGGCCGCCAAAGGCAAAGCAAATATTCAAGGCAATGCCCGTGGACTCCAAGTAGTAGACGAAGAACAGACCCAGGAAATCAAAAAACACTGAATGACCCTCGGAGTGTGCCTAGGGTAATTAAGATAACATTTATCTTTACTATCTTAATAATCGTCATATATATGTGTATATTGATATAGTGATAAGGCGAACCTACCTCAGTATCGTACATCTCCTCAGCATTGCAGATACTGCGCACGAGGGACAGAAGATTCTCTCCCGTGTTCTGAATCGCATCTCGGGATATTACATCGAAGCGATCGTACTTTGTGTGGTAGACAAAGCCATTATAGCAGCCCGCCATATCCAGACCTGAGAAACAGGAAATGAATATATATTTCAAGAATTACAAAATCAAAGACAAAAAAACTAAATCAAATATAATTTATTATAAAAAAAATATAAATAAAATATAAATATATAAATATAAATTTCGATTAGAATTATTACAATTATTCAAAAATAATCAGAAAAAAAACAAAAAAAAAATCATAGATAATCTTTCTGATTATTTCGAACTATTTTTGATTTTTTCTGATTAATTCAAAATATTTTTGTTTTTATTAAATAGTCATAAATAATCAGAAAAAATCAGAAATAATCAAAAATAATCTATTTGAGTATTCGGATTATTTTGGATTTTTTCTGATTATTTTTGATTTTTTTCTGATTATTTATGACTAAGTATTTAGTAAAAATCAAATTATTTTAAATTTTCACAAAGTAGCCAAAATAATCAGAAATAATCAGAAATAATCAGATGAATATCAAAAATAAGCCGAATATTCAAAAACAAAATTTTTGAATATTTCTGATTTTTTTGATTATTTTTGAATAATTGTAATAATTTAAGATTATTTTTGAATTTTTGTAATCGTAATCACTAAATAATTGGGCAAAACCGAAAATAATCGTAATTTTACGATTATTAATCATTATTTAACAGGTATATAAATAATATTGGTTTCAAATAAAATATAATTTCGGATTATGTAAAAAACACATTGTGACTAGCACTTAAATAAAAAGATTAAACTGGTAGTGCTAAGAATTAAAAAAAAAAAAACAAATAATAATTCAAATAATAATCTATAATTAGGATGATAAGGATAAAAATTAAATTTTTCCTTACTTTGGCTTTCCCAATTTTTGCTTCACAAATTTCGGTATTCTGAATTTTTCAACACTTACCCGGCACTGGACCAAAGTCACGAAAGATGCGAAAGTCCGTATCGGATGGAATAATGCCCGCCTGGAAAACCTCCTCGGCCATTGTGGTGGCAAACGGATGTTTGGCTGCTTCCCTATAATGCTAATGTAGACAAAAGTTGCGTAATTTCAATCAGATATAAAATTGAAGATAGATAAGAAAATTGTGATAAAAGAAATGAGCAGATATGGAGGTAATAAAGACAAATATTGCTGGTCTACGTGGGTTTGCCGCAAACTTACTCGCATTAGCCAGGGATGATTGGGACCGCCCTGAAAGAGAATCTCGCGGCCACCAGCGCCAGCGGAGTCCAGATTGATCAGAGCCCTTAAAATGTGAGGTTCATTATTAAATTGTAAATACTTTCAGTACTGTCAGTCATAGCTCACTTGCAGTTGGGCGACCATTTGTGCTGTGAAATGAAGGCATGCGAGCCCTGAAGCGGTTGTTCCTCGGCTCCGTTGAAAAGAAAGACCACCGGATGCTCAAAGGTCTCCTCAGATGTGGCCAATATGCGCATTGCTTCCAGCATGGCAACAACCATGAAACCTGCGTCTCCAGTGCCTGCAGATAAGTATGGTCATTAAGTTAATATTACCACAATATTTGTGTTGAATTAAATTCATTTAAAATTATTTTGTAAATTATTCTAATTTTAAATTAAATTACCACAATATTTGTGTTGAATTAAATTCATTTGAATTTAAATTATTATGTTAATTATTCTAATTAATTATTTTGTGCTATATTTTTGATTTTAAATTAAATGACCACAATATTTGTGTTGAATTAAATTAATTTAAAAATTAAATTATTTTGTTAATTATTCTAATTAAGTATTTAGTGCTATATTTTTGATTTCAAATTAATACTACTAAAATATTTGCGTTGAACTTAATTCATTTTTAATTAAATTATTTTCTTAATTATTCTAATTAATTATTTTGTGATATATTTCTGATTTTAAATGAAACTTCCACAATATTTATGTTGAATTTAATTCATTTAAAACTAAATTATTTTATAAATTATTCTATTTAATTATTTTGTACTATATTTTTGATTTTTAATTAAATTAAATAAAATTAAAAGTAAAAATCTCTTTCCAGACTTACCCACACTGCCTGGCTTGGTATCGTAGTGACTGTTGATGAGCAGATAGGACGTGCTGTTGGAACTCCTCGTGCTCAGCTTGACAATCACATTCTGGACCGCCTGGTACATGTTGATCATCTCCCAGTGCAGGTACGCACCCGATGCCCGCTGCACGTCCACTTCCATCTCGTACAAATCACTTCGCATTACGCCACGAACCGCTTCGATTTTGTTGAGCATGAATTGCACCATTGTCTTCTCGTTCATTTCATCGCCCACGATTTTGGGTCCCATTTGATCCAGCTCCAATAATATCTGCTGAGCACGCTCCGCCACAAACTGACCTGGCTTGTTGCTTTCCTCCTCGATCCTCACGGCTGTGGGCAAATAGTTGAAAAGCGGAAAAACCACGGCAAAGAAGAGTGCGACCCAGAAGAGCAAATAACTTGGCGCATAGTACCAGGCCAACTGCTTCGATCCTTTATCCTTTTCCGTCAGCTCAATGATGGTATTGGCTGCATCCATTTCAAATTCCTGTTTGGAATAAGCAACGAAAGTTATATTTGTAATAAATACCACATTGGAATTCTCAAGATTCCTACGTTTTTATCCTTTTCGTTATCCATGTTTCCAGCTTTTGTCCAGAGCTCTTGCACTGACCAGTTCCAGCTCCTCTTGACGACTAAGTAAATCTCCCCGCTGTTTTCTCAATTTTAAAGCAAACTTCTATATACCTTGCCATGAATTTGTCTTATCAGCCGTGATTTCATATCTTTGACTTTAACTGCTCATGCCCGTGGCAATAATTTGTATAGTATAACTATATGAATGCGAAACATATATTGCTGATATAGGATAAAAAATATTTATGAACCGATTACTGATATAGATTTATTGACCTTCAATATCAATGCCAGAATATGTATATTTGGGAAAATCAAGTTTGTGGCACTTTGGAACTTGGCTGGAGTTCAGATTAAGTTGCCATCGTCAGATTATATGGGTTATCGATCTTAATAAGGTGGATTTATTGATACAACTACTTCGCATCTGTAAACCAATTAGCCAATTAGTTGGCGTTTACGATCGATATTAAACGTTCCTCTGAGCACGTTGGCAACTTAAAATGTTTATCAAGACACACACGAGAGTAATATGTACATATAGGTGGTTACGATAAAGCGGAAATTATAAAATAATTATCGATTAATTGGCAAGTAATTTTAATATTTTATAGGACTTAGGGAATATCCAATAAAAGTCTTTTTAAAATTTTATATATGTTTTTTTTTCAATTGAGGGCCGTTTTTTCAATGTACATATAAGTTAGAGGTCTGCATGACTGCATTCAAAACGTCAAATGAGACATTCATGCTCAAATGAATTAAATGAGTTCGGCTTCGTTTCACAATGAAATGAATGAATTGAATGATTAAATTCAAACTGAAAACTTCACATTCAAAAAAGGCAGATTGAATTGAATGACAAAATAACCGAAAAAAACGAATGAAGGAACAGACCTCTAATATAAGTCTTATTAAACAAATATTTTCGAATTTTACATTAATATCTTTTCATTTTATGTCAATTTCTCTTTACAATAGTTATCAAACAATTAATTTAGACATTGAAAAAACAATTGACCATACCTCTATTTTTTCGGAATATTCCAAAACTTGTATCTTTTAACTCCATAAAAAGTTGAAGCTTAAAAGTTTAAGGTTTCGTAATTATTTGTAATACTTTATTATACCAGTACCTTAAATAATATTTATTTAAATCTTAAGCCAATAAATATAATTTATCATTATAATTCAACCTTATACAGAAGATCAAACATTATTATTATTATTATTTTATTTTAGAATACATAACGCTTATATAACGTAGGCCACTCCATCACATGCACAAAGTCCGGAAAGTGATTTATGAACTTGAGTCCAGTTGAATCCCGATCATAGTCATAGCTGAGATAATGCCAGGAAACGCCCAACTCAAAGAGCGGCACTTCAAAGTTGCGATCAGACTTCTACAGAAAAATTAAGAAATTAGTGACGAGAAATTGTAAATTGTCGCTCTCTGAACTTACCACAAAATCAATGTGGAACTTCAGGGGAGAGTTATCCTTGCCGTAGGAGAAGAATATTTGATAGGGCAATGTATAATCTTCCGGTTGATCCAACATATTCCTGATGAACGACCAATCTTCAACTGCCACACCCTCAAGAGGCTGAATGAACAGCACCATGTGAGGTGGTCCACTCAGCTCAAACTCAAAGCGAGCTGTGTTGCCATTGGCCAAGATGGTTTTGGCCAAGAGAACTAAAGACGTATTGCCCGGAATAATGACCTCCTCCTCACGGGCCAGCCAGTGTCCCGTGGTGCGGGCCTTGCACCAGCGATGATTGAAGCAGGGCACTCCGCACATCAGGTGCTTATCGCAGTCCTCCTTGATGTTGTGCAGACCCGTCAAGTTGACCGAACTGCCCTCGAGGGGATGGAAGAGTCGCCGGTCCTGAAAGTCAAAGTAATAGCCCGAATCGTCGAGACTCACGCTGCCATCGTACTCGTAGAAAATGCGACGAACATGCTACAAAAGTCAATCATTAACATTCTTATCTGTAACTTGAATATCGCTGAGCTTACCAAGAAGTTGACACGCATTACGCTCGTCTTGGCCCGATAGGGAAATCCCACGTCCGAAATGGCAATCATGCTGAATATAAAGGTGACAGTGCCCAGCGAGAGCATCACGAATTTGGACCAGCGGAACATGTTAATCAGCGGTGACTGTTTAAGAATTAATTAGTCTTAATTTATTTCACTTTGTATTATTTACTTACCAAAAATCCAAAGGCGAAAAACGTTCCCATAGCGCATAAAACAGCTACTAGGAGATCTGGATTTATGGAGCTTCCATTGCGTCCCATCATGGGTATAAAAATGACAAGGAACATGTAGAAGAGCGAGCAAAAGTAAAAGAAGGGCATCAGCTGAAATATTTGTGTTATCAGCACCCAGTAATACCCTGCAATAAAATTAACAATTAAATAAGAAGCATTATTTTTACTTGTAATTATTTCAAATTAAAATTATTTTAAAATTTATTCTAATTAATAATTTAAATCAGTGGTGGGCACGCAGAGGCTCCGAGAGCAGCGGCTGCTCCCAACTTACTTAAATGATTACTCTGTTAGACAAAATATCATAAATTAAAATAAGAACAGTTGATTGTAACTTACCTCGATCGTGTAAGCTGCTCAGCAGATTAATCAGCAATGCAGCCGAGTAGAACAGCGTGGAGATCATGCACAGATAAGGTGTGCGCAGACTTATTGCAGTCAGTACAATGGCAAACAGAGACAACACAACGCTGTGGGCGTGCAGGCTCATTTGCAGATGGTAGGCGTGGCTGATATCCAACTGAAATATGTAAATCATGGCTAAATTGAGAGTTAAATTATAAAATAATTTCTGTTTACCTTCTTCCTGAAACTGTAATAAAGTGTTGTAGGCAATACAAGACCAATAATGGCCGGGCAGATGAACAGACCAATCATCAGCCAGATGTGTGTAAAATAAGTAAGCGATCGATCGCCGGCATCAAACATAATAGCCATCAAAAGAGGCAGACCCATGCAGAGTATCATGCCCAGCACATGAAGGGCCAGCAAGATGCCGAACCAAATGTAAATCCTGCACACAGACTGCTCAGAGACACGCGCCATGCGCCACAGGGAGACACAGACGAGGGACAGACTCAGGGCCGCCACGCAGGAGTTCAGAATGATGCCCGTGGAAGCCCTGTAGTACACAAAGAACAGGCCCAGGAAGTCGAAGAACACGGCGTGTCCCTCTTTGTGTGCCTGGAATTAAAATTGTACAATAGATATTTTTGAATCTAATCTAAACAAATAAAAATTAAAATTGATAATAGTTTTTAAACTATGAATTATAATTTATCAGGTGTGCCACAGAAATCGCTTTCGCTTAAAATTTACTTAAGTTTGTATGAAATTTGTGAATTCAAGCGAAAGCGAATCCTGTGGCACCCCTGTATACACTCAGACCAACATTTATTTTTATTTTTTACTTTAACAGCTATTGTAAGTCAAGTCTTCACAGTAAAAAAAATATATTTGGAAAGGTCGTTTAAATTCCGTTTAAATGATGCAAAATTTTTCTTAACCCATTAAAAATTTTGAATTTAAAAAAAGTCTTTTTTTTTAACTTTTTTCCTCGATTTTTTACAAAAAATATTTTGATGCACAAAAAATGTTCAAACAATTCTAGGTGTGACTGCAAAAAAAATTTTCAAAAATATTTTTGCCAGTATTTTGTATAATTTTTTGAAAATCCTAAAAATGTCTATTTTAACCCCTTTTTCCTACTTTTCGCATAATAAGTGCCTTTTAAGCAATTTTTTTTAAGTATATTATTTTCTCGAATATTTATCGAGAAATTTTAAAAACAACCAAATTTTGTTGATTTTAATAAAGTAATGTTTAAGTAAAATAATTATATTTGAATGTTTGCTTAAGGAAAAATAAATTAAATTTGAGTTTTACCTCTATATCGTGCAACTCGCTGGCATTGGCAAAGGCCCGAACTAGGGGCAAAACATTTTCACCGGCGTTTTGCAGCGAATCTCGTGGAACGGCGTCATAGTTGTCGAATATGGTGTGATAGACATAGCCATTGCTCACCTGTGCGATATCCAAACCTGAAACAACAGCCAATTTAATCGAATTCTAATACAGATCTATAAAATGTATAGTATAAATTCAATCCTACCTGGCACCTGGCCATAATCGCGAAATATGCGAAAGTCCGTGTCGGAGGGCAAAATGCCGGACTGAAAGGTTTCCTCCGCCATTGTTGTGGCAAACGGATGTTTGGCGTTGTTTTTGTAATACTGAAATAGAATAAAAAGTGACATTTTATTGCAGAAATGGCAAATCCAGGTATTTGTATTAGTATTTGTGCAGAGACACGCTTCCGAGCGACAGTTTGTTTATCGCGCTATAATAAAAAGCCAAACACTTTTTATGCGATTTTTATGACGTGATAAACTTCTAAAGACTGCCGCGAGCTGTACAAGTAAGCAACGTCATTCCGAAAATATCAAATAATATACCTCCATAAGCCATGGATGATTTGGGCCACCCTGGAATAAAAGATCGCGTCCGCCGCTGCCCGCAACTTCCAGGTTGACAAGTGCTCTGCCAAAGGACACAAATTTGTTAGCAATCACTAAAAAATATACAGGGATGCCACAGAAATCGATTTCGCTTGAATTTCACCTCAATTTCATTTCGCTGTCAATTCGCAGAATAATTTTACGCGGAATAAACTAGCGCTAAATCCGCTGGCATCCGATGCTGCCACCTAGTCCGATTTAGTTTTTCGAAGTCAGGGGCAGCGATGTCACATTTTTAGTCAGAATTCGAAGTAAGGTATTCAAAAAAAATGTATGGAACAACTTCAGTTTTCTTTAAATTAAGCATTCAAAAAATAGGTCTTTTGAGGTAAATCAAGTTTTACCGAAAAAAACTTTAAGTTATTGTGCAATTTGTGAAAACATTTTTCAGTCGCTAGAGTTGTCGAGTAACTTTTATTTTCTCGCTCCAATTACTTTTAAATTTTTTGTAGCTAAACAAAGTCAATTATTATATAAATGAATTAAATTATATAAATTAAATAAGAAAAAAATGAAAAACTATTTGTTTTGCAATGAAAAACCTAGAAAGTTGCTAAACAAACCCTTGCGTAATTTAATTTGAGAAGGTGTCAACCTGTAGCAGTCTACTTCGAAAAGGTTGGTGAATATGCTACAAAAAATTAAATCTCTCGAAGTTCTGTGGCATCTCGGAAATTTCCGTGCGGAATTGCTTTCTGCGGAATTCTATTTCACTTGCGATTTCTGTGGCACGCCTGAATGTCTTTATGTCAGTAATTACTTGCAGTTTTTGGCCCACTTGTGCTGTGTGATGAAGCCGTGTGAGGCCTGCAAAGGATTCTCCTCGGCGCCATTGAACAGAAAGACAACTGGATGCTCGAATGTCCGCTCCGAGATGGCCAATTGGCGCAGTACCTCCAGCATCACTATGACCATGGTGCCATCGTCACCAGTGCCCGGACTTCCGGGCTTCGAGTCGAAGTGACTGTTGACCAGCAAAAAGGATTCACTGGGGGACAGTCGAGTGCTGAGCTTGACAACCACATTCTGCACTCCCTGGTACATGTTGACCATATTCCAATGCATGTACGCTCCGGATGATTGCTGTACGTCCACCTCGAGACTGTAGAGATCGTTCCTCATGGACTCACGCACGTTGTCGACCTCGGCAAGAAGAAATGCAACCGTCAACTGCTCGTTGGCAACGCTGCCCACAACTTTGGGCCCAATGCGATCGAAATCGTATAGAAGACGCTGTGCTCGCTCCGCAACAAACTCGCCCGGTTTCTGGGACTCCTCGGCGATCGTCACACTGTCGGGCAGTCGATCGAAGAGCGGCACGACCACCGCAAAGAACAGCGCCACCCAGAGGAGCAAAAAGATGGGCGCATAATACCACGGAATCTTGGCTCTCAGATTCTTGGGAGCTTTCAGCACATTGATCAGGGCCACGTCCATCTGGACATCGACAGTGTCCTGGGATATTGACAAGATCGTACACAGTTCTGTTTTAAATTTGCCTATTTTCACTCACATTTTCGTCCTTCTTTGTTCGAGACATTTATTCAATTGATACTGAAAACTATCAAGTCCAGTTTCGATGACGGTCTTTTGGCGACTAAAATTTGGTTTCAATGAATCGCTCTGTTTCCCGCTGGGTTTTATCGACACAGATTTGCACTTTGTAGTCTATAAAGATAAAGATATATGTAATGATAAACGTATGTGATATAAAAACACAAAAAACAACAACTAAATTGCAAGTTTACTAACTGAAGACGTAGACTGGCTCGTGGTCAACAGGTAATTTATATCCAAGGTGGTAATGGTATCTAAATTATTGGTATTACCCATGTCCGTTTAGTGATAGACCAGCTGCATGGGTTTCAAGTTAAAGTTAATATATATTTAGAAGTTTTCTCTACATATGTATAGTAGATAAGATCCACATACAAAAGATTTACTGGGAAATACCCGAATCGAATTAATTTCATGCCTTGAGAAATCAAAACAAATGTCGAGTATGCGAAAATAACGATTGTTGTTCGTTTTATTGAAGCAAGTCATTAAAATTTATTGACTTGCTATTCTCATATAAGGAATCAGCGATAAGAGTGCGATCATAAATCCGAAACCAATGGGTGTGAATATAATTGCCCTGGATAGATAAAAAATAAAACCAAATATCGAAATTGATATATGAATTGATTTTTCTAACGATTATGTAAGTTTAAATAATACGCTTACAAAGTTTCATTTTAAAAGTTAATTGTATAATTGTGGATATATTTATTTGTTGATTTATAAAATCAAAATTCAAAACACTTACCGTTACTAGCTGCCAAGAAGCCATCATTTATTTATTTTTGACGCCGTTAAACTAGAACACTTAACAGTGCCATTTGGAGCTTAACAGCGCTGTAAATAATTACATAGCTCACTTTGCGTTCAGCTGCGCATTTTGCGTTCAGTTTTTGAGCTTCTAAACTTGGTAAATTTTTAGCGCTAATTTTTGTCGTTTATTAAAACTGCTGATAGAATTAAGATACACATCAATTGAATTCTTTATTAATGTTGCTAGAAAAGATGTTCAAATCAAAGCATTGAACTAAAAACGGTAGCTTTTGTAAACACAAGGCCATTGAGCCAGAATTGCATAGGAGGGGAATGAGGCCGCGAATTTGACAGCTTCGGCGTCGCCGGGACTTGTTATGTAATGTCCCTGAACAGCCAATTGGAAGGAAGGCACATCAAAATCGGCATCCGCTTTCTGGAAGTTTCAAGGAGAAAAGGATAAATAATCAGATTATGTAATTGTAAAAGGATCCAAGCTGTGAGTATTTCTTACCGTAATGTCGACCCAGAAAACCAATGGGGAGTCGTCAATGCCGTAAGTGAAATAGATGTGATAAGGCTGCGGCGTTGCCAGATGCGATTTGAGGAACGACCAGTCGCTAATGGCAACATCTGCCTCGGTTTGAAGGAATATGCTCATATGGGAAGGTCCCTCCAACTGGAACTCAAAGCGATAAGTCGTGGCATTCACACTGGTCTTGTTCAACAGCTCCAGGGTCGTCAATCCTGGCGGTACAATGGGCTCGGAGCGTGGCAGCCACTTGCTGTTCATGCGATTCTGATAGAAACGGTAGTCGTACAACGGCATGCCGCACATCATTTGCTTCTCGCACCTCTCCTTAATGCTGACCAGTCCCGTCTGGTTGACCCGAGTGCCTCTCAAGGGTCTCTCTTCACGGCGATCCTGGTAGCTGAACAGATAGCCAGACTCGTCCTTGCTGAGCGTGCCATCGAACTCGTAGAACATGTTGCGTGCTTGCTGAAATGTCACTGATGTTAGAAGGAATTCTCAGAGTCAACATCAATGCAAAGGACACTCACCAGGTATTGAACGCGCTGGCCATTCGTCTTTGGGCGATATGGGAATCCCAGTTGAGTGCTGCTGGCCAAGTACAGAGAGAGGGCTGTGAGTGCCAAGAGGATGAACACGACAAAGCTTGGTCGACGGAAAGTGTTGATCAGTGGCATCTGAAATTGAACAACACTTGTGAGCATTTATAGAACACACAATAAATATTTGGGACTTACCAGGAAGCCAAAGGAGAGGACTGATCCTACGGCAGCCAAGACTGCAATATACAAATCCCGATTGGAGCCACTGCCAGCACGACCACCCATTGGTGTCAGCACCACAATGAATATATAAACCAGGTAGCTGCTGTACAGAAAGGGAGCAATTTGGCCAATCTTCACCAGACCAGTCCATGCATAGCCGCGATCGTGCAGAGTGGTCAACAGATTAAAGGCCAGGGAAACCACGTAGAACAAGAGTGGAATTACGAAAACGTACGACGAACGGAGGCCTAAATATTGAACACCAATTGTGAGAACAGCTAGGATTATAGCCTGACTGTGCAGTGACAATTGAACGTGGTATGGCGTTGAGATTTTCTCCTGAAAAGAGAATTTAATCCAAATATGTGAGAGGAAAGAAAAACTTAAAATAACTAAGAACTTACGTTGCGCTGGAAGCGATAGTAGATCGCCAGGGGCAGACTGAGGCCCAGAAGAGAGGGGCACACATACAGTCCGATCACCAGCAATGGAACGCTATAGTAGGTCAGCGAGAGTCCGACCGAGTCCATGCCATAAGCGACAACTGCAGGAAGAGCAAGTCCGAGCACAAAGGAAATGAGTTGGACCACAAACACCAGGATGAACCAGCGGATCACGTGACAAACTGAAGCTTCGGAAACTGCGGCCATTCGCCACATTGAAACGAAAACCAAAACGATGGCAGCGAGACCAACGCCAAAGTTCAAGGATTTGCCAGCTTCTGCTGTGTAATGGAAGAAGTAGAGGCCCAAGAAATCGAAGAACACAACATTTCCAGCCTTGTAAGCCTGCGATACGGTTAAAAAATAAATGAGTTGACCAATTTAGTACAAAAAAAACCGAGAATAAAGCAAGCTCTTACCTCAGTATCGTGCAATTCCGTGGCATTGGCCAATCCTCGAACCAGACTAAGAACATTATCACCTGTGTTCTGCAGGGATTCACGAGGAATCACATCGATCAGATCGTACTTGGTGTGATAGACAAATCCATTAATAAACTGGGCCATGTCCAATCCTAAAGAAAAAGGATTTGCATTAGAAAATTCCTTACCGTCAAACAGATCATTATTAAATACCTGGAATCTTGCCATAAATATTGAACTGTCGGAAGTCTGTGTCCGAGGGAATAATGCCCGATTGGAAAATCTCTTCAGCAAGGGTTGTACCGAAAGGATGCTTGATGTATTTCTTGTAGTACTGTAAAATTGATTTATTATTGAGAGTGAGTCCTGAATATATCTGTTAATTACTCACCTTCATAAGCCATGGATGGTTGGGACCACTCTGGAACAGAACATCTCGTCCTCCAGCACCACCTGCATCAAGGTTAACGACAGCCCTGAAATTCAAATGGTTAAGCATCCGTGCTTTTTTTATAAAGTAAAAGTCTTCAATCTTACTTGCAATATTTCGCCCATCTGTGATTTTTGATAAATCCGAAAGATGCTTGCAATGCGCCTTCCTCAGCTCCATTGAACAGAAATACAATTGGATGCTCGATGGTTTGCTTCGTTGTTGCAATCACACGCAAAGTTTCCAGCATCATGACAATCATGAATCCGGCATCGCCAGCAGAGTTCGTGGCTGGCTTAGAGTCAAAGTGGCTGTTGACTAGGAGGTAAGTTTCGCTGTTACTGTTACTCTTGGGAGTTAACTTGGCAGCAATGTTTTGAACTCCTTGAAACATGTTCAGAACTGTACTGTATGGGAAGGCACCGGAAACATTGGAAACGTCGATTTCCAATTCAAAGTAGTCCGTCAAAAGGACACTTTTGATTTGCTCCAGTTGGTTCACAACAAAATTTACTGCCTCAACTTCATTTTCCTTGCTGCCCGTCAATTTGTTACCAATATTTGACAAAGTGTACAGATTTTTGTAGGCCCGTTCCGCGATGAACAGGTTTTTGTTTGCGTCCTCCATTGTGTTGGCATTTGGTAGTCGATAGAAAAGTGGCAACACTACGGCGAAGAAAAGGAGAGCCCAGAACACCAGAAATCCTCCTGAATAGTACCAGGGCAGCTTTGCAGCGACCTCCTTAGGAGCGACATTTTTAGACGCTTCCAGCGATTCGTCCGAGATCTAAATAGGAAGTTTTTTTGAAGGATTAAGTATTAGTTGTTTGCTAGATTATTCAATTTGTATTTGTATAAAGTCCTTACAAGTTTTTCCTTGTCACACCCCATTCTTCTTTTTGGCACAATTACTTTTCTTCTGAAGTGAAAGCAAGGTATTCCAAATGAGAACTACGTCTCTACACCAAATGCGATCCGCTTTTATTTAAAAATCTTTATCAAAAACCCCAAAATTAATATGACACTAATTTATTAATTGCCTTATATTCATTTGCAACATAATTTAGATTTGCGAACTTGTGCTGTAAGCGGTGACAATCAATCATTCACTCAATCATATAATGTTGAAAATTGATAACACTCAGCAAAAAAATCCGCATCATTGTATCCGTCCGTCGATCTGATAAGTGTGTCGATCTAAGAGGCTAGACTTAATTAAAGATATTAAAATTTGTATGAGGGTTTAATATTATTGTATGCCTGTAAAAAGTTTTTTATTCCACTCAAAATTAATTTATACGAATTATAACTCAAATTTAAATGATATAGACGACATGCAAATGCAATTATAGAGGATAAGGGAAAGGTTGTGATAGTGAAACTTTTGTTAATCTTGAGATTTTCTATACTTATTGCGGATACACATAAAAACATGTTAAAGTGACAAATATCTTAAATAACTTGTAATTAATTTAAAAGTCAAAATAAAACACGCCTAGATTTATTTTTAGATTATTCCCTTATGCATATCAAATTATTTTATGACTAACTAAATAGATCTTACGCGTGCGTGTACATATAAATTAATTATAAGTCGATATAAATTGATATCAAATATTATACTGATATGTGAATTTAAAGATAACGTCTTTATTGCATATTTAAATTAATGGGAATTACCCTCATTTTAGGCGTTTCATTCTGTAGCATTTAGTTTATTACTTAATTCTGCGCCAATTAGTTTAAGACACTTTTTTTGTACATATTTATACATACTATAAATATGCATATGTATGTATATCGTGACAAGGTATATTAGTTTATTTGAAAGATTTTTCATCATGCCAGTTGATAATGCGGTTATAATTATTATTGGTCTGTCCCACCACAACTTTAAAATCATTGTTGCTAACATCGATATTCCATGGTACCTCTTTTTATTATGTCTGCAGAAAAAAACATGGAAAGTGCTGATATTTTGGTTTAACCCTTTAAGGCCGGTTTTTAAGTTGTTCTTTAATTTTGGAAAGTGTTTATTCTTAAAGCAATAAAGATATAATAACATAAATTAAACTATACTTATTAAGCATTAGTTAAGCATTGACAATATCATTGTATTGATAGCTCACGCTTTTGTATACTTAGGTAGAAAACCATATTGGAATGTGTAAATACAAAGTGTTTTGATTAAAGTTTATGTTTATATAAATAAACATGCATAAGAAAACCAACAACACATCCCGTGTGTGTTTATAGTTTTGATTTTGATTATATAAGAATACTTTTTCATCTGTTGCCCTTGGTATGTGTTATATCAAAGTGTCCGACACTTTGAAAAGAACCACAAACAATCATCGTTATCACTCAGCCACTTATGTATGTGATATTTATAAATATTTGGAGGCTTTATTCGATATTTCGTTATATTTTTCAAATGAGGAACAAGAAAAGATGATTTCTTAGGGTATCTTCTCGTCGAACAAGCCCGCCGAGAACACTCTTCTTAATTTTTATAATTTTACAGTCGATGGTTTTTATTTGAAACACGTTTCACCCAGCAATTAATACCAATAACTGATAATAAATATTGCCCTATTATCAGTCTTTAGTTATATTTGAATTAATTATGATTTTATTGAGAGGTGTGAGTACTTGAACTCACGCATTATTAAAGTTCTTATCGTCTATATTTCCACACCTTGTTCTGCCAAGTTTCAAAGCGAGTTCTGATTGTGCGTAACATCTCAATCAGACGAGAACAATACAACTGATCTCTCAGTCTGCTTAAATTAAACAAAGCAGCCTCCGCATTCCACTTTTTTAAAATTTCCAACATTTTCTTTCCTCTCCAATAATTTTAATGTTGTCTTATCACGAAATTTCGTTCTCGCGTCTCTCTGCGATTTAATTAATTCATACACGATGCGCTGCGTGAATATTCAATCTATATCTGTTTCCTCAAAGCTCGGAACTCTTGTGGCCAGTATTAATTTCTAGTCATTTATAGCATTTCCACTTTGGCAACTGTCAAAGCATTTAATTTTACTACCATGGTCCTAATGGACATCCTCATGCAATTTTATTGACTAGGGAATGCCTTGCGTGTTTAGCTTAACAAGGCTTTCATATACTTTGACTCGTTAGACTTATCTAAGGTCATCTTTGTCAATTCATATTTTGTATAATTATTTACTTAATAGTTTGAGGTTCGACATACAATTATATTTCTATATAAAAACCTTACCAATTGCTTATCAACAATTCGCTTAAGTAAGCTAATTAAATAAGAATTTTAAAAACAATGCAAAATGTTAACCGCTGCACAGTGGTTCCTCCCATAGGCCAAAAATAAAAATGTGAAAGCTAAAATTTTTACTTAAAATGTATCAATACTATTTTATAATTGGTCTAGCTATTAAACTGTATTCTTGTTTTTTTGTTCTAACTGTCCTCTTTAAGAATACCATCGAAAAGACAGTATGATATTATTTTGGTATTGATCAGAATGTATGGGACAATCCTATATGCATATTTTGTCAGTTTGGTACAGTTGTCTCAAACAACAAAAATGTTTTTCATGCAAACACTTGATTTCAGACCGATCGTTCATATCACAGCTATATGATATGGTGGTCCGCTCCGAATGATTTTTATACATCATTTTACTATAAATTTATAAAAATGTTGTGTTAAGTTTCAAGACTCTACCTCTACTAGAAGTATTTTTGGCCGCCCTCCCAATACAACAGGAACCAGTGTGCGCTGCCCGTCCGTGAGATAAATATTAGTCGAGGAAGCATCTCAATTTTATTAAAACTGCAACACGTGCAATTCAATAAATAATATTTAAAATGTAAACATGCTTATTTTACACATTTTACCTACTGATAACAAAAGTGTTCTGCAATTAGTTTTTTCGCATTGCTTGATAAGAATTTATTATTATGATTAACTCGTATTTTTCACGCATTTTTGACTTAAAATCATGACTATACAAATGATTCCTTTATTGAGGCTAAAATATGTATCTTTGGTATAACGCAGGCCACTCGGTCAGAATCGAATAAGAGGGGAATGAAGCTGCCATCTCCTTGCTTTGAGCATCGCCCTCACTCATAATGTAAAATGCAGACACTCCCAGTTGGAATAAGGGTACATTGAAATCGCCGTATGATTTCTAGATTTTAATTAGAAAAATAAATTTGTAATTAAATAATTAGAGAAGTCAAATATATAGTAAATCTTACCGAAATCTCCAAATAGAAGTTCACTGATGAATCATCTATGCCATATTTAATAGTAATGTAGAATATTTCAGGTGGATTCTCAAGATTGCTCTTCAAAAAGGACCAGTCACTTATTACCACATCATCGTAGGGTTCAATGAACAAACTCATATGGGCAGGTCCTGTCAAATTGAACTCAAAGCGACAAGTTGTAGAATTCACGATGGTTTTGCTAAGTAACTCCAATTTGGTTGGACCTGGAGGTACAACAGGCTCCGATCGAGCGAGCCATTTAGTATTCAGACGGTTTTGAACGAAACCATAATCATACAACGGCATGCCACACATCATGTACTTCTCGCAATGTGATTTCATATCGACCAGGCCAGTCAGGTTCACCTTAGTGCCCACAAAAGGTGTTTCTTCACGTCGGTCTTGGAAGTTAAACAGATATCCAGACTCATCTTTACTGAGAGTACCATCGTATTCATAGAACATATTGCGAACGTGCTGAAATTGCATTGGATATTAGATGGATTACTCATATTTTGATTAAGAACACCCACCAGGTATGCAACTCGCTGGCCATTTGTCTTTGGACGGTATGGAAATCCCAATTGTGTGCTGCTGGCCAAGTACAAAGAGAGGGCTGTAGTTGTCAACAGTGCAAATATTACGAAACTTGGTCGACGCAAAGTGTTGATCAGCGGAACCTACAGATAATATAAGTTGGTATATTATTTGTTAAGAAAACTGTAAGCTGACTTACCACGAAGCCACAGGAGAGAACTGTTCCCACGGCTGCCAAGACTGCAATATATAGATCCCGATTGGAAGAACTTCCTGCACGACCTCCCATTGGTGTCAGCACCACAATGAATATATAAACCACATAGCTGCTGTATAGGAAGGGAATAATCTGGCTCACTTTTAAAAGGCCTGTCCAGGCATAGCCAAGATCGTGCAAGACAGTCATGAGGTTAAGAGCCAAGGATACAACGTAGAACAGAAGTGGAATCACGAAGATATATGAAGAACGGAGGCCGAAAACTGTCGCAGCAATGGCTAGAAGGGCCAGGATTACAGCCTGACTATGAAGTGCCAGTTGAAGGTGATACGGAGCTGAGATCTTATCCTGATAAAATAAAAATCAAGTGAAAATGAAAGTGGAAGAAACAAATAACATCGGACTTACGTTTCGCTGAACACTGTAGTACATGGTTATGGGTAAACTGAGGCCAAGAAGTGAGGGACACACGTACAATCCGACTATCAGCATTGGCGTGCTATAGTAAGTCAATGATAATCCGTAGGAGTCCATTCCATGTGCGACCACTATTGGAAAGATTAACCCGAGTACAAAAGAAACGATTTGGATCACAAACACCAGGATGAACCAACGGATCACGTGGCAAACTGAAGACTGGGATGCAGCTGCCATTCGCCACATTGAAACGATAACCAGAATGATCGCAGCTCCAGCAACAGCAAAGTTCAAGTATTTCCCAGTCTCCTCTGAATAGTGGAAGAAGTGGAGCCCCAGAAAATCGAAGTACACAGCATGTCCAGTCTTGTGAGCCTATTAATGATTGATAAGAAGAGTTAAACAATTTATTAAAATAATTAAGTTCTTACCTCGGTGTTATGCAATTCCGTTGCATTGGCCAAACCTCGAACGAGACCGAGAACATTATCCCCGGTGTTCTGCAGGGATTCACGAGGAATGACATCGATGGTGTCGTACTTGGTGTGATACACGAAGCCATTAATGCACTGGGCCATGTCCAGACCTATTATAAATATTCTTTAGATGTTTTCTTTAAAAGTTGATCATTATATAATACCTGGAATCTTGCCATACGTCTTAAACTGTCGAAAGTCTGTGTCCGAGGGTATAATTCCCGATTGGAATATTTCCTCAGCAACGGTTGTACCGAAAGGATGTTTGATATATTTCTTGTAGTACTGCAAAGTATGATTAATATAGAGAATGATTCTTCATTAAATCTGTTTGATTTCTTACATCTACAAGCCATGGGTGATTGGGACCAGTCTGAAATAGAACATCTCGGCCTCCACTGCCAGCAGCATCCAGGTTGATCACGGCTCTGGAATTTCAATAATTTAGTAGAATTCTTTGTCAGATGTAATGAAAACTAACTTGCAGAAAGGCGCCCACTTGTGTTGTGTGATGAACCCATGGGAAGCCATCAGACCCACTTCCTCAGCTCCATTAAACAGGAAGACAATTGGATGCTCGATGGGTTGTCTTGAGGTTGCAATGACTCGCAACACTTCCAGCATCGTGACAATCATGAATCCAGCGTCTCCTGCGGACGCAGTTGCTGGCTTGGAATCGAAGTGGCTATTGACTAGGAGGTAGTTATGGCTAGTGCTGTTTTTGGGTGATAATTTAACAACAAGGTTTTGAATCCCTTGATACATTGCAATAGCACCTCTTGAGATAGATTGGAATTGACCAGAGACTCTGGATAAATCAATTTCCAAATCGAAATAATCCTCCAGACAATCTTTCTGAATCTGTGTCACTTCCTTCATTATAAAATTTACTGCCTCAACTTCGTTTTCCGTACTTCCTAACAATTTGTTACCAATATTTGACAAAGTATACAGATTTTTGTAGGCCCGTTCCGCGATGAACAGGTTTTTGTTGGCGTCCTCCATTGTGTTGGCCGTTGGTAGTCGATAGAAAAGTGGTATTACCACGGCGAAGAAAAGGAGTCCCCAGAACAACACAAATCCACCTGCAAGGTACCAGGACAGCTTTCCCTTAATCTCCTTGGCGGCAGCATTTTCAGGAGCTTCAACCGAAGGTTCCGTTAACTATATAACAAGTGTATGGGGATGAATATAATTCACATTTGTGTATAATATTATGCAATTGATTTGAGGCTCTTACCAGTTTTTCCTTGTCACCCATTCTTTACTTTAGCAATCACTTAATAATGAAGTGACACCAACGCTTCACAAATCAAAACTGATTTCGTGAGGCGATCGAAAACCAATTTTGCTGGAATTATATTGACGAAGTTGTAAACAGCTAAATTGGATATAATAACAGATTGGTGCCGGTTCTTTGTTGGTCGATGAACATAATTTAGATATAAAAAAATACCATGAGAATAATTCCATAATTCTAATCTGATCAGCAACAATTAAGATACCGTGTATTTTAAAGGTATAAAACAGCTTATTATGAAAAAAAGGCCCCGCTGCAGATTTATGAAATAAATAATTATTTATCAATTGTAATGAACGAGAAAGCATTTTAATGTGATCATCGAGCAATTTTTTAAATACTATTTAAATTGGAAGCAACCTTATAGTGAACACTTTTACAATTCAAACCGCTTATCTTATGATAAGAATTTATGATTATGATCAGCTCGTATTTTACAGCCAATCATTTATTCTGGCCTGAAATCAGTTGTCGCTGTTAGAAACAAAATCAAAAATCATTTTCGGAATCTTAAAATAAAGAAATTCAGTTATTTTGATTACTTATTTATTATTATTTGCTTTGAAAATGTAAAAAAATTATAAAATCATTTTTTAATGTATGTTTTTCACTTATATGTCTAAAATATGTATCGTTGATATAAGGCAGGCCAATGGTTAGGAATTGAATAGGAGGGAAAAGATGATGCGAACTTCAAACTGTCGTAGTCGCCCTCATTGGCAACGTAATGTCCCGACACTCCCAGTTGGAATAGGGGGACATTAAAATTTCCATTTGATTTCTAGAGTGTGTGGAGTGAAAAAGTAAAATATTTATTTAAATATAAATACCACAAGTTATGAATATTTCTTACCGAAATTTCAATAAAAAAGTTTATTGGCGAGTCATCTTTACCGAACCAGAAGTTGATCCTGCGTGGATTCGGTGCTGGTGGCGGGTTCTCGAGATAAGTACGTAGGAACGACCAGTTGCTTATTTTAACATCGTCATAAGTTCGAATAAACAAGCTCATACTAATGGGACCTCTCAACTTGAACTCAAAGCGCACAGTGGTGGCATTAATAATGTTTTTGCTAAGCATCTCCAATGTGGTTGGACCTGGTGGAACAATTGGTTCCGAGCGTGGCAACCAGGAACATTGCTGTGCCACGCATCGATTGTCACGCAACGGCATTCCGCACATCATGTGCTCCTTGCAGTTCGATTCCAGACCCACCAGACCAGTCAAGTTCACCTTTGTGCCCAGCAGGGGTTTTTCTCTGCGACGGTCTTCGTACAGGATTAGGTAACCAGACTCGTCTTTGCTGAGAACTCCATCGTATTCATAGAACATGTTTCGCACTTCCTAAAGTAAAATACATTAAAGGGTTAAGCAACAGATTGCAAATAATATAAACAATATTCGACACAAACTAGCAAGTTCAGAAAGACATTTCCTTGTGCATACTATTCGCAACTCAAAACAATAAAAATATTTTTGAATGATACATTAAATAAAATTACAATATGATAATTAAAGACATAAAATTTAAGCACAAATAAAATAAATTAAAAATAATATAATAAAAATAATAATCGTAATAATTCATGCATCACAATAGTTTATAGAATATTAAAATTGTTAACTTCAAATTAATCTTACAACTGAAAACTAAAGCTTAAATTATAATAATTTGCTACAATTTCCATCTTTTTAATAATTGTAAATTGTTTAATCCTAATATTATTTTTAAATCAATGATTTTAATAGTGACTAGTGCCTTAAATAATAAGGAATCGAAATAAAGAAGACAAAATAAAATAATAATTGCTATAAAGGAGGCTCACCAAATAATCCATACGCTGGACATTTGTTTTCGGTCTGTATGGGAATCCCAATTTTGTGTTGCTGGCCAGGAGTATTGTGAGGGCTGTGGTGGCCAACAACGTGAGTATCACGAGGCTGGGTCGCCGGAAAGTGTTGATCAGCGGAACCTGCAGATTAGAGATGTTGGTGATGTATTCAGATTAAAAGATAGAAAGGTGACTCACCAAGAAACCAAAGGAGAGAACTGTGCCCAGGCCTGCCAAGACAGCAATGTTGATGTCCCAATTGGAGGCACTGCCTGAACGTCCTCCCATTGGCGTGAGAACCACAATGAACGTGTAGAAGAGAGAGCTGCTGTACAGGAACGGAATGATCTGGCTAATCTTAAGAAAAACTGTCCAGGCATATTTGAGGTCATGTAAAATGGTTAAAAGATTAAGGACCAAGGCAATATTGTAGAACACAAGTGGAATTGCGAAAATATATGAGGAACGGAAGCCTAAACACGTTAACAAAATGGTGATAAGAGCCAGGTTTACAGCGTGACCATGCAGTTTTAATTGGACGAGGTAAGATTTGGCAATTTTACTCTGAAAAATAAAAGTGATAACGAATTTGAGTGGGGAAAGATCAAATCAACTTGATAATGCACTTACGTTGCAGTGTAGACAGTAGGAGACGATAAGCTGAGGCAACATTTGGGCGATTAGAGAGGGCCACACATACAGCCCGATTATCATCATTGGGTTGCTGTAGTAGGTCAAGGCGTGTCCATGTGAATCCATGTTATAAGCTACAACAACTGGAAAGAATACTCCGAGCACGAAGGAAATCGCTTGCATTAAATCTAAGAATAAAAACAAGCTGACGACGTAACAAATTGAAACTTGGGACAGAGCTGCCATTCGCCACATTGAAATGGAAACCAGAACGAGAGTACTCCCAGCAACGGCAACGTTCAACAGTATCCCAGTAGTCTCTGAATAGAGGAAGAATATGATTCCCAGAAAATCGAAGTACACAGCATGTCCAGTCTTGTGAGCCTATTAATGATTGATAAGAGTTAAACAATTTATTAAAGTATATCAAGTTCCTACCTCGGTGTTATGCAATTCGGTTGCATTGGCCAAACCTCGAACGAGACCGAGAACATTATCCCCGGTGTTCTGCAGGGATTCACGAGGAATGACATCGATGGTGTCGTACTTGGTGTGATACACGAAGCCATTAATGCACTGGGCCATGTCCAGACCTATTATAAATCTTCTTTAGATATATTTAAAATTTAGCAGATCATTATTAAATACCTGGAATCTTGCCATACGTCTTAAACTGTCGAAAGTCTGTGTCCGAGGGTATAATTCCCGACTGGAATATTTCCTCAGCCATGGTTGTAGCAAAAGGATGTTTGATATATTTCTTGTAGTACTGTAAACAATGATTAATATAGAGAATGATTCTTTATTAAATCTGTGTTTGATTTCTTACATCTACAAGCCATGGGTGATTGGGACCAGTCTGAAATAGAACATCTCGGCCTCCACTGCCAGCAGCATCCAGGTTGATCACGGCTCTGGAATTTCAATAATTTACTTAGTATCCTTAATCAGCTGTAAAAAAAACTTACTTGCAGAAAGGCGCCCATTTGTGTTGTGTGATAAACCCATGGGAAGCCATCAGACCCACTTCCTCAGCTCCGTTGAATAGAAAGACAATTGGATGCTCGATGGGTTGTCGTGAGGTTGCAATCACCCGCAACACTTCCAGCATCGTGACTATCATGAATCCAGCGTCACCAGCACCCGGACCAGACATGGAGTCAAAGTGACTGTTGACCAGGAGATAAGTTTCACTGGTAGTGTTCTTTGGACATAGTTTAACGGCAATATTCTGAACCCCTTGGTATACTCTGAGAACGGTACCCGTGACGAAGGAGCCAGACGCAAGTGAAAGATCGATTTCCAAGTCAAACAAGTCCTGCCGAAGATCTTCCTTAATCTCTTGCAGCTCATTCAGGATAAAGTTAACGGCCTCAACTTCGTTTTTCTCAGTGCCCGTTAGTTTGACTCCAATATTGGAGAGATTATATAGATTTGTGTACGCTCTCTCCGCAATGAAGACGTTCTTATCTCCATCCTCCATTGTCAGGGCCGTTGGTAGTCGGTAGATGAACGGTACAACTACGGCGAAGAACAAGATGATCCAGAAGAGCAGGAATCCGCCGGCACAGCAACAGGGCAGCTTTCCACTGTTCGGCCTGGAGTCGTCGTCATTTCTACGGGAATCCATCGAGTCGTTGCTCAGCTACAAAACAAGGGTTAATAGTTCAATATAGTTATCATTTTTTAATAGATTATTCAATTGATTTGCTGCTCTTACCAGTTTTTCAAAGGCATCCATACTTTTCTACTTTTCAACCAAAACTGATTCTAAAAACCGATTAATTCGCTGCCCAAAAACTGAATAATAAATGCCAAGTTGCAAAAGGTATAACTGGATAAGATAAATGTTTGTTGTTACTAATTTATTGATCGATAAACATACTTCAGATATGGTAAACAATGATAAAATAGCATGGTATCAGATTGAAAGCAATTCAATCGCTGCAAATCACACGATCAGCACTAACAAACTGCAAGCTGAGTTGTTTATACAAATGTTTATTCAATCTGTGTGGTAATAAACAGAAATTTTGATTCCGTGTCTTTCAAATAGATTAATTTGAGGGAAAAAACACAAACTAAACTAAATGTGATTACGATCAGCTGTTGCTAAGACGTGAAGTGAGCTGCAAATAATTACAGATCTTTTGCTATGTTAATGCGAGCATGTTAACAGTGCCAAAGTGAGCACAACACTGTTTTAACTTTGAACGGTTAACGGTTAACATTTTTATAGCAAGCAAACAGTCCAATGACAGTTACATTTCAAACAAATTTAAGACATTAAGCAATTACGAATAACGAATTAATAAAAATAAGTTTAATGACATTTTGTAATAAAAAAACTTAAATATTTATAAATTTAATTAAGCACATTTAAAACTACATGATTTATTGTTGAATAAATTGCCCACTTCGTGTGGTTTGTGCAAAGTGTGATGAGTGGCTGAGAAAGCTTAACATTAACAAAGCATCATCTTAGATTCTAACAGAGTTCGTCTCTGGTATTTACATACAGGCATTTATGCTGTTCAGTGTTGCCAGAATCCGTTAAAAAAGGACAGATTTGAAAAATTGACAAATTTTAAAGTAAAAACTAAAAAAATTTGGTAGTGTTGTTTTGCAAACTTTTATTTTATTTCTTAATTAGAATGCAAAGAAGGTATAAATAAAATAGCAGAATGCAAAAAGACACTACCAAGTTTTTACTTTAAAATTTGTCAATTTTTCAAATCTGTCTTTTTTTAACGGATTCTGGCAACACTGATGCTGTTACATATACGTTGTTCTATATTCATATTCTCAACAAAAACTTTAAATATTTTTCTATTTTAAAACATTTTTAATGTATATTAAATTAAATTAAAATTATCTATTATTGAATATATGTTTTTATTGACTAGTATAACTAAAAAATGTATCTTTGGTAAAAGGCAGGCCAATGGTTGAGCATGGAATAAGAGGGGAAAGAGGATGCGAACTTCATACTCTCGGCGTCCCCTTTATTGGCCATGTAATGTCCCGAAACTCCCAGTTGGAATAGAGGCACTTTAAAATTGCCATTTGGTTTCTAGAGTTTGTAGATGGGAAAGAGAACGTTTCAATTTAATTATAAATTCAAATTTAAAAGTGATTAATCTACAATTCTTACCGAAATTTCCACAAAGAACTTGACTGGCGATTTATCCGTAACGAGCTTGAAGTAGATCTGATGCGTAATCGGCGCAGGTGGCGGGTTCTCCAGATAAGTGCGTAGGAACGACCAGTTGCTTATGGTCACATCTTCATAGGCTTGAATGAACAATCGCATGCTGATGGGACCCGTCAACTCGAACTCAAAGTGCACAGTGGTGGCATTTAAAACGGTTTTGCTAAGCATCTCCAGTGTGGTTGGACCCGGTGGCACAATGGGTTCGGAACGTGGCAACCAAGAGCATTGCAGCCTCTGTGTCACATATCGGTTGTCATAGAGCGGCATTCCGCACATCATGTGCTGCTCGCAACGCGATTCCAGACCCACCAGACCAGTCAGATTAACCTCCGTGCCCAGCAGTGGCTTTTCTCGGCGACGATCTTGAAACAGGATCAGGTAACCAGACTCGTCTTTGCTGAGAACTCCATCGTATTCATAGAACATATTTCGCACTTCCTAAAATTAAAAATTTAGAATTATGAATCAAGAGATTGCCAAATAGAATACTCACCAAATAATCGATACGTTGGCCATTTGTTTTGGGCCTGTATGGGAATCCCAATTGTGTGTTGCTGGCCAGGAGTATTGTGAGGGCTGTGGTGGCCAACAACGTGAGTATCACGAGGCTGGGTCGCCGGAAAGTGTTGATCAGCGGAACCTACAGGTTAGAGATGTTGGTGATGTATTCAGTTTAAAAGATAGAAAGGTGACTTACCAAGAAACCAAAGGAGAGAACTGTGCCCAGTGCTGCCAAGACGGCAATATATAAATCCTGATTGGCAGCACTGCCTGAACGACCGCCCATTGGTGTCAGCACCACAATGAAAAAGTAGAAGAGATAGCTGCTGTACAGGAACGGAATGGTCTGACTGACCTTCAGAAAACCTGTCCAGGCATAGCCAAGGTCATGCAGAATGGTCATTAGATTGAGAGCCAAGGAAACAACGTAGAAAATAAGAGGAATTACAAAAATATACGACGATCGGATTTCCAACAGAGTAAAAGCAAAGACGAAAAGCGCCAGGATAACAGCCTGACTATGCAACGCCAATTGGAGGTGGTAGGGAGCTGAGATTTGATTCTGGAAAATGAAAGGAAATGAATTATGTTTGGGCAAGTTCAACTGCAAATCATACCTGTTAAATAATGACTAGTGATCATAATCATTAGTAATTCCATTATTTTTGTTTAAAAGTCGAACTATTGATTAAATAACGATTATTTTCGGTTTAGCCCAATTATTTAATGATTACGATTACAAAACATCAAAAATAATCTAAAATTATTACAATTATTCAAAAATAATCGAAATATCAAAAATATTCAAAAAATAATCTTTTTGAGTATTTAGATTATTTTTTAATTTTTTTTATTTTTTTTTTATTATTTTTGATTATTCATGACTATTTAGTAAAAATCATATAATTTTAAATTTTCACAATCATAGTAGCCAAAATAATCAGAAAAAATCAAAAATAATCCTAAATAATGAGAAAAATTATTTTTGAATTTTCTGATTATTTTTTAATAATTGTAATAATTTTAGATTATTTCTGATTTTTTGTAATTGTAATCATTAAATAATCACAAACTTTTCAACAGTGAATTATTTAGTCACTTCGATTATTTCCAAAAATAATCTAATTGATTAGTAATTCTAATCGAAATTTAACAGGTATGCTGCAAATAAACTTACATTGCGCTGGAGACTGTAGTAGATGGTGATGGGCAGACTGAGGCCAATGAGTGAGGGACACACATACAAGCCGACTATCAGCATTGGAGTGCTGTAGTAGGTCAATGATAATCCATGGGAGTCCATGACAGTGGCGACAACTATTGGAAGTGCTAGTCCGAGTCCAAATGAAATGAATTGGATCACCATTACCAGGATAAACCAACGGATGACGTGACAAACTGAAACTCGGGACACTGCTGCCATTCGCCACATTGAGACGATAACCAGAATGATCGCAGCTCCAGCAACGCCTAAATTCAGCACTATTCCAGTTGTCTCTGAGTAGTGGAAGAAGTAGAGTCCCAGGAAATCAAAGAATACAGCGTGTCCGACCTTATGTGCCTGTCAATTGATTTATAAAACTAATTAGTACAATTATAACTTGGATAAAGTTAAGTTTCTACCTCAGTATCACGCAACTCAGTTGCATTGGCCAAGCCTCGAACCAGGCTAAGAATATTATTGCCGGTATTCTGCAGGGATTCACGAGGAATGACATCGATGGTGTCGTACTTGGTGTGATACACGAAGCCATTAATGCACTGGGCCATGTCCAGACCTACAATTTATTATGTTTAGAAATATTCTCTGAAGTTCAGCAGATCATTATTAATTTAATAATTTATTAAATACCTGGAATTTTGGCATATGTTTTAAACTGTCGAAAGTCTGTATCCGAGGGTATTAAGCCCGCTTGGAACATTTCCTCAGCCATGGTTGTGGCAAAGGGATGCTTGATGTATTTCTTGTAGTACTATTAAGTTGATTTAATGTAGAGAGTTTTCGATTACTTCTGTCTCTGATTACTTACGGCAGCCAGCCAGGGGTGATTGGGACCTGTTTGAAATAGAACATCCCGTCCTCCACTTCCGCCGGCATCGAGATTGATCACTGCTCTGGAATTTCCATAATTAAGTTAGTTATCTTCATCAGTAGTATATAGTTTTATAGAATCTAACTTGCAGAACGGCGCCCATTTGTGTTGTGTGATGAACCCGTGAGTAGCTTGCAGTCCGCCTTCCTCAGCTCCATTGAATAGAAAGACAATTGGATGCTCGATGGGTAGCCCCGAGGTTGCAATGACCCGCAACACTTCCAGCATCGTGACGATCATGAATCCAGCATCACCTGCGCCCGGACTGGACTCACCGGAGTCGAAGTGACTGTTGACCAAGAGATAAGTCTCACTGGTAGTGTTCCTTGGTGATAACTTTACGGCAATATTCTGAACGCCTTGGTATACTCGGAGCCAGGTTTTAATCACAAAGGAGCCAGAGGATTGAGATAGATCAATCTCTAAGTCAAACAAGTCGTCCCGAAGATCTTGCTTAATCTTTTCCAGCTCACTTAGTATTAAGTTGACAGCTTCAACTTCATTTTGCTCAGTGCCGCTTAGCTTGATTCCAATATTGGACAGAGCATATAGATTCTTGTACGCCCGCTCCGCGATGAACACGTTATCATTGGCGTCCTCCATGGTCATCGCCGTGGGTAGCCGATAGAAATAGGGAACTACGACGGCGAAGAAGAGGAGACCCCAGAAGAGCAGAAATCCACTGGCAAAGTACCAGGGTAACTTTGCGTCATTCGCCTTTGTGCTGACATTTCTAGTGGCTTCAAATGATTCCTCCGATATCTTTATTATATTATTATTATTAAAGATTAGTTAAATGTTTTAATTGATTATTTCTTACGAGTTTTTCCTTGTCAGCCATCGTGTTCTCCTCTAACGTTGCTGTCGCAACTTATTCCCATTGAGAACTAACTTTCTAAAGCAACTGTCGACGGTTTTTATATTTAGTTATCAAAAAAATAGGTATCGTAAAGTGAACTTTTAAATAAAAATTATGGCGCAATAATATTAATTGCCTCAAATACAAATGAACATGATTTAGGCATGGAAGATTAGACGACATCGAGATCATATAATATTATTTGTTGTCGTTTGATAACCATTATTTCGAGGGTTGATTGGAACTAAAAGTAGGAACAAGCAGGGACTGCGAATAAGAGTTATGACTGAATTATGAGTTATGAAAAAATCAATGTGAAGGAATGATGCTATGGTTAAAATTCCAAATTCAGTCGGAACTACCGATATCAGCCAAAAACTTCTATTTTTAATTTATAGGTTATAAATCAAATTTAATTCTTATTTTAAATTTTTATTTTAGAAGTCAAAATTAATCATTAATATTCAATTTTTAGTTAAAAGTTATCCAACTTTTTTTTCTGATTTTTTCCATAAAAATAAAAAATAAGAGTTGTTTCGTAACCTATATTTTAAAAATCAAAAATAAATGTTAAAGTGATTCTATTTTTTTTGGTATTTTTATGATTTCTATAATATTCTTGGTATTTTTTGTATCAATTGTTATTTTGTTTGCCAATAATTACTACTTAGATATATTACTGCAACAGAATATAGAAGAAAATATGAAATATATTTAATAGAAAAAGTCGAATCCTTGATTTAATCCTTAAAGGACATGTGATGCATTAAATTTGAAAGGTCTCGAGTCATAGATCAAGAATATTTTTAAATTTTGTTAGTACACCACTTGGTTCAAAAGATATTCATTTTAACTTTTATTTTTGATTTTTAAATTAAAAGGTACGGAATAACTCTTATTTGTAACTTTAAAAATAAAAAACTAACTCTTATTTTTTATTTTTATTGACAAAACCAGAAATAAATGGTATTTCACAACTTTTAATTATAAATTGAATTTTAATGATTATTTTATTCAATTAAAATTTAAAATAGTAGTTATTTTGTAACTTTACAATATAAATTTGAAAATAATTGTTAATTTGCCATTTTTATTTTAAGACTTATAACAGTTACGGTCCCTGGTAACAAGCAACATTTTCTTGTTGAAAATTTCATTTTCGTATTCTTTATTTGTGTTAAATATCATAACTAAAAGATATATCTTTGATAAGAGGCCGGCCAATCGGCTTGAATCGCATAAGCGGGAAATGATTTTGCGAGCTTTTCAGTTTCCGCATCGCCCTTTTGCCCGATAAAATGTCCAGACACGCCCAGTTGAAATAGAGGAACCTTAAAGTCACCATTGGCTTTCTACAAATCAAATATAAAATATAAAACTTGAAGTAAATAAAATGTATCTCAGTTAGATTACCTCCACTTCCATAAAGAAATTCAAAGGCGCGCTGTCAATGCCGTAGTTGAAGAATATATGATAGGACAACGGATGCTTTGGGGGATTCCTCAGATAACTGAGTAGAAATGACCAGTTGCTTATTTTCGCATCTTCATAGGCCTGAATGAATATACTCATTTGCGGGGGGCCCGTCAAATTGAACTCAAATCGACAGTGGGTGGCATTAACCACGGTCTTGCTCAGCATCTCCAACGTGGTTGATCCCGGAGGTTCGATGGGCCTCGAGCGGGGCAGCCACTTGCTCTCCAGGCGCTGCTGCACGTAACGGTAGTCGTATAACGGCACTCCGCACATCATGTACTTGTCACAATTCGACTCAACACTGACGAGGCCAGTCAAGTTGACATTGGAGCCCTCCAGAAGTGTTTCCTTGCGTCGATCCTGGTAGAGGAACCAGTAGCCGGACTCGTCCTTGCTCAGAGTGCCGTCGTACTCGTAGAACTTGTTTCGCACGTGCTGAAAGTGGATTGAGATTTTAAATTGCAGATACAATTACCTAAAATAAAGATATAACTACCAGATAGGCAACTCGCTGGCCACTCGTCTTTGGCCGATAGGGGAAGCCCAATTGTGTGCTGCTGGCCAAGAACAGAGAGAGAACTGTAGTGGCCAACAAAGCGAATACCACGAAACTTGGTCGACGCAAAATGTTGATCAGCGGAACCTTAAAATGAGCTATATTGTTGGATCATTTATTCAGTTGAGAAACTCGCAGGTTGACTTACCAAGAAGCCGAAGCAAAGAACCGTTCCCACGGCTGCGATGGCCGCAATAAACAAGTCCCGATTGGAGGCACTGCCCGCTCGAGCTCCCATCGGGGTCAGCACCACAATGAAGAAATAGGCCAGATAGCTGCCGTACAGACAGGGAATCACCTGGCTCAGTTTCAAGAGACCCGTCCAGGCATAGCCGCGATCATGCAAAGGCGTCAACAGATTAAAAGCCAAGGCAGCAAAGTAGAAAATAAGGGGAATGATGATTATGTATGTGGAACGGATGCCCAAGACTGTCAAGGCAATGGCTAGAAGGGCCAGGATGACGGCCTGACTGTGCAGCGCCAGTTGGAGATGGTAAGCAGCCGAGAGTTTATTCTGGAAAATATACGTAATTTAAATACATATAGTATACACCCAGTTAAATAGCTATATGTGGATGAAGTTATTCAAAAAAACATATGGGCATTTCTCCAGAAATGTCAACCGAGCCTAAAAACGAAAAATTGCTCAAAAACTCACATCTTGTGCAATTATGTTCCAAAAATGTGTTCAAGTTATTTATTTAAGCAATATACGCTAGAAGAAATTCAATAGGATGAACATATAGATTCTACATTGGAATAAATTCACTTTTTCCATATTTATGTCCATTTTCTTAAAAATTGATTTCCAAAATGGACCGTTTGTATTTTTTCGATTACACTAAGTAAGATAGTAAGATTGTTACATAAACCATTTTAATACATAGAAATATATTGAAAGTTTAATTTAAAACAAGTTTTTCCAGCTGTTTCGATATATAATTTAAAAAAAGAGAGACAGAAACAACAAAAATATTTTGTGGAAAAAAATGTCACGTTCGACATGTCGCATGCGACAGTGACTCAAATTACATTTAAAAAAAAACTACTTGATGTTTTTAAATTAAACAAAAAGCATTTTTTAGATAAATGAATACATTACATTTCAAAATAAATAGCATCAAAATATACGTTCACGTTTTGCCGAAATCATTGCTAGAACTGGACGCCGAAAAAACGACTTCTATCTGAGTCGCGTGCGAATGCCTTAGTTTTTTTAAATTATCTTGAAAACGAACAATTTCCCAAAATCCACTTTAGCATCAATTATAGTGCTAATCAATACCTATAAGTTTCTCCTTTTGTCACAAAAAAATAATGTTTTGGCATATGTTTTATTTCACTTTGAATGCGTACGAATGTCGCATTCGACATGGGAGAATTACCCATATACTTTTAACACAAAAGATTTGATGCAGATTTCTTAAAATAATCTTATCATTTAATTTCCGTTTGAATGACACAGAACTTTCTTTAACCCATTAAGAACCCATGGAAATTTAGAACTTTTGTAAAAGTGTTTTTATTTCTTCATTTTTCCTCGATTTTTTACAAAAAATATTTTGATGCAAAAAATTCTTCAAACAATTCTAAGAGTGACTGAAAAAAAAAATTTGAAAAATATTTTTGATAGTATATTTTACGATTTTTTGAAAATTGCTAAAAAGCCACTTTTTGTGTGAAAAGTAGCAAAAAGGGGCTAAAATAGTCAATTATAGGACTTTCGAAAAATTTTAAAAAATACTAGCAAAAATATTTTTTTAAAAATGTCTTTGCAGTTACTCTTAGAATTAATTTAATAATTTTTTTGCATCAACATATTTTTTTAAAAAAATCGAGGATAACAATTGAAAAAGTAGACGTTCACAATAATTCGAATTTTTCAATGGGTACTTAATGGGTGAAGCCCCATTCAGACGAGCACTTTTTCACCGACACTTTTTGTCAAAAAGCTGTCCGTGTCGTTCACCATAGCTCACCGATGGAATAGAACGTGTTCTATTTCTATTTCGTAAGTTTTCTACCGACGCTTAAAAATTTTGTGTGGTTACGCCACACGGACAGCTTTTTGACAAAATGTGACAAAAAGTGTCGGTGAAAAAATGCTCGTCTAAATGGGGCTTTAAGAAAATTTTTGCATCATTCAAACGGAATTTAAATGACCCTTCCAAATATATTTTTTTTACTATAATGACTTCACTTACAATAGCTGTCAAATTGTAATTATAACTCATAGGAATAAACTTACATTGCGCTGGAGACTGTAGTAGATGGTGATGGGCAGACTGAGGCCAAGAAGTGCGGGACAGACATACAAGCCGACTATCAGCATTGGAGTGCTGTAGTAAGTCAGCGAGAGTCCAACTGAGTCCATTCCATATGCGATCAGCATGGGAAGAGCAAGGGACAGAACGAAAGAAATCACCTGGATCACCATCACCAGGATAAACCAACGGATCACGTGACAAATTGAAACTTGGGACATAACTGACATTCGCCAGATTGAAATGAAGATCAGAATGATTGCAGCTCCAGCAACGCCAAAGTTCAAAGATCTCCCAGTGTCTGCTGAATAGTGAACAAAGTAGAGACCCAGGAAATCGAAGAAGATCGAATGTCCAGTATTGTGTGCCTGTGAATTGGTGGAATAAACTTTAATTAATCAGATTACATTATTTTTTAAACTCAACTTACCTGCGGATCATTCAATTCAGTTGCATTGGACAAACCTCGCACCAGACTGAGCACATTATCGCCAGTGTGCTGCAGGGATTCATGGGAGATCAGGTCAACTACATCGTACTTGGTGTGATATATGTAGCCGTTAAAGATCTGACCCATGTCCAAACCTACAGTCATTCAACCTATAAAATCTGTTGATAACTTTTATCATTAATATTTGATTACCTGGCATGTGTTCTTTGAATATTCTAAAGTCTGAATCGGATGGCATTACACCAGACTGGAAGATTTCCTCACCCAAAGTAGTGCCAAACGGATGTTTCGAGTACTTATTGTAATACTTTAAAAATAAATAAGAATTAAATAGGTTTAATGATTCTTACTGAATTGACTTACGTCCACAAGCCAGGAATGATTGGGCCCACTCTGGAATAAAACCTCTCGTCCATTGCTGCCTCCAGCATCGAGGTTAACAAAGGCCCTGTAAAGATAGGGGTTTATTTATATTTAAATATATAGTAGGGTGTATAAATTTATGTGAAGCTCACTTCAAATTCGGCGCCCATTTGTGTTGCTTTATAAAGCCGTGCGAGGCCAGCAGGAAACTTTCCTCGGCCCCATTAAAGAGAAAGACGATGGGATGCTCAAAAGTCTGCTTTGTAGTTGCCATCACTCGCAAGACTTCCATCATGGTGACAACCATGAATCCCGCATCTCCAGCCGAGGGAGTTTCCGGCTTCGAGTCGAAGTGACTGTTAACCAGGAGATAATTCTGACTCGTACTATTCTTGGGTGTTAGTTTCACAGCAATATTTTGAACTCCTTGGTACATGATAATGAGGTCAGTGTGAATAAACTGACCGGACGCTTGTGATAGATCAATTTCAATATCAAAATAGTCCTTGAGTGAGTCCTCCTTGATTTGGTTGAGTTGCTTCAGCAGGAACTGAACGGCTTCAATCTCGTTTTCCTTGCTGCCAACCATCTTGGTACCAATATTGGACAGTGTATACAGATCCTTGCGAGCACGCTCCGCAATGAAGACATTTTTGTGTTCGTCCTCCATCATCATGGCCTTGGGTAAGCGATAGAAGAATGGTATTACAACGGCAAAGAAGAGAAGTCCCCAGAAAAGCAGGAAACCAGTTGCCAAGTACCAAGACACTTTTTTGCTGCCCTCAGTTCCGCTTTTCCTACTGGGATCTTCTGCATAGTTATCCGTTATCTGCATTAAAAAGAAGGAATTTAATAAGCGAAGAAATTAAAATGGAAATGCATCCTTACAAGTTTCTCCTTATCCAACATATTGTATCCTAAAATACTTATTAAACTGCCAAAGTGAAACCGAGGCTTTTCAAATGGAGACTGCCAAGAACAAGGCAGGTGAGACTGCTTATATATGTAGTTTTCAAGAAAATAAATCATAACGAGACTGTGTTATAAAAACATTTGGATAAAAAACATTATGATACCAATTCATTTATGGGTTCAAACACATAGAAACACGATATTGGTACGGTATCATATAAAACTGAGGGCTGATTAAACGAATTCGAGGGCGGTTCGAAGTCAATCATCAAGCATCTCTAGTTGAAAAATAATTATAAACATTGAATAAAACTACTAAATGTTTATGTCGAGAAAAGAAAAATTTGAAACAAGCGAAAAAAAAATTGAATATTTTTATTGCATACTTTTAGTGACTTACATTGCTAAAAAACTTTTATCAGCCATTACCATCTTTTCATTCGTCCGATCTTGTTACGATTAAGTGGGATAATAGCTAATAATAGCAGTTAACGTTAATTAGAAAAAAAATCTGAATATCTTAAAAGGTTTTTCACGATTTTTTAAGAATCAGAAAGAGATTTGCATTCCTTTGAAATGGAACTTTGCCGTTTATATAGGGAAGAATATTCGGCAACTTGGCTAGCTGATTGTTGCCAACAAATTTTAAACATAATTGCGAAAATGGGCTATATCGTTTAAATTTCTACTACATATATATGTACAAACGTGTGTACATAGTAAAATAATATTTTTTTTATTATTGTTTGAGATACGCAGATTGCAAGTGTGCGTGAGCATAAAACTTATCGATTTGACTATATAAAATAATTTCATATAAATGTGATAATCATTGCGTATTTATATTTGTGATTCACAATAGAGGAACATTTTTTTTGGTCAATAATTCTAAACATTGCGATAAGCAAACATTGTAAGTGTATCGAAGAGCTTACTAACTATTCCATGAAAATAGACTTAATCATAGTTTGTTTATCTATAAATTAAATATTAAATCTAATAAATATATCTGTCATATGAGGCTGGCCAATCGGCCAGAATAGCATAGGAGGGAAATGATTTAGCGAACTTTTCACTTTCCGCATCACGTTTAAATCCAATAAAATGTGCAGACACGCCCATTTGAAATAGAGGCACTTTGAAGTTTCCATTCGATTTCTAAAAAGATAAAGACAATTACATTAAAATTAAATAAAAATAAAAATATAGTTTAAAATCTTACTGTAATTTCAAGGAAAAACTTCAAGGGCGGCTTATCAATGCCGTAGTTGATGCAGACGTGAAAGGATAATGGATACGCAGGGGGACTCTCCAGATATTCACTTAGGAATGACCATTTGCTGATCTTGACATCCTCATAGGGTTGAAAGAATAAATTCAGTTGAGCAGGTCCATCCAAGCTGAACTCAAAGCGCACTGTTGTTGGATTAAGAACAGTTTTGCTCAGCAACTCCAATTTTGAGGATCCGGGAAGTTCCAGGGGCACCTCTCGGGGCAGCCATTTGCTCTGGAGTCGATTGTCCACGTAGCGGAAGTCGAACAGCGGCATTCCGCACATCATGTGAGTATAACAGTTGGGCTTAATGCTGACCAGGCCAGTCAGGTTGACATCTGTGCCCTTCAGGGCATTTTCCTCTCTGCGGTCTTGGTAGTTGAATAGATAACCAGACTCGTCCTTGCTGAGTGAGCCATCGTACTCGTAGAATCTATTTCGCACATGCTGGAATGTCACATGGTATAATATACTTTGATGAACACTTTATGACAGTGGTGGGCACGCAGTGGCTCCGGGAGCAGCGACTGCTCCCAACTTAGGTAGACTCTAAAAGGGCTTAAGATTTCGTGCCCACCGCTTCCTTATGATGTCAACTCACCAGAAATGCAACTCGGTGACCACTCGTCTTTGGGCGATATGGGAATCCTATTTGTGTGCTGCTGGCCAAGTAAATGGCGAGAGTTGAGGCTGCCAGAAGGCTGAATATCACAAGACTTGGTCGCCGGAAGGTGTTGATCAGAGGAACCTAAGCACAACAGATATTGGTTATCTATTTAACGACCAAGTCGAAAGTTGACCTACCAGAAATCCAAAGGACAGAACCGTGCCTAGGGCTGCCAGGACTGCAATGGCCATATCCAGGTTGAAGGCACTTCCCGATCGACCCACCATCGGTGTCAGCACCACAATGAACAGATAGAATAGGTAGCTGCTGTACAGGAACGGAATAATCTGGCTCACTTTCAAGAGACCCGTCCAGGCATAGCCCAGATCATGCAGAATGGTCATCAGATTCAGACCCAAGGCAATGACGTAGAAAATAAGTGGAATTGTAAAAACATATGACGATCGGATGCCCAAGACCGTAAACATAATGGCCAAGACAGCCAGAATGCTGGCCTGACTGTGCAATGCCAATTGCAGATGGTATGGACTCGAGATTTTATTCTGAAAAATAATAAATGATTGAAAATATGTAAATGAAATCAACTGGATTCAATCCATTGCTGTTAAATTTCCATTAAAATTACTAATCAATTAGATTATTTTTGAAAATAATCGTGGTGACAATAAAATTCACTGATGAAATATTTGTGATTATTTAATGATTACGATTACAAAAATCAGAAATAATCTAAAATTATTACAGTTATTTAAAAATAATCAGAAATAATTAAAAATAATCTTTTTGAGCATTCGGATTATTTATGATTTTATTCTGATTATTTCCGGTTTTTTTTTTGGCTGCTTTGATTGTGAAAATTTTAAATAATTTGATTTTTACTAAATAGTTATAAAGAATCTAAAAAAATTAAAATGATCAGAAATAATCAGATAAAAAATCAAAAATAATCCGAGTACACAAAAAGATTTTTTTTTGATTATTTCTGACTATTTTGGCTACTTTGATTGTGAAAATAAAAAAAAATTTGATTTTTTATTAAATAGTCATAAATAATCTAAGAAAACTAAAATAATCAGAAAAAATCAAAAATAATCTGATTACATAATTAGATTTTTTTTCATTATTTTTGATTTTTTCTGATTATTTTTGAATAAGTGTAATAATTTTATATTATTTTTGATTTTTTGTAATCGTAATTATTGTTCGACTTTTAAAAAAAAATAATCTAATTACTAATGATAACGATTACTAATCATTATTTAACAGGCATGGTTTCAATCGACTTACACTGCGCTGGAGACTGTAGTAGATGGTGATGGGCAGACTGAGGCCAATGAGCGAGGGACACACGTACAATCCGACTATCAGCAACAGGTTGCTGTAATAAGTGAGTGAAAGTCCAAAGGAGTCCATTGCATAGGCGATCACAATGGGAAAGGCGAATCCGAGCACGAAGGAAATGATCTGCATGACTTGTACCACGATAAACAGGCGGATGACGTAACAAACTGAGACTTGGGACACGGCTGCCATTCGGCACATCGAAATCAAAACTAGAACGAGGGCAGCTCCAGCAACGCCCAAGTTCAGAGACTTGCCAGTGGACTCGGAATAGTGGAAGAAATAGAGACCCAGGAAATCGAAGTAGACAGCATGTCCAGTTTTGTGGGCCTGAGAATTGTAATGCATCAAAATATGTTTATGATTAAGTATAAAAGTGTATTTCGTACCTCTGTGTTGTACAATTCTGTCGCATTGGATAAACCACGAACTAGACTAAGAACGTTATCGCCGGTATTTTGTAATGATTCACGGGGAATCACATCGATGGTGTCGTACTTGGTGTGATAAATATAACCATTAAACACTTGTCCCATATCCAGACCTATAAAAATATTTATATTATTGGTTGTGGTTTCATTTATGAGCATTAATTACCTGGCATGTGCTCCTTGAAAGTTCTAAAGTCTGAATCGGATGGCAGCGCATCCGACTGGAAAATTTCCTCAGCCAGTGTGGAGCCAAAGGGATATTTGGCATGCTTCTTATAATACTATGCAAATATTTAAAAAGTGATATTAAGTATCAATCAAAATTAGAAACTAAACTTACATTCACAAGCCAGGGATGGTTGGGTCCACTCTGGAATAGAATTTCCCGGCCTCCACTGCCAGCTGCATCAAGATTCACCAAGGCTCTGTAATTGTGTCATGTTTTTAGAAATTACTCTTTTATAAGTACACAGAAAAAAAATGACATTCTAAAATCAAGTATAAAAATAAAAAAATTTAAAAAAAAATTAAAAAAAGATACACTGCCGATCAACTGAATAGGTTCATGATTGCCGTGGTAGGAATTGGGCTGTAATTCCTAAACCAGTGTTCCGATTTACATGAAATCTTTTTTCTATAACTCTCTGATCCTTTAATAATTAGATGCCAAAGTATGATTTTCATAAACCTAATATTTGTTGCTTATTTATTTTTTTGTCTGAAAGAGTAACAAAATTAGTGCTTTATTTTTCGTTCAACTGAATAGGTTCAGCTGAATGAAGTTTCATTTTGTGATGAAATTTCGCGATAAATCGACAAAATTTGTTTGTAAACTTGTAATTTAATATATTTTATTTATGTTAAATGAAAAATAAGTCGTAAAAATCAAATGTCCGAGTTCGAAAGAGGCCAAATCCAGGCCCATCACAAAAGTGGTCTTGGCCATATCCAAATCGTTAAAAAAATTGGTCGGAGCCAAAATGTTGTGAGTAACTTTTGAAGAAACAATGCCGAATATGACAAAAATATTAAAAACGGAGTAAAACACGCGACCCCTGCGGAGGACAGGTGACATATTGCTCGAGCTGAGTCCGATTCCCACCTCTCAGATCCTAAAACTAAAAAAATTTGAGGTGTTAAAGCAAGTGTATCAACTTTAAAACGTGTCATTTTGTTAGCTAATCATCTAAACTGATTGAAACATATAAAAAAAACACATTAAAATCATCCACGTAAAGCTTCATGACTGCATTATGCTCGCAAGCACATGAGCTAGACGAAGGAATGGCACAACGTCGTCTTTTCCGACGAAAAAAAATTTATTTCAGACGAAGCATATGGTAGCAACTATTACTAGCATGATCTTCGAAAAGAAGAACATTTCCTGAGCCGTCGCAACACGTTTAAAGGAGGCGTTATGGTGTGGGTATCAGTACCACCTTATAGAACTTGCGAGCTTGAATTAGTAACTGCGAAAATGCAGTCATGAAGCTTTACGTGGATGATTTTAATGTGGTTTTTTTATATGTTTCAATCAGTTTAGATGATTAGCTAACAAAATGACACGTTTTAAAGTTGATACACTTGCTTTAACACCTCAAATTTTTTTAGTTTTAGGATCTGAGAGGTGGGAATCGGACTCAGCTCGAGCAATATGTCACCTGTCCTCCGCAGGGGTCGCGTGTTTTACTCCGTTTTTAATATTTTTGTCATATTCGGCATTGTTTCTTCAAAAGTTACTCACAACATTTTGGCTCCGACCAATTTTTTTAACGATTTGGATATGGCCAAGACCACTTTTGTGATGGGCCTGGATTTGGCCTCTTTCGAACTCGGACATTTGATTTTTACGACTTATTTTTCATTTAACATAAATAAAATATATTAAATTACAAGTTTACAAACAAATTTTGTCGATTTATCGCGAAATTTCATCACAAAATGAAACTTCATTCAGCTGAACCTATTCAGTTGAACGAAAAATAAAGCACTAATTTTGTTACTCTTTCAGACAAAAAATAAATAAGCAACAAATATTAAGTTTATGAAAATCATACTTTGGCATCTAATTATTAAAGGATGAGAGAGTTATAAAAAAAAGATTTCATGTAAATCGGAACACTGGTTTAGGAATTACAGCCCAATTCCTACCACGGCAATCATGAACCTATTCAGTTGATCGGCAGTGTATATCTGTTAAAAAAATAAATGGTAAAAAAAAATATCTACTAAAAAAAAAATGGTAAAAAAAAAACTTCAATGTAACGAAAAACATTATAATTAAAACAAATTTTTTAGCCTGAATTTAAGAATTTCAGGATTGAATTCGGGATTGAAAAAGTCAAATATTTCATACTTGGCTTAAGAAAATCCGAGATTACCCCACTTCTGACATCGTTTCGAATTGAATTCGGGCTAAATATCCCGGACTTTTTTTCTGTGTTCTTAATGGATAATTTTGTAGCTCACTTGAAGTTTTTCGCCCATTTATGCTGTTCTATGAATCCGTGCGAGGCTAGCAGGAAACTTTCCTCGGCTCCATTAAAGAGAAAGACGATGGGATGTTCAAAAGTCTGTTTCGTAGTTGCCATCACTCGCAAGACTTCCATCATGGTGACAATCATGAATCCAGCATCTCCAGCCGAGGGAGTTTCCGGCTTCGAGTCGAAGTGACTGTTGACCAGAAGATAATTCTGACTCGTACTATTCTTGGGTGTTAGTTTCACAGCAATATTCTGAACACCTTGGTACATGTTAAGTAGATCCGAGTAAACAAATGCACCGGAGGCCTTCGATACATCGATTTCTATATCGAAATAATCCTTCAGGGAGTCTTCCTTGATTTGATGGAGTAGCTTAAGCAGGAATTCCACAGCTTCCACCTCGTTTGCCCTGCTGCCAACCATTTTAGTGCCAATGTTGGACAGAGAATACAGATCCTTGTAGGCGCGTTCCGCAATAAACACATTCCTGTGCTCATCCTCCATGGTCAGTGCCGTGGGTAATCGATATAGAAGTGGAATAACCACGGCAAAGAAGAGAAGAGCCCAAAAGAGCAGGAATCCACTGGCAAAGTACCAGGGCAACTTTGCTTTTTTATCCTTCTTGCATAAGTACTCTGTTGATTCCGCAATTGGTGAGCCGCATTCCTGCGTGATCTGTTATGTATAACACATTGATTAGTCGAACTCCAAATGGATAAGTTTTATATGGTATCTTTACAAGCTTCTCCTTGTCACTCATTTTGGTAGTTGGATTCGACTTCGATGCCTGGCAAATATGAACTACTTTGGTAAGGCGACTGTTTAGCTATTTTATACCAATTATTGTACAGTAACATAAATTTAATGTGTAAGACTCGCGAAATTGGGTAATAATAACATCATATAATGTAGACGCTTGATTATAAAATATGCGAGGGCGGCCAAGTTAAAAAGAGCAGCTAGTCAAATAAAAATATAACGCACACAGAAAAAAAAGCCATTCTAAAATCAAGCCTAAAATACTTAATTTAATCCTGCATTTTTTAAGTATGTTTTCAGGATTAAGCTGAACAATTAAGTCTATATCGGAATAAAAATGGGAAAATAAGCCCAAATTACTTGATTCTCTCTCGACTTCTCTCATATCAACTGGTCCGGTGGCTCAGTGGTTAGAGTCGCCGACCTGTTTGAAAAAAACCTGGGTTCGATTCCCCAGTCAATTGCAGTCAAACATTCCCTTACTTAAAAAAAAATGTTTATAAAAAAAACAATAAAAAAAATTTAGATAAAAAATTGAAAAAAAAAAATTAAAAAAAAAGTTAAAAAAATTTAGGAAAAAAAAATAAAAAATTTAAAAATAAGTTTAAAAAAATAAAATAAATATCACGATTTTTTTTTCGGTGCAATCTATTTCAATATCGTAAATATTCTACTCTTCTAGATTATCTAATAGTTACTAGTTAAGTTGTTAAATCATCTTGAGTAGATAAATTATAAATGAGAACAGAACTTTTCATCCTGTGGATTTGGTCGGAACACTCTATTCAAATGGAATTCCAAAAGCCCCAAACTCATCAATCAACCCCCTTGCTTAGACCAAAACAATTTATTGGCTCCTTTTATCGGAAGCTCTCTTATTATAGGCGGCATTCTGTTTATATATATGCACGTTTATAACACTTCGATATAAATTGGCGATATCGAATATCGTCAGAATTATATTATGACTGACGAGCTACTTGGTCAGCAAACTAGTACGCTGTTCCCTTGCTTTCCTGGGATATACCAAAACAATAAGTTATTATCAACATTTACAAACGATTTATTATTTTATGAATTAGAAACACGCTTTGCGTATTTAGTACAGATCCATAAATTAGTAAGCGCTGTTTAATCGGAAATTTGTTTAGTAGTCGTCAAGGGAATGATGTGTCTATATTCTTATCGCATCAGCTCGATAAAGCACAGAATATACACAACTTAATGAGCTAATCAAATTTCAAAGTGTTTATCTTTGAACGAAAAGTCGATTGCATATCTATCTGTCAATTTGTCAAATCATCGTTTTCAATAAGTAATTTACACAACGCACTTCGTCAGTTTTATAACCTTCCCAATCGATCAAGCGAGTCTAAGTTAATAAGTTTGGATGCCACGCCCAATATTTAACTTCTACCCTCTGTCCCCGCAAAACTGCTAGAGCTGACTAATTTTTAAGCTAGTTTGGGCAGACTTGATTTTAATTGTGGTCCCGATGTGTCCTCAAAATTTTATCACGGCTGGAAAATAAACTTAGTTACCACTTGATATTTTTATGGAAATTTCAAAGTCCTATAACTTTGTCAAGACACAACCGATTTTGACTCTTTATTGATTCTGCACTCAAAATTTGTAAGTTAAGAGAATTTTAGTTTTTCAAAAATTTGCTATTTTTTGACATTTTTTGAAAACTCCCAAGTCCTTTAACTTTATCAAGTCTCAACCAATTTAGACGAATTATGTCAATTTGATAATTTTTCGAGCTCTTTATTGATACTCCATTCAAAATTTGTAAGTTTAGGGAAATTTTATTTTGTTTAAAAATTTTATATTGTTTGCATATTGCCCCTTGACATTTTTTGGCAACTTCCTAGTTCTTGAACTTTCTTAACCGATTTCAATGAGCAATGTCTTTTTGATCCTTGCATGACCCCTTTATTGATTCTGTTTTTAAAATTTGTAAGTTAAAGAAGTTTAATTTTATTTCAAAATTTTATATTTTTTGCATATCTTGACATATTTTGGTAACTTATCGAAAACAGTTGAGATTTGACTTAAGGAAGGACTTGAAGGACTTAACTTTGTCAAATCTCAACTGGTTTCGATAAGCAATGTCTTTTTGATCATTATTGGATTCTGCATTCCAAATTTTTAAGTTAAGGAAATTTAATTTCTTTCAAAAATTTGATATTTTTGCATATTACCCCTTAAAATTTTTTGTTGGCAACTTCCAAGTCAAACTTGTCAAATCTCAACCAATTTTAACGAATAATGACTTTTTGTTCATTGTTTTCTTGCCAAATTTGCATTGCACCTAAATTTTAGGGCTTTTGGACACTGAAATTTATTTTTAATATAAATGAAAATATTTTTCATATGAAATTTATCCAAACAATTAAAAAATGCTACTCATTGTTTATTTTTTTATATATTATTTTACTAAAACCGCTCTAAATAAATAAATAAATAAAATTTAATACAAAAGCCACTAAAGATTTATTTATCAGATTCTATGGAAGTATATTACAATTAATGGGAAATCGGTACTATAATCATACAACATCTTAGGAGCTACGATTAGTAAACAAATATCGACATCTAATTTCCGTTGTTCGCTCAGAAGTACCAACTCTCGTAGGTGCCGACCCAGGCCTGTACATAGGCATAGGCTGGAAAACGGTCAATGTGGTCACTTAGGGCCTTTGATCTTGTGTTTTCATGGTGCACCCAATGGCCGCCAATGCCAATCTCCAGTGTGGGCGTGTCAAACGATGATGTTGTCTTCTGAAATAGAAAAGATCGATTATTATATAATACAAAATATAGTTTAAATAATATGTGAACGAACCTCAACATCGATGGTAAATTCAAGCGCACTGTTGTCCAGCCCATAGGAGAAGTACACAAAATGTGGCGGTGGCTCATCGTCCCTAATTAGGGTCTCATTGAAGGACCAATCCAGCAGCTTGGCATTATTCTTGACATTCACAAAGATGGTCATGTGATCGGGTCCGACCAGCGAGAAGTTAAAACGCCGCTGAGTTGCATCCTCCAGCTCTGTGACCTCCTGCAGTGTTAGACTCGGATATTCAGTTGGTACCTGTGGCTTCTGATTGATCGGTATCCACAAGCTGTACTCGCGATCCTTGTGCCAACGATGATTGTACAAGGGCATGCCACAGAACATTTCCTCCTCGCAGAACTCACTGACCTTGTGCGCCAGACCCAGAACCTTAATCTCATCTAGAAAGTGTAAGCATAGCTAAGATTTAATTGCCACAGTAGTGTGGATTTTTAACACACCATCGGCTATATGAATGCGTCGATCCTGTGGATAAATATAAATGCCGCTCTCATCAGTGCGGGTCGTTCCATCGGCATTGTGAAGCACTCTATGGGCATGCTAAAAGAAGCGATGTTACTTAGTATGATTCAAAGGTGAAACAGTGCTCTAAGGCAACGGTGGGCACGAAATCTTAATTCGGGAGCACAACAATAACAACTACAAGCGGTCGCTGCTCCCGGAGCCACTACGTGCCCACCGCTGCTCCAAGGTCAACTCACAATCAGGGCGTAGCGTTGAGTCGATGTCTTTGGCTGGTACGGAAAGCCGGCATCTGTAACCGCAATGATAATGAACAGAATTGTGCCCGCCAAGAAGCAGAGGACAATTGTCCTCGTCTTGCGGAAGAACATGATGAGAGGTACCTAGAAAGTGAAGTGACTTGTAAATATGTTATAAATATACCAGGGACTGCAAATAAGAGTTGTGAATGCTAATTTCAACTAATAAAATTAACTTATATTTTCAATTTATAAAATATAAATCAAATTTAATTCTTATTTTTTATTTTTATTTAAAAAGTTAAAAATAATAATTAAAATTTTATTTTTTATTAAAAGTTGTGAAATAACACTTATTTCTGATTTTTTCAATAAAAATGAAAAATAAGATTTTTTTTTTATTTTTATTTTAAAATTTACAAATAAGAGTTATTCCGTAACTTTTATTTTAAAAATCAAAAGAAACTATTTTTTCATTTTCACTTTCATTTCACAACTTTTAATTATGAATTTAATTTTAAAAATTAAAAATAATTGTTACATTGTAGCTTTAAAATATAAATTTTTAGTCGCGATCCCTGAAATAAACCTAAGATGAAAGTACTCACGATAAAGCCCGCAAACATGAGGGAAAAAAGCCAGGCGGCTACCGCTATGCCCATGTCTGGATTGGACTCGGCACCAGATCTGCCCTGCATTGGAATTAGTGTCATATAAAAGACTGTGAGGATGTAGGTGAAGTAGGTGAAGGGCAGTATCTGACAGATCATGACGGCGATGGCAAACCAATAAGCTAAGAATATGAAATATAGATAGATATATAGATATAAATTGAAATCTATGAGTACAAACCTTTGCGATGCCATTTGGTTACCAAATTAATAATCAGAGCTATGATATCGAAGAACACGCAGAGCATGAGAAAACAGGCGGATCGTATACCGAGGGCAGTCAGAGCAATTAGCAGGATGACGAGGCAAACGCAGTGGGAATGCATAAAGAGCTGCACGCGGAATCCCAGACTAAGCAGATCCTTTTTGGTCTTCTCCAGATAGAGTGCGGGCAGAATGCTCATGCCAAAGATGATGGGGAAGATGTAGAGGCCGATTATCAGCCACATCTGAGTGAACCAGCTCATCGAACGGTCCACGCCGTCCATGAAGACGGCCACGAGCAGAGCCAGGCCCAAGGCGAGGGCCAAGGAGACCAGTTGAATGCCCAGTATAATGCCAAACCTCATGAGGACACCCGGAAGACTGCAGCCCGACCGGACGGACATGAAGTAGACGGAGACGCCAATGGCCAGCAGAGCCACCACGCTGATGACCACGTTGATGATGATGCTCGTGGTGGCCGTGTAGAAGATGATGAACCAACCCAGAAAGTCATAGAAGACGTTGTGACCCTCGGCGTGGGCCTGAAAAGAGAGTGGAAAATGGAAAAGGGAAAAGGAAACGGATGAGAGTTTAGTTTACCGCAGTGTCATCCAGTTCTGGGGCATTTGCCAGGGCCCTGGCCAAGGACAACACATTGTCGCCGGTGTGTTGAAAGGAGGATCTCGGAAAGACATTCACCCGATCGAACTTAGTGTGATAGACATAGCCGTTGAATATGTAGGCCATGTCCAGGCCAGGAACACCGCCGTAATCGCGAAAGATGCGAAAGTCCGTGTCGGAGGGAATGTAACCAGCCTGGAACAGTTCCTCGGCCAAGGTATTGGCAAACGGATGCGGCACTTGGCGATAATACTTCATGAGCCAGGGATGATTGGGTCCCGACTGAAACAGGATCTCACGGCCACCGCTGCCTGCCGAGTCCAGATTGATGAGTGCTCTAAAAATGACAGAGACACCGAAATTAATTAGCTGGAATCAAAGGCTATATAGAAAACAGCAAACACCATAACACTTAAACCAAATGAGATAATTGAAAAATGTAATAGGCATATTATAGATAACTCTTCAAGCTATGAAATACGTGTTTAAGAAAAGTGCCATGCCCCTAAGTTGCTTACCTATGGGCTATCAAAGTTAAAATGTGTAAAAAAAAAAATGTATGGCACCTAAAAAAAAAATATTAAAAATTTTTTTTTTTTTTTTTTTTAGATTTTTTTAACTTAAAAAATGTTTTCAAAACATTAAAATTTTTTTGCTTTTTTCAAAAAATACTTTTTTATTTTCCGGTGTCAAGCTTTAGAATTGCATATGTCGACCTAACTCCTATGACATTTATATGATATAGTAGTCCGATTTCAACCAATCTGACTTATTATGAATCTGGGGTAGTTTTTTACTTTCAGACAAAATTTGGTTCACATCGGACCACTATATCATATAGCTGCCATAGGAACAATCGGTCAAACTATGCAATTATGCCGCGTGTTTTTAGTGTGAGGTTGCATTCGTAAAGCGGTGCAAATTGGTGCAGACAAAACTATATACGTTATTTAGAGAAATGATAACTGAAGCGTTTTTAAGTTAGGGTACCCTCGAGAATTCTCAAGTTTGAGAGCTATAGGGTAACAAAGTTTAAAGAAAAGTTCAAAATCTAGTGCTTTTCAGGGCCGTAAGCCATAAGAAAGGTGCAAAATTATTTTTTTTTTGGGTAGGCATTCGAAAAAAGTAATATCAGCATTCGCTAGAGAATTCTTCAAAGATTAAGAATCCAAAAGAAGTTCGATAACTCCGTATTTTTCTAAGCTAAAAACGATATTCTTGATTTAATGATCATTTTTCAAATTCTTCTCCGGAAATATTTTGGCTTCTTTTTACATTTGATTACCATTTTGTTAATATCCTAAATATGTTACATACTTAATAAATGCATTCTAAAATCAAGAATTGTAAAGTTTAACTTCAAAGAAATGTATTTTATTTTTTCAGTGTACCCACTTGCAGTTCTTGGCCCATTTATGCTGTGTGATGAAGGCGTGCGAGGCCTGCAGCGGATTCTCCTCGGCGCCGTTGAACAGGAAGACAATGGGGTGGGCCAGGGAGTCGTTGGACTTGGCGATGACGCGCATCACCTCCAGCATGGTGGCCACCATGGAGCCGTCGTCGCCGGCGCCCGGACTGCCGGGCACGGAGTCGTAGTGGCTGTTGATCAGCAGGTAGTTCTCGTTGGTGCTGCCCTTCTCGGCCAGCCTGACGACCACGTTCTGGATGCCCTGGTACATGTTGACCATGATCCAGTGCATATAGGCGCCGGATGCCTGCTGCACGTCGAGCTCGAGCTCGAAGCGATCGCTGGCCTCGGCCTGCACCTTGGCCACCTCGTCCCGGAGGAACTGGACGGTGGTCACCTCGTTGGCCACACTGCCCACCACACGTGGCCCGATGCGGGTCAGCTCGATCAGCGTATCCTCGGCCCGCTGGGCGATGAAGGCATCTGGATGGGCAGATTCATCGCTGCGCGTGAGCCCCTTGGGAATGTGGTTGACTTGGGTGTTGACCAGGCACAGGTAGATGACGAACCAGAAGCCAAAGAAGGCGGGCGCGTAGTACCACTGCAGTTTCTTGGGCACCTCGAAGTCCACATCGATGTGGTACTTGGAGTTGAACTGCAGCACGAAAGTGATAGAAGTGAAGGAGGCATTGTTAGGGGGAAGTATTTTAACGATTATTGCCAGTTACTAAATTAGAAGTGGCCAATTAACTATAATTATAGCAAGGTTTATGGCCGAGCAACGATTGCCGACAGTCCGTCAGTCAGTCAGTCAGTCAGTCAGTATCTAATCACCAGGGGGACATCGCACACTGATTGCTCGCCATTGTCAGGGCTAATCGGAGAATTTAATTTCCTTTGCTTACATGCTAATTGGATTACGATATAAATATAAAATATACAGGTGTGCTACAGAAATCACAAGTGAAAGCGAATTTAGAGAAAAGCAACTCCACTCGAAAAAGTTCTCAGTGCCACAGAACTTCGAGTGATTTATTTTTTCTAGCATGTTCACAAACCTTTTCGAACTAAACTGCTAGGGTTGAGACCTTCTCAGATTAAATTTCCCAAGCGTTTGTTTAGCAACTTTTTTAAGTTTATCATTGCAGAATAATAGATTTTTATTTAATATCTTTTTCAATTAACATAGTTTAGTTTATTAATAAAATAAGTGATATTGTATAGCTTAAAAAAAATTAAAAGTCTTTGTCGCGACAAACAATTCAAGTTACTCGACAGCTCTAAATTCTAAAATTCGGACAAAAAATATGGCATTATTTTAATGACTTCGTATCCCTCAAAAACTTTCAGATGAATTGACTGTGTCACGGAGAAATGAAATTGACGTGAAATTCAAGTGGAAGAGATTTCTGTGGCATACCTGATAAAATATTTATTTTATTGGCCTGTCGTTTAAGACACTTATCGAAGTGAATTGAACTCGTATTGTTTTATAGACTGCACGATAACAAGTTCTTTGGCAAAACAAACAGAGTTCCTGCTTTTTGGATTTCGACCAGAAGAATGCCCGACATTGAAATCCAAACTGAGCTGCTCGGTCGCGTGTGCTCTCAGTGATTCATTCAAGGCGTGTGTGTTATTATTTCGAGTACCTGTATAGGTACAAATGCGAATACAGTAACTCGCTTGTAGCTGTGGCCATAAATCGATAAGGAACTTGGAAATCAATCAGTCACCAAACATTGGCAACAGTCAAGGCAACAAAATTAGCAAATCAGTCGGCGATCGGCCCGTTTGATCTGTTGGCCATACTAAAGTTATTCGCATTGTTCCGTGTTATCTACTGAATGATTAGCTGAATACATTTGATTAGTCGATTGCCGATTTTGACTTAGGCGATAAGTCAATTATGATCTTGTACACGTTGAAAACGTGCTGACCACTCAATAAACTAATTTTAAATCGATCGATACTCGTTTAAATGCAGAGATCGCCATTTTGATACCACTTCAGTTTAAAATTTGCTAGGCAACATAACCGCTAATGTTTTTTCCTATTAAATATTTGCACAACTCGTAGATTTTATTCTTAAAATGGTTTTATCGTTCAAAAGCACACATCCTTTTTTTGTAATCATTCAAAATATTAATATTTATCATAATTAATGATAGATTTTATTCCTTATCTATTTTTAAAATATGAAAGCACATATTCTTAAAAACTTTTCAATTTATACTTTTATATTACTCAGTTAAAGGACTAATTTTTTATTTAAGTTAACCTAGTACTAAATTTTAGACTTCATAATAATTTATCAAGCACCTTTGACTTAAATGATTTAATTTTAAAACTAACAAATTTTACTATCTATAATTATTATACATGTTTGTAGAAAAGAATTTAATTAACAACAAATAGGTTTTACAGCTTATGTAAATTAGCTATCTACTTAAAAAAAATTACTTCCCATACCGGGAATCGAACCCGGGCCTTCTGGGTGAAAGCCAGATATCCTAGCCACTAGACCATATGGGACAAGTAATTTCAATACCAAATATTTTTATTTTCTATTTTTTTTTTTAAATTGGATCAGATTAATTCTAGTCAACATAAGTTGGTTATAATATAATAATATATTATATTTATCATACCTGTTTAATTTCGATTAGAATTACTAATAAATTAGATTATTTTTGGAAATAATCTTTCTGATTATTTTTGATTTTTTCAGAATTTTTTGGCTACTTTGATTGTGAAAATTTAAAATTATTTGATTTTTATTAAATAGTCATAAATAATCAGAAATAATCGAAATAATCAGAAAAAATCAGAAAAATATCAAAAATAATCCGAATACTCAAAACGAGTATTTTTGATTTTTTCTGATTATTTTTGAATATTTGTAATAATTTTAGATTTCAAAATATAATCGTATTACTAATGATTATGATTACTAATCATTATTAAACAGGTATGATATTCGTACATACACTCATTTTTAAAATGTTTCCTTCACAAGAATTAAAACTGCTCCACAGTTCACAGCACTTCACAACACTTTGGGTCAATCCAACGATTGAGATCGACGACGTCTGTCAACCGCCACTCGAGCGTTACAATTGAGGACTCGAATCGCGGATCGTTGTTAAAATATATATTGACTGAGAGGGCTCGATACCGAAACACTAATAAATAGTTCCAACGTCAGAGTTATCGAAGGAATTCAATATCTTATGTTGATGCGATAAACTCGGGCAATTATTGTGCTCGCTTGATTTTTGTCTTATTGGATGTTATTATTATTATTATCGCAGCAGTTGATACGGTAGTATTCGTACACCTGTGTAGTAGTTCGTACGCCTAATGGCCCTATTCCTTTTTTTTATCTTGACAAGTTTTATCTTTATGGTGAAGAAAAGTGATATTCTCTTTGGTAAAAATACTTTTTCGCCCGGTTACCGTCGGCATTGAGCCTCAGAAGTTGTCGCACTTTATCTATCCAATAACTGAATAGCGAATAACAACGTCATATACATATTTCTGGGTGTCTCTGGGTTCGCGACGTACCGATCGATGCCTCTCCCACTCACTGACTGACTGACTAACTGTCTGAATGTTCAAGTAGCATCAACATGTATCCAGAAAATGAGCCCCAACCCAGAGATATCCATAGGCAACTGTTGTGCCTGGCTGCCTATGTCACTTGTCTGTCGTCTGTCTGTCTGTCGTCTGTCGTTTTGTAATGCATGTTCCTCCACAGAGTTAACTAATTAATTTTTGCGTCGTTTTGTTGATTCCATTTCAGTTCATGTGTCATTGCATTCTTTTGTTTCCCACATCTTTTGTCTCTGTTTCACTCATTATTATTTTGCTTTTTAATTCGCTAATTCTCGATTGGACTGCGCATCGAGTTACTTTGATTTCGCTTGATTAACAAATTGTTTACATTATTTGAATAACATTTCGTAGTGCAGTGTGTGTGTGTGTGTGTTGTGTACACTTGTTTATTTTGCCGGTTTTTATTTTACTTTTTTTTTGGTGCCGCTTGAATGCATTTTGTGCTGGGAAATTGTCTCGTTTTCTGCTGCCCATCCGACAAAAATTATGTCAACTATTTTGCGCTCGACTGAGCGATGGGCTTTATTTTTAGATTCTCCAAAACTTTCCATATTTGGTAGGAGATCAACAAGAAATCATAAAAAGTGTGTCAAAATCTAATTATATGTTTAATTTGGCGATAAACTGAAAATCTATTTCGTACACTTATTTATCAGCTACTTGTTATAATTACAATTACCCAAAAACAAACAAAAAATTATGGAGAAATACCTGTTATATAGAAAAAGACCCTTTCTTCCACTTCATAGTTGAGTACTTATCAACTTATCAGCTTGAGCTGGGCCATAAACTATTATCACTTTTAACTTGGCTACTTGGAAGTGTTTGTTGTTATCCGTTCTGCTATTCTGAGATATATGTTAAATATCAACAATCTTCTTGAAAATATGCACTTGTCAGCCAATTTTCAGCCTCAAGTTTGCCACAATCTCAATTGCTCTTGAATGGTACAGTATAGCTCTTAAATATATGCACAAAAGTATAAATATACTTATAGATATGATGCATATATGCAAGAATGCTGTGGAAGTGTGTGCTCGACGGCGAGATACTCTGTACACGGGTACTCTTAATACATAATTTAACTTATTTTTTATGACAACATAAAGTCCAACTTAAAAGAGCTTTAATACGCTTAAATTATAATAGAGCTGAAATTTTATTTTCCTTATACCCTAATTTCCATTTGAAATAAAATTCGATTAAACAAAAGCAAACATTTGGAAATTTAAATTTCGTGACTAAAAAGTAAACAATATTTGAAATTAAATTTGAATGCGTCAAAACAGTTTCCTCTAGCATGCTTAATACGAGTATGTTCAACACGTGTTGCTGTTTTTCTGATGTTTTGTGTTATTTTTTGCTGTGTTGCGGGCATATCTATGTTGGAGAGTGTAGTTAACGCATGCGAAATCGGTGCACCGCACTGTCATAACTAAATAGATTGAGCATAGAAACAGGCACACTATAGTAGAAATCAAAGAGAACAGAAACTTGTACCTTAATCCAAAACATTCGAGAACTAATCTAAGCACTTATCAATTATATTGCCAATTATGGTTAATTATTGGTGAAGTCACAGGCTTATCAGCCATCGATTAGCTACCAATATCTGTGTAGTTATTTGCTTTTAAAATCGATAAGGATTTGCGCGACCCTTCACACCGACAGATAACCGTCAATCCGCACCCATTGAGTACCTTTGAGCCAGGCCCCGAGTGCTGCTGTAGATCGAGGGCCGTAATGAGTTTTTGAAGTGCATTCAGACATGAAAGTAAATATTTAAAATAATTCTCTTTATATTTACATAAAACTTAAGTTTTTTCCCATTTTATTTAATCTGCTTCTTATCAATCTCTGCCATTTGGGATTTTTACATTCAACGGAAATACACATATAATTAAGAATGAATAAAATATATTGAACAATCTGAAGACTATGATCTGTCAGTAAACAATTATGTATGCATGTTAATTAGTGTTGTGGCTTTCCATAGCCGATTAAGATATTATAAATAGGTTCGATAGCACTTTTGAAATTGCCCTCGTATCGACGTCGGTTCTCTTTGCTGTTTATACTGTTGCTGCTGATTCGATAATGGGTTCGATTCCATTCTGTGGGCCAATGATAAGCGCTCAGCCTGTCGGCTCTTGTGGCTTAAGCAACACAAATCCGTCAATTCGGGAGTTTGCTATATAATTGCTATTGCCAATTGGTTAACAAATTAGTAGACGTCCGGCCGGTAAACGTTGAACAACGCTAGAACTGAGTGGTTTATCCCGTGGCTAAAACAGGATTGGGATTAAGATTAGCTGTGCCATTCAGTGCAGTCAAGTGTCAAGTGCAGTTGAAACATCGAACGCAGAATGGAGCATAGAAAGAACAGTGGCAAGTGAGTTCGATGGGCAGCAACAACAACAACAACAACAAGTTCTCGTTCACTCATGATCGTGCTGATCTCTTGCTCTTCGTGGTTCTCTTTGCTCTCGCTTCTGTCTCCTGCCTTGGTTGGTGCTTTGTGCCCGGCCAGACGTGTGTCGACCGTTGAAGGCGACAGTTGTGGTTGTTGTTCGTGTCTCGATTGTCTCGATTGTTGCTCGCGTTGCTGTTGCCAGCTGATGGCACATGTTGCTGCCGTTTATGCTGCCGCGTTCGATCATTTTGTCATCGCATTTTTATAAAAGCAAAGCACCAAAAACAATAGAAAAAACATTCGCGTTTATTTTCGGCAACTTTTGTGCTCATAAAACGAAATTAAACTGTGAGTTAATATTCAAAAAGACAACTTCAAACAGTCGAGTTGTTGAGTGTATTCAGTGAGTGTACTCAGTGTATTCAGCACATATTGTTTGGCTTCTTTGAGTCGAGGTCGAAGTCGAAGTGGCAAGTTCTTTGCTTTGCTTTCTTTCTTGCAACTCGAAAACAACCGCAAAGGCAACGGCAACCGCAACCGCAACTTCCTTTACTTCTTTGACTCTTCTTTTACTTCAACTTCTGCCTCTTCTTAGTGTATGTGTGTGTGTGTGTTTGTGTGTGTGTGTGTTTGTTTGTGTGTGGCAAGTTGCAGCGTCTAAAGGCAGGTTATTGACTTTCTATTGTCGCATCTGTAAATGTATCTGAAAATGTATCTGCATCTGCATCTGTAAATGTATCTGCTAATGTAGCTGTAGCTGTATCCGACAGATACTTGGATTGGGCTGCTCTTTCCGCTTCACAATGACTTGGAAACCAAAACCAAAACAAATGTTGTTGTTGTCACAGTTGATTGCCGTCGCCTCGTCGGCTGTTTGGATTTTCTTCCCATTTAGATACTCTTTAAATAGCATTTTCTTTTCATTTGCTCGCCCCACACACGAGTTGGAGAGATTTTAGATATGTTTTTTTTTCTTTTTTTGTTATTTGTTTATATCAGCTTGTTGGCGTGGGCGTGGCCACAGACCAAATCACACACACACACACACACACACACATAGATATTCATGAAAAATAGAAATAAAAATATTAATCGCCAGAGTCGCAACTGATTAAGGCACTTGCATGTTAAATCGATTAACAGCACGTCCCTCGCATATGAATAATTACGAGTACTCGTACAAATACAGCAAGTGTGCTCCACTTACACTCACACTCACACACAGTCCGTCGACAATGCGAATTTGTTTCTGTTTTTTTCTCGGCGTCTCGGTCTGAGGGCCGTTTTTAATCGCGGCGTCGAAATTGGCCCCTGGGGGTCACCAGACATCGCATCGCTGGAAATGGGTCGATGTCGAAGGAACCCCAATTGCATTCAACATTCTACATTCTACTCGACTCAACATGCACTTCAATCATTAGCCACTAGCACCAAATTCCATTTCATTTGCCACTCGAATCCCACTCGGCAACACTTTGCTGCCTCTTTATTATTAAACGCCTTCTGTGTCCATTTGGCAATAAGTTTGCATACTTCTGCTTCTTCTTCCTCTTCGTGTTGCGTCTCATTAAGAATTTTAGCGTAAACATTGTTCTATTTGTATTTCACCCGCACTCAAGAGGCTTTTCCTTTCAGTTGTCTCTCTTGTACACAGAGCAAAATCATTCGAAAATTCAACACTATAATTCATGATAAAATTGTTAAATTAACTAAATATGCGAATAAAATTACAACCATTCAGCATCAAAATAAACAAAACAGACTTAAAACCATGCCTGTTAAATAATGATTAGTAATCATAGTCATTGGTAATTAGATTATTTTTGTTTAAAAGTCGAACTATTGATTAAATTACGATCATTTTCGGTTTTACCCAATTATTTAATGATTACGATAACAAAAAATCAAAAATAGTCTAAAATTATTACAAGTATTCAAAAATAATCAGAAAAAATCAAAAATATTATTTTTGAGTTTTGGATTATTTTTGATTTTTTTCTGATTATTTCTGATTATTTTTGGTTATTTCTGATTATTTTTGACTATTTAGTAGAAATCAAATTATTTTAAATTTTGACAATCAAAAAAGCCAAAATAATCAGAAAAAATCAAAAATAATCCGAAATAATCAGAAATGTTATTTTTGATTATTTTTGCTTTTTTTCCGATTATTTTTGAATAATTGAAATAATTTTAGATTATATGTGATTTTTTGTAGTCGTAATCAATATACAATCACAAATATTCTTATTGAATCAATCAATCTTACTTAAATCTATAATTTCCCACAAGATATTCCGAAATTACCTATTTTTTGACACAGTGTGGGATTGATTTTATGCCGGAATATCAGGTTTTTCGGTGCTAGCCCTTGTTAAAGTGTAGCTTTAAGTATGCGATTTCTCCCTTAATTATAGTATAACTTTCAATGCATTGACAGAGTTGAAATGACTCTCAATTCCCTATCTAGCTCAACTTTACAGGGTATCAAAATAGCACATACTTTGTAATTCAATCGTAAAATGTGTTCAGCGCCCGAAGAACCACATAATTCATACAAACGGCAGATCATTAAACTAAAATGTTATGGGCCAAATTTGCTATAAATAACAACAAATATTGCATCAAAATTAACAAATACAAATACGAGTATGTCCCGCCTTATTTACGGCCGATTCTCATGGCTCGGGTCGAGACTTATTTTCGAAATGAATGAATTTGTTATTCTGCATTGTTTGTTTGTGAGCTAATCGTCAGCTAACCATTTGAAAAGTCGAAATTTCCTTGACGTCTTTGGTGCAACACATGTTTTGCCTTAGATCAGCAGCAGTTTACGCTGGTGACGAAATTTCAATAAGCAATGACAAATTATGAAAGATGACTTCACCAAGTAAAAATACATTGGTTTTTGTGTAAACTGAGCTAGAAATTCTTATCTGTTAAACTATCTTATTGTAGTTCTTGATGATTGATATTCAAATATTCCTGAGAATCAACAAATTGATTGAAACTGAATTGATAATAAATTTAACTATCTGACAGTTGCTTTCAGTCTGTCTTAGACTAGATTCATTCAATGCATTCAAGCAGGGACGGAAAGTAACTGTTATTGATCAAAATTTTAACTCAAAAAATCACGTATTGGGACTAATGCGATTTTTGTTTAAAATACATCAAATTGTTTGTAAAAACAGAATCTCTGCAAACAGCCAATAAACTTATATTTGAGATTAAAAAAAAAATATAAAATTATATGAAAACATATACAGTCGAACTTCCCTAAATCGAACTTCCCTAACTCGAAGTTTCTCTAACTCGAACAAAATCGAGTGGCAATAGCGTTTACTGAGCAAATTTCATACAATTCTACTTCCCTAACTCGAACTTCCCTAACTCGAATTTCCCCCTAACTCGAACAAAAATATTGGCCCGTACTTCTGTAAGTCGAATTTTTCTGGAAAATTCACAATAAAGTTCGATTTTTTTTTCCTTTATATTTTATGCTTTTGTTACCGGCTCGTTTTGATACGTAATATTGATGTACATTAACATATTGTGATGTAATTTGATAAAATATTGGATCAACAATTATTTAGGCTTGTGAAATTGTTATAGGAAAGATGACCGAAATGTACTTCTTTGTCGTACTAAAATGTTTAAAATTGTTTTAGGAAATATTCAAACTTATTAGTAGTTAAGAAATTTGAAAGTAGACCAAATAAATTAAAGTTGCTGAAAAATGTGATATCTCAGCTAAAACATTTTTCATTATACTAAAAAATTAAAAATTTAATTATGATGTCATTTGAATCGGGAACTTCTTCTGGATACAGCAAAAGAACGAAAAAATCAATTTTTGAGGAAGTTGTCAGGTCTTGAACAAACTAGAATCCATTTTTGTTGAAAATAACAAGAAAAATTTGCAATTTGAAATGTATTTATGATTGAATGCAATTTTAGTTTCTTATAAAAAACAAAAAAAAAAATTCCCTAACTCGAAGTCTCCCTAACTCGAACTTTTTTCTTGGATAATGGTGATTCGAGTTAGGGAAGTTCGACTGTATGTCTTTAAAGACTTTTATAAATTTAAATTGTTTTTAAGCGTTTTTCTTAGAATATCTTTGTTAATACTTATGATAAACATTCCAAATTTTCAACATATGTTAATTTGGTTATCAGGTAGATTATAACCTAATTTACACAAAAAAATGAAAAGGAAAAAAAAATCAATTTTGAAAATTATTTTTGATTTATATAATACAAATTAATTAATTATTTATAATTTTTATTTTTTTAATCAAACATAATTATTAAGTATGATTTATAAAGTAAAAGTCCTTAAGTAATTATTAAAAGTAATTTTGTTTGTATATTCCTCATAACAGTTTCGGTCCCTGCACTCAAGTGAATACTTGGAGAGTACTTGTGATTGATTCAAAGAAAGACAAGAGTCAATCTGTCTGTCATTTGAGCACAGACATGAAGTGTGGCTCTTTGACACTTGATTACCAAGTTCTTATCTCCTATCAGAGTGCTTAATTATTTGGGCAATGTGTGTGGTTGAGTTTTGTTTCCGCTTTTATCTCATAATGTCCAACAAATATGAAATCTCTCAATGACGTTAATGATGATGATGACTGTGTGGCTTATCCGTTAATCAATTTAATCAATTGCGGGGTCAGTGACTAGTTGATTCCTTCATTTAATTCAATGTTCGTTACTCATTTCAGCAGCAACATGAACTCCAAATACGAGAACATGAAGATCATATACAATCGCAGCAAGATCGGCTGGTATTGGGCGCCTCTCTTCGTGTCCTTCTGGTTCCTGCTCTACTATCTGGTGGTGATGCCCAGTTTCCATCGCATGCCGCCACTGAAGACGCTGCAGGACGAGCAGCAGCAGCCAGGACAGTTTATTGGCGAGCGGGCGGAGAGTACGCTGCTCAAGCTGACGAAGATCGGACCCAAAGTGGTGGGCAGTGCGGCCAACGAACAGGTCGCTGTCCAGCTACTGCTGGGCGAGATCGGCGACATCATCGACGGTGCTCGCACGGATCTCTTTGACATCCAGAAGGACGTGCAGATCGCCTCGGGCAACTATCTGCTCTGGTCCATGGTGAACGTCTACCAGAGTGTGCAGAACGTGGTCGTCAAGGTCTCGCCCCGCAATGCGACCAGCGAGGCGGCGCTGCTGATCAACAGTCACTTCGACTCCGTCCCCGCCAGCTCGGGTGCCGGCGACTCGGGCATGATGTGCGTCATCATGCTGGAGGTGCTGCGCGTGATCACCAAGTACGAGACGCCGCTCACCTACTCGCTCGTCTTTCTCTTCAACGGCGCCGAGGAGAATCCGCTGCAGGGCTCCCACGCATTCATCACGCAGCATCCCTGGGCCAAGAATGTCAAGTGAGTTGCCCTTTTAAAGATTTACCTCAACTATCTCAGCCATCTAATTGTCAGTCGACTTCTTTTAGAGCCGTGGTCAATCTGGACTCAGCTGGCAGTGGCGGTCGAGAGATTCTCTTCCAGTCTGGCCCCGATCATCCTTGGCTAATGAAGGTACCAAATTTATTCAATTAATTTTATTTACTTCATTTCATAATGTGCACTAATTTATAAGAAATTAAGAATAATGATACTTTTTCCATTTACATTACATAATTTCTAAGCAACATGATTTATTTTTATTATTATTATAATTGATATTATTACTATCGGTACCAAATTTTCAATTTTTTATTATTTAAATTCGATTAAATATTAGTTTAATGTGTTACTTTTAAATTTATTTTATTCATTTTTTTCTTGTACTTTTTCTCATTTTTTTTTCTTGTTTTTTTTATTATTATTATAATTGATATTATTTTTATCGGCACCAAATTTTTAATTTTTATTTTTAACATTTGACTTAATATTAGTTTAATGTGTAACTTTTAAGTTTATTTTATTTATTTATTTTTTTACTTTTTTCTCATTTTTTTTAAGTCAATATGATTTATTTTTATTATTGTTATAATTGATTTGATTTTTATTAGTACCAAATTTTTATTTTTAACATTTGACTAAAATTAGTTTAATGTGTAACTTTTAAGTTTATTTTATTTATTTATTTTTTTACGTTTTTTCTCATTTTTTTTTAAGTCAATATGATTTATTTTTATTATTATTATAATTGATATTATTTTTATTAGTACCAAATATTTATTTTTTACATTTGACTAAATATTAGTTTAATGTGTAATTTTTAAATTTATTTTATTAATTTATATTTGGTACTTTTTCCTTTTTTTTTTTATTGTTTTAATCAATATGATTAATTTTTATTACTATAATAATTGATATTATTTTTATCGGTAACCAATTTTAAATTTTTTATTATTTACATTCGACTAAATTTTAGTTTAATGTGTAATTTTTAAATTTATTTTATTTATTTATTTTTTTTACTTTTTTCTCATTTCTTTCATCTCTTTTTCCCGCTAAGTACTATGGAAAACACATTGAACATCCCTTTGCCTCAACAATTGGCGAGGAACTGTTTCAGGCTGGCTTTATTCCTTCAGAAACAGATTATCGCATTTTCCGCGACTTTGGAAAAATACCTGGTAAGTCGATATCAAATATATTTCTAATGTGCTCTTACTTTAAAGCTTTCCCTACTTTATTCAGGTCTCGATATGGCACAGGTTTTGAATGGCTATGTTTATCACACAAAGTACGATCGGTTCAATATAATACCCAGACGCACTTACCAATTGACTGGCGACAATCTCCTGAGCCTGATCAAGGCATTGGGCAATGCTCCCGAGCTGGAAGATCCTGCCGTGAGTTGCTTAAGAAATCTAAATAAATTATATACTTGATCACAATTTATTTGCAGAAATATGCCGAGGGTCATATGATATTCTTCGATGTCCTGGGCTGGTTCTTCATCTACTATCCCGAGCCAGTGGGCGTCATTATCAACATCTGTGTCTGTGTCTTGGTCCTGGTTACGATCGTGGTCTATATCTGGAGCATGGCAAGCAGCACGGGAATGTTCAGGCGCCGCATCTTTGCCAAGTTCGGCATTTTGGCCGCCCTTCAACTGTGTGGCGTCTGCCTGAGTCTTGGCCTGGTCATTGCCATCGCCTTCTTCCTCGACGGCGTTGGCTTGTCCATGTCCTGGTTCTCCCAGACTTGGATGATATTCGGCTTGTACTTCTGCCCCATGTTCTTTGGCCTGGGCATTCTGCCCGCCATCTACTTCAGTCGCACCAAGGAGGTGGGTTTATTTAATTTAAATTGTAGTAATTAATTTCAAATTGTATCTGTGATCTTTTCAGCATGGTTTGCCACTTGGCTATGGCATTCAGCTGCTGATGCACTCGCATTGCCTGATTCTGACTGTGATCACCATTCTGATGATATCGTACAATATTCGCTCGGCTTTTATTCTGCTCATCTGCATTGGCTTCTACACGATTTCAGTTCTCATCAACATGGCCACATGTGCCCACAAAACAAGTTAGTCACTGCGATCTCTCTTCTTATAAGTTAGTCTATTAATTCATGATTCAATTTACAGATTTCCTGTGGCTGATTCCGCACTGCATCCTCCAGATTCTGCCCTTCCTGTTCTACGCCTATTGTTGCTATGCCTTCTATGTTGTTTTTGCTCCCATGCAGGGACGAGAAAGTTCCTCGAATCCAGAACTTTTGATTGGCGGCTATACGGCCTTGTTCTGCTTGCTGCTGTCTCCCTTCCTGGTGCCCTTGCTCTGTCTGTTCCGCAAATCAAAGACTATCATCTCACTTTTTGGCATCTGCACGCTGATCTTCATCATCCTGGCTGCCACGCCTGTGGGTTTCCCCTATGTGGAGAAGACTGCGGTTCAACGATTCTTCTCAGTGGTGAGTATTGCATTAGGCCAGAAAATAAATACATGAGTGAATGGGAAATTCTTAGATATACTTTTTCATATGGGATACTGCTTAGCTCTTTCAAAAATATTCAAAAATAATTGAATAATCATTTAAAAATCAAGGAATATTAAATATTTTCAATTATTTTAAAAAAAAATAATAATAAATTACATTTTTAGACCCCGTACTTACAAAAAGTACAGGGGTCTATTAACTTTGTCACAAAAAAAAGTGCGTAACAGGCAGAAGGAGGCATGGTAGACCCCATAAAATATATATATTCTTGATCAGCATCAACATCCGTCTGTATTGACGCCTAGATCTGAAGGACTTTAAAAGCTAGAGACTCCAAACTAGGTATGTAGGTTCGTCTATATTGCACGCAGATCGAGTTTGGATCGGACCACTATATCACATAGCTGCCATAGGAACGATCAGTCGAAAATCAAGTCTTAATATAAAAATCTTTTTTGTTGTTTGAGATATTTATACAAAACCTACAATATATGAATATGAAATGGTGCCATACATTCTGACCAAATTTGGTTGAAATCGGACCACTATATCATATATAGTAGCTGCCATAGGATCGATCAGTCGAATATCAAGTCTTAGTATGAAAAACTTTTTTGTTGCTTAAAATATTTGAGCCAGTAGCGATTTATATAATTTATTTTAAGCAGTGTTTGCTTTTCCATAGTTAGTAGGGGGTCTTCGACAGTCGAGTATGTTCGACTGTAGCACCGTCCACTAGTTTAAATAAAAATCGTAAAACAAATAATATTTTAAATTTAAATAACTATAATAAATTCAGAAGAAGTAAGTTTTAGTTAACTTGAGGTCAAGTAATGTCATAAGACACCAACAAACAACAACACACAAAACACTTGCCAAAAATGCAAGGAGCATGGCTCGGTATACAGCTGTTTCAAGAGATGCCAATCTCTATCATCAGCTGTATACCGAGCCATGCTCCTTGCATTTTTGGCAAGTGTTTTGTGTGTTGTTGTTTGTTGGTGTCTTATAGACATTACTTGACCTCAAGTTAACTAAAACTTACTTCTACAATATAGAAAGGTCACAAAAACAAACATTTTTAAATATAATAAATTCATATATTTCACAGCACACAACACGCACCTTCCACAATGGCGATGCTGTCAGTTCCGTAAATCACACGGACTCCGGATATTACGTAATGCCCGTCGATAGACATCCCAAGTCCCTGGACAGCATTCTCTTCGAGAATACAGATTACAGCAAAGCCAATCGCAGTGAATGCGATACGGAAATCATGTGTGGATTTCCCATTTACAGCACGCGTTGGGTGAAGGCTGTGTAAGTAACATAGCTATAATTTAACTAAGAAATGCCTCTAATTGATCTTTGATATAATTTATTCTACATTACATAGGCCTAATGGCTATTGGGTGCCTGGTCCTGAACCAAACAAAGATTATCTGCCCAGCCTGAGGATTATTAGCAAAGAAAGCACTTCGGAAACGAATATAATGTTTACTCTCGAGGTTTCTGGGCCGGATCACACGAGTATATTTATTGAGCCCTTGGCCGATGCGAAGCTGGTGGACTGGACATTCACCAAGGAGCCGTTGGAGAAGAACTTGCCGCCACCGCACTACGTTTACTGGTCCTATGCATTGGATCCCACACCGCTACGCTTCAATTTGGAATTTGAGGTACTTTCATTAAAGCCCCATTCAGAAGAGCACTTTTTCACCGACACTTTTTGTTAAAAAAACGTTCGTGTCGCTTAAAATCGCTCACCGATAGAAATAGAACACGTTCTATTCGGTTTTTTACCAACGCTTTGAAATTTTGTAAGGTTACGCGACACGGACAGCTTTTTGACAAAATATGAGAAAAAGTGTCGGTGAAAAAGTGCTCGTCTGAATGGGGCTTAACTGTTGACTCACTTGTGATTGTAAGTTTATATTCTGAAATTGTTCTTTACAGCGTGCGAGTGCTGATTGGTCGGGATCAACGTTCAGAATCGCCATTATGGGACATAGAATCCACGACGACATGTTCATAGAGGAGGATTACAGGGAGTTCCTGGCCAAGTTTCCGGCTTGGGCGCATGTGAATTCATGGATTGGTTCCTACACCAGCTGGCAGCTCTAAGAGCCGCTCTGAATGTTTGACATTTGATATTACTACTCACTATTCGATACTACTCACTTCTCAGTACTCATATTTCGAGTGATTGCCATGATGTCTGAACTGTTGTTAAGTTTTTGCACTCATCATACTCAGAGCTGAAATCAATATGCAACGAACAAAGTGTTTTAAACCATGACACGTATTGTATTTAAATTAAACAACTAGAATTTAACTGGAACTATTGCGCAAATCCAAAACTAAATTAATTTGTATTAAAATATATATTTTAAATAATTTATTAAGTTACACGACTCGTCTTTAAATCACCCAACTCTCGTAGGAGGCAAACCAGTCCGTCGTGTATGTCCAGTCCGGAAAGGTGCCGAGAAAGTCGCGATAGTCCTGCGTGTAGTGCTCCTGATGATACAGGAAGTGCACGCTCACGGCCATTTTGAAGTAGGGCCCATTGGTATTCGCCACATCGTGCTCGAACTCCAGCCAGAAATTGAAACGCTCCTTGACCATGGAATACACATGGTATATAAAATATGGAGGCTGACGTCCGTCGTTCAAGACTGTTTCATCCACCGACCAGTTGCTGATCCTCACATTGGGCTTGGGATCGATGTAAATGACAATGCGATCGCCTGCCTTTATGCTGTACTCGATGCGCGTCTTGTTGGCACTTATCGATTGTCGGGAGACTTCGTTGAGCTCCGTGGGAATGGGGAAAACTGGCGGCGTACTATAGATCCAACGTGCAGAGTCCCTGGAAAAATATTGAAAATGATTTAGAAACCGATATGTGAAATTTAAGCTCAATAGAATAATATTGAATATGATTTGGAAAACGGTTTGGATGTCCGCTGATATTGGAAATATTAATTCAATAATATTTAAAATTATTTAGTATCTGATATGAAATATTAATTTAATAGAATCATATTGAATATCTTATGAAATACAAATTCAATAGAAACATTCTAAAAATGATTTAGAAACTGATGTTATAAAAGTTATAAATTCAAACTCACTTCCAGTTCAACCAATAATATTGAAAACATTTTAAAATCTGATATGTGAAATTTAAATGCAATAGAATAATTTTGAATATGATTTGGAAACTGATGAAATATGAAATATAATATCAATTGAATAAAATTCAAAACAAATTTTAGAATCTGATGATTTATGAAATATAAATTCACAATTGAACAGCATTGAAAACTGTTTGGATGTTCGCTGATATTGGAAATATTAATTCAATTATATTCGAAGTGATTTAGTTTCTGATATAAAATATAAGTTCAATAGAATCATATTGTAAATTAGAAATAGAAGTAAGTTTTAGTTAACTTGAGGTCAAGTAATGTCTTTAAGACACCAACAAACAACAACACACAAAACACTTGCCAAAAATGCAAGGAGCATGGCTCGGTATACAGCTGTTTCAAGAGATGCCAATCTCAGCAATCTCAGCAATCTCAAGTCAGCAAACGGTACTGATGATAGAGATTGGCATCTCTTGAAACAGCTGTATACCGAGCCATGCTCCTTGCATTTTTGGCAGTGTTTTTGTGTTATTGTTTGTTGGTGTCTTAAAGACATTACTTGACCTCAAGTTAACTAAAACTTACTTCTACAATATAGAAAGGTCACAAAAACAAACATTGTAAATTAGAAATCTGATGATAAGTATGTGAAATACAAATTCAATAGAAAAATATTGAAAATGATTTAGAAACTGATGTTATATAAGTTATAAATTCAAACTCACTTCCAGTTCAACCATCTGCCACTGTAAAGCGGCAGTCCGCAGTAGGGCTCGTTGGCACAGTTATCGTTCAGCCAACCCTCGGGCTCCACATTCTTGAGGGTCGTGTCATAGAGCTCGGAGTAACGCGTGTCCACGGGCTGTACATAGAAGCCAGTCTCCGTTTTTGTCGTACTATCCTCGTTGTGCAGAATGCGTTGAGTGTGCTACGATATATAATAAATCTATTTCAAAAGACCATCTCTCAATAATTGAATAGATCTTACCAAAACATAATAACGCTGCGCGGCAACCTCATGCTTGAAGGGGAAACCCGCCGGAGTTGCGGCCAATATGATAAAAATGATCGTTATAACGCCAAACATGGAGATGAAGATCTTCGATTTGCGGAATTTAAACAGAATGGGTATCTGGAAAAGGATTTAAATACTTAAATAAGTTAATAATTTAGTATATTTGAGGCGGACTTACAATAAAACCGGCAAAATGCATTGTCATCAAAGCAATAAACAAGGCCAGCAGCATATCTGGTTTGCTATCGGGACCGTCACGTCCCTGCATCGGCACAAAGACCAGAAGGAACTCGTAGTTCAGGAAGGTGTAGAACAGAAAGGGCGCCACCTGGCACAGCAAATGAACGGGCACGAAGAAGCTCTCTATAAAAATAAAGACAAATTAAAAATATAAATAATATTTAAAGAAATTTAAGATAATAAATAATAGCTTATAACAAATTAACGGGCACAAAGAAGCTCTCTATTAAAATAAAAACAAGTTGAAAATAAATAAAGAAAATATAAAATAAGAAACAGGGATTAAAACCCTAACCGAAACCGTAACCTTTAACCGGTAAGAACCGAATGAAATTTAAAACCGTAACCGAAAGAAAAATTTTCATTTGACCGAAACCTTTACACCAAAACTGTGTAAACCGAAATTACCGTTTAGTAACCGTTTCATTTATAGGGGACAATTTCGGTTTCTTATACAAAAAAAAAAAAATATTTTGAATTTTTAATTTTTATATTAGATTTTAACTTTTGATGTTCATAAATAAATAAATAAAATAAATTTGTTAAATGAAATATTCAAATTGTTTAAATGTAACCAAACTACATCAAGCTGAAGAATTGTGAAATAAAAGTGTGAATGAAACATTAAGAAAGTAATGCCTTTTTAATAATTATAATAATTGTATTATTAATATAATTATATTTTTGCAAAGAATTTTTTTTTGTGAACCGAAACCATACCGGTGTTTCAAAACCGAAACATACAAAAACCGGTTCACCGTTACGAAACCTTTATTTAAAGATTTTGCGAAACCGATAACCGAAAACCTAAATGCGAACATAACCGAAACCGTAACTGAAACCGATATTCGTTTCGGTTTTAAATAAGATATAATAGCTTAGCCATCACTTACTCTTGAAGATGACCTTAAAGATCAGCTGGAGAATGACGGAGATGCTGTAGAAGAACAGGCCGAACATGGGAAAGAAAGCCGATCGCACGCCCATGCCCATCAGGATCACACAGATCAGGACAATCAGGATGCAGTGGGAGTGCATGAAGCAGGCGATGGTCTCGTTCAGCTTCATGTTGGTCCTCTGCTTGGTCCGGCCGATGTAGAAGGCGGGCAACAGACCCAGGCCGAAGAACATGGTGCAGAAGTACAGGCCGAAGGTCATCCAGACGCCGTAGTACCAGGACTCGCTCAGGCCGACGGCGTGCATGAAGACGGCCACGAGGATGGTCAGAGCCCAGGCGATGATGACGGCGGCCACCTGGACCAGGAAGATGACACCGAAGCGCAGGAGAACCGCCTTGGGGGCATCTGCGCCATCATCGCGGGTCATGAAGTAGACGGAGATGGCAATGGAGATCAGGGCAGCCACAGACACGACCGTATTGATGGCGATGCTCGCGGATTCGGTGTAGACCACCATGAACCAGCCGAGGTAGTCGAAGAAGACGGCGTGTCCCTCGGCGTGGGCGTCCGTGTCCTCCAGCTCGGGCGCATTGGCCAAGGCCCAGGTGAGGGCCAGGACATTCTCGCCCGTCGACTGGTAAGTGCCCCTGGCCAGGTTCTTGAAGTTGTCGTACTTGGTGTGGTAGACATAGCCATTGAGGGCGTGGGCCATGTCCAGGCCGGGCAGATTGCCGTAGTCCCGGAAGATGCGAAAGTCCGTGTCGGAGGGTATGAAGTTGTTCTGGAACAGCTCCTCGGCGAGTGTGATGGACCACGGATGCGGAGCGTGCTTCTGGTAGTAGTTCATGAGCCACGGGTGATTGGGACCCGTTTGGAACAGCACCTCGCGGCCCCCCGAGCCGGTTGAGTCCAGATTGATCAGAGCTCTGTCAAAATATAAAGGTCACTTAACTGAATACAAGTGGGCAAGGCCATAGTCCAACTCCCGACCATGGGATACTGATTTAAATAAATTTAAAATATTTTTTATTGCATGCTTTTAGGCACTTACATTGATTGATACTTAAATCAGCCATTACCACCCGTTAAGCAATAGGTTTAATATTTAAATTGTGTCGGTTAAGTTACTAATTTGAATGTACGGATTCCACACTTGTCAAATAAATGAAAACTTTGTTATTATTAATAAAAAGCCATTACCACCCTTCTATTTGTCCGATTTAGTTACGATTTAGTAGGATGATAGGTAATTATAATAGTTAACGTTAATTAGCAAAAAAATCCCAATATCTTGAAAACTGTGCGTGTGGTGGCTTTTCGCGTTTTACGGATACGGAAAGGGGCGTGGCGAAAATATGAAATAAACTTAATCTGCGTGGGGTTTATGGAAGTCTGTGTGTTAAATTTGGTTTCTCTAGTTCTTATAGTCTCTGACATCTAGGCCCTCAAACAGACGGACAGACAGACGGACGGACAGACGGACATGGCTATATCGACTCGGCTGTTGATGCTGATCAAGAATGTATATACTTTATAGCAGCGGTGGGGACGAAATCTGAATTCCGAAGCCGCTGCTTCCGGAGCCACTGCGTGCCCACCGCTGCTTTATAGGGTCGGAGATGCTTCCTTTTCCCTGTTACATACATAACAACGAGTACAATATCCCCTTTTACTTATTTCTTAAGTAACGAGTATAATTACTCCTAGTGTCCACTCACCTGCAATTGGCGGCCCATCTGTGCTTCGTGATGAAGCCGTGTGAGCCCAGCATGTTGGACTCCTCGCCGCCGTTGAAGAGAAACACCACGGGATGGTCCAGCGGACGATCGGAGCGGGCAATGACGCGCAGAGCTTCCAGCATGATGACGACCATGACGCCATCGTCTCCGGCTGCCGGAGTCTTCACCTCCGAGTCGTAGTGACAATTCACCAGCAGGTATTTGTCACTCGGGGAATCCTTACGCGAGATCTTGACCACCACATTGGACACATTGTCGTAGCTGGTGGCTGCTTCCCACAGGTAGAAGGCACCCGAAGCGTATTGCACCTCCGATTCGATCTCGTAGAGATCTTTGCGTGACTGCTCCACAATTTTGCCGATCTCCCTCTTGATAAAGTTCACAGTGTGCACTTCGTTGTTTATGGATCCCATCATCTTGTTGCCAATTGCCGAGTACTCGGCCAGCTGTATCTTGGCCCGCTCGCCGATAAACTCGTCCGGGTGATGAACCTCGTCGCGCACATACAACATCTTGGGGTAGGAGAAGAAGCTCGGGATGACCGCCACATAGAAGAGTGTGAACCAGATCACACAGAAGATCGGGGCGCCATACCAGGGCCATTTCTTGCCCCCTCTTTTCGGCTCCTTTTTATCGGAGTCTATGTCGAAACTGGAGAAGGACATCTGTGAACGGAAATTAAATTAATTAAATTAAATAAAATAAATTAATTAAATTTATTAAATTAAATTAAATTAAATTAAATTGATTACATTTATTAAATTAATTAAATTTATTAAATTAATTAAATTATTTAAATTAATAAAATAAATTAAATTAATTAAATTTATTAAATTTATTAAATTAATTAAATTAATTAAATTAATTAAATTAATTAAATTAAATGAATTAAATTGATTAAATTAATTAAATTTTTTTAATTTATTAAATTAATTAAATTTATTAAATTTATTAAATTAATTAAATTAATTAAATTAATTAAATTAATTAAATTCATTAAATTAATTAAATTAAATTAAATTATATTAAATTAAATAAACGGAAATGTTGAAGTTAAGCATTTACTACTTTTATCAGAGCGATAAATTAATCTTATTTTCAACTTTAGTCACAATTATTCAATAAAGAATATTTATAGAAGTGTTTTTTTAACCAATGTTCCTATTTTAATATTCCTTTTTCTCACTTTTTATTTATTTTTTACATTTTTAACTTTAGTCACAATTATTCAATAAAGAATATTTGTAGAAATGTGTTTTATAAATGTTCATTTATTTATACACCTTTTTCTCACTTTATTTCAACAGAATGCGCGAATTATATAACTAAAGTTTGATTTTGGGTATTACCTCTAATCAATGTCACATTCGCGATAGGTTTTCTCACCACGGAAACTCGACCGATCCACAAGACGATCGTTGGGCAACTGATAAAATAAACTAACAAAATTAGAGGCGAGCAATCAATAGGGCTATAGTATTCGTACTGTATGCTGCTAAGTTGGGGCTTATCACCGATTACGATTTGGCGATAGCTTGCGGCAACTTGGGAGGTGTTTTTTATGGTTTGATGACCATTAATGGTCAGATTAAGCTTTATGTCGGCGTTTATCTGAATACCGAACTGAAATGAAGTGAAATAAACATTTATGCCCTCATTAACTTGCACAAAATGAATTCAAATGAAATTACTTTAGAAAGTACTTTAAAAATAAGACAAAATAGGCTGAGTAATTCAAGTAGGAATTTATACAAGGAGACATTAAGAAATGAGAAAGTCCAGATTCTATTCAAACTACGGCAGTATTCAGTACACATCCGAGGAGGATACTAAAAGTGCCCTGATCCAACTATCCATATTCTATTTGTATCTGATATGTCTGACAATCGTCTGCAGTTCTTTGACAAGCGAGTACTTTCATCATTTCACGAATGGCATGAGAACTTTATTCGAGAGACCTTATCATATGATGGATAATAGAACGATATCATTCAGGGAAGTCATTACCATAGAGGACTTTTGGAACTACATGGAATATGTGGTTATAAATCTGTTCCATGGCGTTGAATACGATGAGACCTCTAATTGGGATTCAAATCTAGCTAACAGCAAACCTCTCCTTCATGGAAAAATGATTATAAATGAGAGTTTGCTTCTTGGTGCTCCGAGGTTGCGACAGATTCGGGTCAGGAATAACACCTGTCCACTAAACGCTGCTTTCTTCAGATACTTTAACACTTGTGTGGCGCCCTATTCAAAGGAGGTTGAGTTTAAGGAACCTGTCTACAAGGGGTAAATCGTTAATCTCACAGAGATACACTGAAAAAAAGAACACTTTCTAAAATCAAGAACATTCATATTAAATATTTTGTTCTTGAAATAAGAATCTTTTAAGACCAAATTACTAAAACTAAGAATATTAATCTTGAAAATCGTAAGTTCTTAATATAAGAATAAAATTCTTAAATTTAAATATTTTGTTCTTAATATAAGACCATTTTAAGACCAAATTACTAAAATGAAGAATATTATTCTAGAAAATCTTAAGTTCTTAATATAAGAATAAAAATCTTAGATCTTTGATCTTTTTCTCTTAAAATAAGAACAAAAATATTAAAGATTTGTCTTCTGAGACTTAGAATTCACAACTGGTTCTGGCGTCTCAAAGATGATATTGGGCTTGAATCGCTGGTCAAGTCAGCACAACGGTACTGATGATAGAGTGAAGTTCTTAGTTCTGAGACCAAAATCTTGATTTTAGATCCTTTTTTTTTGTCAGTGTAGTTCTTTATTTTATATGCACTGTTTACTGCAGATCTACATTTAAGACTATGAGTGAACTGGGAGTGAGGTCTACCATTGGAAAGGTGAATACTTATCATAGCGGTGGCTATGTCCAAAGCTTGACATATGAAAAGGACACAAATAGGGGAATTATTCGACATCTCAACCAAACCAAATGGTTGGATCGAAACTCGCGTCTCGTTCTATTTGAGTTTAACGTGATTAACTTGAATTTGAATGTTCTGCAAAGTGTCAAGTAAATAATTTGTTATTTAATCAACAATAATTTTAATAATTATAAAGTTTACTCAACTTGCAGATTAAGTTTCGAGATATTGCCAACTGGCCTCATCAATTCCCAATATAAATCGGACATTATCTACGCAAATTCTCCATTAATATCATCAGGTTGGACGATTATGCTTTGTGCAGCAATCGTTTATTTGATTAATTTCTGTTATACTTACGTTGAGATTAAGAAACTATATCTCAATGGCTGCAAGATTTACTTTTCGGAGTTATCTTTCGTGTTGGATCTACCCAGAATATTTGTAATACAAGCCAAAGTTCCCTTCCAGCTATTATAAATTATAATTATTTATCTATTAGATTCTACACACATCTCTTGGTTTTTCCATTTATTACATTGCTAAGCAAGATATATTTGAAGTCATTAATAAGGCAAAAGGCAACTTTATTCCGTTGGATCATGAGGTCCTTGCCCATAGGATACACCAGGATGCGATGGGATTTTTGGTCTTCTTTTCTTGGATGGTTTCGCTTAAGTTTATGAGTTTTAATCCAGTGCTGAGAACAATTGGTCGTGCCATGCAAATGGTAACAATATTTTCAGATATTATTTAACATCTCAATTAAATATTTCATACTTTTTCACCTCAGGCAGCGACAGATTTGACTGCATTCGCCGTTATGTTCTTCATCGCCATTGCTTCATTTGGAAATCTCGGTGTAATGCTTTTCGGTGGCTCCAATGAAAATTTCAAGGATTTTCCCACAGCCTTTTTGACTATGGTGCGCATGATAGTCAGAGATTTCAACTACTTTGAATTGGAAGATGATTTCCATGTTCTCGCTCCCATATTCTTCTTAACATACGTTGTGCTCATATTTTTTGTGCTACTGGTAAATTACTTGATCTGCAACAAATTGTTGAATTATTAATTTAATTTCGTAATATTTACAGAATATGTTCCTCGCCGTCATCATTTTAGCCTTCAGAACGGCCACAAAGATGGAGGCCTACAAGCCAAACTTCTTTTGGTACTACATCAGGAAGCAACTTTATAGGGTCTCTAATGGTTTATTAAAGGCCCCTAAGCATCCAAAATTCAGAGATGGCATCGCTTTGAATCAGCAGCTGGATGCCAAGAAGCTGCGTGAACTGTAAGTCCTCAACAAATTGTTTAAATATATTAACTAAATTATTTTTATATCACAGGCGCCTCATCAGATATTATACGGAAACAGAGGAGGATCTAGATACGTAGGTATTCTAATGTTTGTAAAAAACTAAATTCAACTAAATTCAATATCTTTTACAGCTTACTCTCGCGCTTGGATCTAATTGAAAATATTTTCCATCGTCTCACACATAATATGGACGATTTAATAGAAAAAGCTAAACACAACAACAACAAAGTTGTCAAACAACAAAAATAAAATAAAATTTTGAGCAAATTTTCTTATTAATATGAGCTATTTTTAGACAGGTAATCGAATGTAACTCGTATAATCGAAATTAGTGTTTATTTACCTTTTAATCAGTTGTGGGGAGGCACTTGCCATATCTTAACAATATGTACATATGTATAATCTTCTTTTTGATTAGAGGTGCTACTTATACCAAATGTACACAGAATTATAATCTTTTTACAATTCAGTAGTTGGAAACCAGAAGTCATTAAATAAAAATAATTAATTTTTCAGCTTAAATCAAAACATTGAATTAAGTATTTCTTAGTTTTCTATAAAAAGACATTGAGATATAAGCCTAATCTTAACCAGAAGGTCTCCTCAGAAAGATAAGAAATAAAACTATTCAGATTATCAAAGACCAAAAGTCTGGCCACATTTGGGCTTTATTCTTTCTAATCGAATACTAAGTCTCCTCAAATACATATATAAAATACAGTGTACAAAAAATTGGTTCTACATCTCTGATTAACATTAAATAATCTCAGTATAACCAGGTCTCATAGGACGCGGGCCAGGGCACGGCATCCACGTAGTTGGGAAAACTCTTGACAAACTTGGTAAAATCGGATGTGAGCAACTCCTTGTGATGAATCCAAAATCCACTGACGCCCAGTTCTAGTGAAGGCGTACTCCAGATTCCATTCGATTTCTGTAAAGCAATAGAAATGTATTTAATCGAGTGTTTGAATTGCTTTGAGAGAAGATGAAAGTACCTCAACTTCCACCCAGAAGTTTAGCGGAGCCGCGTTGACGCCGTAGGAGAAATATATGTAATAAGGCGGCTTAAAGCCCAGACGTAAGGGTGTCTCGTGGAAGGACCATTTCTCCACCCGGGCACTGTTCAGTGGCTGTATATAGAGACCCATGTGATCCGGACCGGACAGCTGCATTTCGAAGCGCATCCTTGTGGGTGTCGTTTGCTTCTTGGATATCACTTTAACCACGGGCACTGTGCCCAGCACTGGCTCCGAGGCGGGAATCCACAAGCCTCTGGCTCTGTGAATTGGCAGAAAAGGAAAAGTTAGGGAGGTAAATCCAGAGATTGAATTGAGTTAAGTATTGAAATTTAAAAATCGACAACAAAAAAATCGAGTTGTCGATTTTTTATTAAAAATCGATGTAACTAACTCGATTGATACTCAACAAAATGATCGAGTTAAGATACGTAAAATTCGATATTTTTTCGATATTTTGCAGGGACCGTAACGGTTATAATTTTTAAAATAGATATTACGAAATAAAAGTTATTTGTTGATTTTTATTAAAAAAATTGTAAATAATAATTAAAATTCATTTTTTATTTAAAATGAATTAATTTAACTCTTATTTTTGCAATTGAAAATAAATAAATAAATAAATTTTTATTATAAAAATTAAAATAAAAATTATTTTTCAGTTTTTATTATAGACTTTGAATTAAGAATTATTCTTCAATTTGCATTATAAAAGTTGAAAAATAAAAATTTACTGTAAAACCAAACAAACTATGCACCTAAAAAATCTTATTTAAAAATATTTGAAAAGCAAGTAATACTTAAAATTAATTTGTTAAAATTATTAAATTGAAATCGAACTGTTAAAATTAAGTATAAGTTATTTGAAAACAATTGTAATACCAATAATAGAATACTGAAAACTGCAATTATTAAAATTAAAATTATTAAATTAAAATCGAATTTTTAAAATTAAGTACAAGTTATTTTAAAACTATTGTAATACCAATCATAGGATTAAATCTATTGTAATATGTTGTGACTAGTGCAATAATTATAAGTTCCTTAAAACTTGTAGCACTAGGATGTTAAATAAATAAATTAAATTAAATTAAATGTTTTTTGAATTGGAAGGCGTATTTCCAACAGTGTCATGTATAGTAGTGTTAGCCTTACCCTTCAACTTTTATAATACAAATTGAAGAATAATTCCTATTTTAAATTTTTATAATAAAAATTGAAAAATAAATTTAATTTTAAATTTGTATAATAAAAATTTACAAAATAAATTTGATTTTTAATTCAAAAATTACTTTTATTTTTCATAACTCTTATTTGCGTTCCCTGATATTTTGATATATTTTTACATCACTAGTATGAATTCTTACCTGGTCTTGAGCCAGCGCATGTTGTAGAGCGGGAAGCCGCAGTTCGTTTCCTTCTTGCAATCGTCCTTGACATCTCTGGCCATCGTCATGTTAATTACCTTGTCTAAAATACAATTATATTTATTTTAGAATATCAACGATAAGGTGAACAGCACTCACTCTTGACGGAATAGGTGCGTCTGTCCTGTGGCATGATAAAGTAACCGGATTCCGAGCGACGAACATTGTTGTTGGCATCGTGGAAGGTGCGTTTGGCGTGCTAACAATTAAATAAAAACCCAAATTAATATAATTATATTGATTAAGCCTGATAAGACTTACCAAAACGTTGAATCGCTGAACACTCGTCTCGGGTCTGTAGGGGAAGCCGAGGGGCGTGGCCGCAATGATGATGCAGATCAAGGTGATGGCCATTAAAGAGCAGATGATGGTCTTGGACTTGCGGAACATGTGCAGCATGGGCACCACAAAGCCACAGGTAAGCAGGCCAACAGCCACGCTAAAGACGGCCAAAATCAACTCCGGATTGACGCTGTCACCAAACCGACCGAGCATGGGAATGAAGGTGACCAGGAAGCCGTGCGAGAAGTAGGCGAAGAACACGAACGGAGGCACGTAGCACACGATGTGTGGAATGACCCAGGCCACATCTGAAAAGGGAGGACAAGGCTGTAGAGGATTCAAGAGATCAATGCCATAACTTACTGCGACTGTGCAAACTGGTGGACAAGTTGAAGACCACGCCCACCGTGTAGAACAGACAGGTGAGCATGAGGACAAAGGCGGAGCGAATGCTGCAGATGGTCAGGACGAGGGTGAGCAGGGCCAGAAACAGGCAATGGCAATGCATCAGCAGCTGCACACGTTGTCCAATGGGAAAGCGATCCTGCAAAGCAAAGGATTAATCTCTGAATTATTCACTCTGATCCAAGTACTCACATCTTTCGTGTAGTGGAAATACATGGCAGGCACTATGGCCAGCCCGAAGAAGAAGGGACAGAAGTAGAGGCCCAGCATCATCCAGTTGTGTGTGAACCAGGAGAGCGGCAGGTGCATCACGTCCATGAGCACACCAATGAAAATGGTCAAGGCAGCACCTGCGACCACGGCGAGGATCAGCACCACGAACATGTGCAGCGTGTGCTTGAGGATCTTCTTCAGACTGAAGCCCGTGTTGTTGGACATCAGCTTGATGGCCAGGCCACAGGCAACAATGGCTCCGATGGCCACCACCACGTTGAGGATGATGCCCTCCACCTCCGTGTAGAAGACCAGAAACCAGCCCATCACATCATAGTAAACAGTGTGACCCTCGGCGTGTTTCTGAAATGACGAAAATTTTTGTTTTAAAAATATTGTATTTGTGTTTAAATTATTTTCATTTTTATTAGTTAATAATAAGTAATAATAAATTATAGTAAAAAACTAATATTTATGTGAAAAAACTTTTCATTTGCATTAGTAAATAATTAGTTATATTAATAACATAATCAGGCCTGTTCCGGTTTTCACTTTCGGGAAGATTTTGCGAAAATGAATTTCCCTTAGCTGTTCCGGTTTTCACTTTCGGCAAGATTTTGCGAATTGAATTCACGTGACATTGAGCTAGTGAGTTTGAATTCGGAAGGGTTAAATCGATAATTTTGGCATGCTTAGCATAAAATTAAAGTAAAAACAAAATATTTATTAAATACTTCAATGTTTTAGGAATATTACAACGTTATCAGATAAAAAAATAATAATTAATTTGATTTTTAAATAATTATTATTTCATCATACCTCAAAATCGATAAGACTCTAACCTAACACTTTTGTCGGATTTGCTCGACCTGTTCCAGTTTCCGCAAGTATTTGTGAAAGTGAATGGCAACTTTATAAGGGCTGCCCTTGTATGTGAAGAAATCAGTAAATATATTGGTACATATTTTAAACAAAAATTTTAGGATTTTTAAGTATTGCGTTAAGTGAAGAATTCAATTTCTTGTGTTTTAAATGCAAGTTTGGACAAAACAGTTTAAAATTTAATGCAAAAAAGAACTGATTATTTTTGTAAACAAACACTGTGCAACAATTGACAACTCTGCAAAAAGACATTTCTCAACACTGAAATCAACCCGCACTTTCAAAAATATAAAAGTTATAACGAAAGTAGGTTTTACCTTTGAAAAATGTTTCGACTAATGATTATATAAATATTTGATGAATAAATTACACATTTTGACAGGAGAAAATTCTTTTGACGCAAATGTCTGATTCGCTCAGAGCATTTTCCAGCACTGTTCTGCAAAAAATTACTCAACACAATGTGGAAGGGAAATTCGAAGGGTAATTCGTAGAAATGTAAAGGAATTTTCAGGGAAATTCGGTCAAATCTTGCGGATTGAAATTCGCAAAAAACAAGTGAAAACCGGAACAGGCCTGAATATTAAAAATTAAAATTTGCTAATTTGCATTACAAAACAAAATTTAAAATGGTTACAAAAGCCTTTGAAATACTAATCAGCTCAACATTGTATATATTCAAATCCAAAAATAATTCTCCTTTTCAACTTTTTATGGTAAAAAGTAAAATTTACTAAAAATAGTTTTAAAAACCTTGAAATAAATAGTAATCAAATAAAAGTTTTATATTTAAATCTAAGAATAATTCTCATATTCAATTTTTATTATTAAAATGTTTCTCATAAAAACTTTTCAAATAATCGATTTTGCTTAGACTAGCGGTGGGCACGCAGTGGCTCCGGGAGCAGCAACTGCTCCCAACTATGTTTCTGCCTACTGTTGTAGTTGTTATTGTTGTGTTGATTTAGATTATAGATTTATATTAATTTATTTTATTCAATTTTATTGATAAAACCGATTTAACTTTAATTTGTTACATAAAAAAAATATGCTTTATCATTCAACTCTTATTTAAAATTTGGAATTAATAAATAATATGTTAAATTAATCTCAACTCACCGAAGTGTCCTCCAGTTCAGGTGCACTGGAGATCTCCCTAATGAGCGACAGAAGATTGTCGCCCGTGTTTTGGAAACTGCCGCGTGGAAAGATCTCGGCACGATCGTATTTGGTGTGGTAGACATATCCATTGTACTGGTAGGCCATGTCCAGGCCGGGCACGGCGCCGTGATCGCGGAAGATGCGAAAGTCCGTGTCGGAGGGGATGAAGTTGTGCTGGAACATCTCCTCGGCCAGGGTCGAGGCGTAGGGATGCTTGATGGCACGCCGATAGCTCTTCATCAGCCAGGGATGATTGGGGCCGGACTGGAAGAGAATCTCGCGACCTCCGTTGCCAGCCGAGTCCAGGTTGATCAGCGCTCTGTGGAAAGAAGGATAACTTTAAGACCAAGGAATCGGACTTGAGAGCCATCACATACTTGCAGTTCTTGGCCCACTTGTGCTGGGTGATGAAGGCGTGCGAGGCCTGCAGCGGATTCTCCTCGGCGCCGTTGAACAGGAAGACAACGGGATGCTTCAGGGCGTGCTTCGATTTCATGAGCACCCGTATCGTTTCCATCATGGTGGCCACCATGGAGCCATCGTCGCCGGCACCGGGACCCGCGGGCACCGTGTCGTAGTGGCTGTTGACCAGCACCCAGGTGCTGCTCTTGGAGCCCTTGGGACTGACCTTGACCACGATGTTCTGGATGCTCTGGTACATGTTGACCGCCTCCCAGTGGATGTAGCTGCCGGATGCGATCTGCACATCGATCTCGATGTCGTGCACGGCGCCCAGTTCCGCCCGCAGCGTGCGCATCCTCGAGCTGATCACGTTGACGGCCTCCAGCTCGTTCTCCCGGCTGCCCACCACGCGGGGTCCCAGCGCCACGAGATTCGCCAGATTCATCTCGGCGCGCTCGGCAATGAAACGCTCCGGATACTTGGCCTCATCCTTGAGGGTCAGTGGGCGTGGCAGGTGATTGGAGGCGGGTATGGAGATGGCACAGTAGAGCAGCAGCCAGAAGCCAACGAAGGCGGGCGCCCAGTACCATTTGATCTTCTCGTAGCTGACGAAGACGCGCTCGCAGCCCGTGGGTTGCTGCAGAAAGGAGAACAGAGACGGCTGCCATGGGTTAAAGTGGTTCAAGTGGCTGAAGGTATTTCAGGTGAATCATTTCTCTCTGTTTTTTTAATTAAAACACCGTTGATGAAGTAACTTGTGCTAGCAAATACAAATACAATTAGTCGTAGATTTAATCCATCACGACTTTATCTTATCGGCTGTCCAACATGGCCAGGTGTCTACTGTAATGTGTTGCCACCGAAAATGGTTTATGGTTGTTTCGATAAGTCATAAAGGGGAAATGTTTGTCTGGTGAATTTGTTCATTGGAATTGCAGCTGCCACAGAAGAATTGGCCAATGCACACTGGTTCCTGTTCTATAGGGAAGGCGGCCAAAAATACTTCTAGTAGAGGTAGAGGCTTGAAACTTGACACAACATTTTTATAAATTTATAGTAAGATTATGTATGATAATCTGCCGGATCGGACCACCATATCATATAGCTGTCATATGAACTATCGGTCTGAAATCAGGTGTTTGTATGGAAAACTGTTTTGTTGTTTGAGACGGTCCAATACATCCTGACCAAATTTGGTTGAAATCGGACGACTATATCATATTTTATTAGGCTGCCATAGGAACGATCAGTCAAAAATCAAGTCTTAGTATGAACAACTTTGTTGCTGTTTGAGATATCTAAGCCAAACTGACACAATATGCATATGGGATGGCCTTATGCATTCTGACAAAATTTGGTCAAAGTCAGACGACTATATCATATATTTTTGTATATGGCAAGAGCCTCGGCGCCTATCGGCACTTGAAATTCACATCACATAGTCTTCAGATGTTAATTTATAATATACAAACAGATTTTTTGATTCCTGACTTTTGCTTCATAACGAAAACTCGAACGAAATACGGCAAAGACAAACACAAAACGTCTAAAATAACGTTCTTAACACAATACCGACTTACACAAAACACAGCAGGAAGTACATATACTTTTTGTTGAATAAATATAGATAATACCTTTATTTATAAAATTAAACACTTCCATCGCACAATAACTTTGTTTTAATATTTTTATTAACTGCTCTACTTGCAAGTTGCTCACGCTGCAATACCAAAATAATATCATGTTGTCTCTTTTGATGCTATTCTTGAAGAGAACAGCTAGAACAAAACAAAAACAAGAATACAGTTTAATAGCTAGACCAATTCAAAAACAGTGTTGACATGGGAGGAACCACTGTGCAATGTCTAATCAATATTTATTCAGCATTCAGTACAATCAATTACTCAGTTCTCTCTCTCTCTCTCGGCACGAACATTGCACCTCGGGCATTAGTTAATCTTATCGAAAAGAGTCTACAGTTTAGTTGAACAAACACTTGTTCTAATTTGAGGGCGATAGCTAATTGATTGCCCTTGATCTGATCTGATATGATGTGATGTGATATGAGCTCACCTTATCATCCAGATGCAGTTCGCCATGTCGCAGCAATGGATCCAAGTTGCTCGCATCTGTTGTCGGCGTTATAACGCGACGCCGCACATTTTTATCACTACTCATCGAGTCGAAATTGTCTACAATTTTAAGTGGCTCCAGTTTAAATGCTTATTTCTATGTATACGCTCAAAACAAAACAACACTCTCACGCTCTCTCCCACGCTCTCTCTCTCTCACTCTCGCGCGCTCTCTCGCGATCACTTGCTCTTTGAACTACTCGTGGAGCGAACTACGAACGAACTGAACAACGAACGCTCTCAACTGTTGGTTCAATCTGAAGACTGAAGAAGAGTTTTTTGCGATCTGCAACTCGCGACGTTTGGACTTCGACTGAATCGTCAGCTGAAATTGTCATCAAGTGTTTCCATACGCGACACGAAAACCAGTCGATTTCGATATGTGCGTATCTTATCTTCTGCAGGGGCTTCGATTTCCTCAAATTTAGCTCTACAAGGGTCGGCATATTGCCATTTGGAAATAAACTAACAGCTTTCGTTAGAATTTCAGAATTGGAATAACTAGGGTTCGAATCACACAAATGACAATTTGTGATTGTCCCTAAGGACAGATTTCAAATTTAAATAAAGAGATAAAAATTATATTAAATTAAGAATTCATGCTTTATACAAAACATTTGTTCATTGAAATAAAACTCATTGAACTCGGGATTTATCACAAATATGACAACGGAAACTTAAAAATTTTCACTCACTAGCTAGAGTGTAATAAATTTATCACTTTATCAATTTATCATAGTTTTTGAATACCCTAAATATTGTTTGGCATTAATATTTTAATATTTAATAGTTCATATTTTTTTGAGTCTGTTTCAAAAGTCGCTGAGGATCTTCCATATAGTTTTCAATCAGTCTATATTTAATTAATAGCCAGTTTCTACTACAAACATATTTAATTTTTCACTTTTTTGTTACCGTTTTGAATATGAAATCCCTTTTTTTAAATTGGAACATTTTAAATAAAATCTAAGCAATAAATATCTAAGAAAACTAATTATTCATACGAAACTGCAAACAAGTTCTACACATACAACAGCAAGTTTGTTCCAAGTTTCAGTTGGAGTTGTGTAATATTTCTGAACCAAAACACAGGTCACTTGTCGCATGTTGTTTAATTGTTTACACAGCTTCGTTTTAAACTTTGCTTCCGAATTGACCCTTTTAAGCACTAACTGAAATCACAAGTGCGTTTCACATAAATCCGGGCAGGATGTCAAAGTTGAGTAAAGTTTTGCCAACTACATTAGTTTAACCTGTGTTGGGGCACGTCCTAAGCGAGCACTGGGATTTCCAGCAAAAGTTTTGATTGTTTATAATTTGTACTCGTACCTTGGCAACTTTTTCCAGCGTTTCACTGCTCATTGTTGTAGCTCGTAAGCGCGACGTTTTTTTTTGCTGCTGTTATTGTTGACGTCTAAATCCAAAGTGCGACTTTGAATAGCTTCTTCGCTGTATTAAAAAGCCGCTGTTTGAGCAACAACACAAACATTAGTTAATGGCCAAGATGACGAGGCGGCTTCTTAATATACACTTTACTTTGGTGTACTTACTTCAGAAATGTATGCCTAAATAAATATTTAGAATATATGTTTAATATTGCACGAATAAGTCAGTATTTTTATTTATTTCGTGAGTATTTTAATTGCCGACATTTAAAGCATGCTAAATTGAAAAAAATACCAGACATTTTGTTGAATTTTTCTCGAGTTTCCGATATCTTTTAATTCTCAATTTTATTTTTATTTCTCAATTTTTTTTGGCTTTTTTTTCAGTTTTGACACAAAACTAATTTTAAAATAAAGTTAATTAATTTACCGAATTTTGCATTTTGTTTTTTTTTTTAAATTGTTTTTATTTAATTTTTAATTGATTTTTTAAAATTCCATTTCAAATTTGCGCGCCCAAAAATGTGAAATGTTATTAAATTCAATAGTATTGCATACTTTTCGGCATCCGTAAAATTATGTTGCACGCCATGCCACTAGAAGGCGTCACTACATTTGATGGCGAGTGTAAAGCAAATTGCATTGCATACTTTTACGCGCAAGCCGTAAAGTCCACTTTTTGCGCGCTAAATTTGAAATGGAAAAACGTGAAATTTTTAAAAATTCATTTAAAAAAGCTGAGAGTTAATTTCAAAAAAACAACAAAATCCAAAATTAGGTAAAACAATTAACTTTATTTTAAAATTAGTTTGGTGTCGAAACTGAAAAAAAAGCCAAAAAAAATTGAGAAATAAAAATAAAATTGAGAATCAAAAGATATCGGAAATTCGAGAAAAATTCAACAAAATGTCTGGTATTTTTTTCAATTTTCTAGCTCAAAAAACAAAAAAGTTGACTATTTCGGCCGAAAAAATTGTTCTCAAAAATTTCAGAAGAATTTGGACGTTTTTTGGGATTTTGCGGACCACTTTTATCACTTGGATCCGGCGCGCAGTTGTGGCGCCATCTATGTGTGCGCTAAGGTGCGCCATCTATTGTTTTTTGTGACAATGACAGTGATTGCGCGCTAAATTTGAAATGGAAAAACGTGAAATTTTAAAAAATTCATTTAAAAAAGCTGAGAATTAATTTAAAAAAAAACAACAAAATCCAAAATTAGGTAAAATAATTAACTTTATTTAGAAATTGGTTTTGGTGTTGCATACTTGCAATTTAAAATACATGCCATGTACATATATGCATACATATGTATGTATGCACGTTGCTGCTTCCCACATAAACATTGCTCCAATTTGCTTGCCATGCACGGAACTGTGTCACGCCCTTCCAACTCCCAGTGCAAATACGAACTGATGTTGTCAGTGCGCTCACACATCGCAGAGGCCTACGAAGCACACACACACGCACACTCACACACATACATAGGAATACATATGTATGCTAAAGGCGTCCCGCTTGGAATTGAGGACATAAAGCGGCAAATAAGCAATATACAATCCACTTGCCAGTGTCATTCAACCTAAGTGAGAAGGAGACAGCAAACACACACACACACACACACACACACATTTGCAAGTATATAGTCAGTTGTATTTTCTGTGTGTATATTTCATGTATTCATTCTCATTCATTCATGGCTTGTACTACAATTCGTAAACAAAAAGTTCATCGGAATATTGGTCAAAATGAAATCGATAAAATGAATAGAGTATGAATATATCAATAAACCTGATGTCTCAAGCACAATGTTCAATTCATTTCTTAGCAATATTATTGATAATTTTAATTTTATAAGTTTTATTTAAATTTAAATATAGCTTTTACTTAATATATTTGCAATTTATGCACCGTTTCAATTTGTGACAAACAAAAATACACGACATTTGCCATGCGCAGGCGTCGCCTCTCACTGAGAGCAACTAAGAAATAGAGAGAGACAGACACAGAGAGAGAGAGAGCGGAGATGTGGGAAAAACGCCGGCAAGTCCTCCGCAGACAGGACACTCATTTTGTAATCATTCCTCCCCCTGCGACGCCGCATGTGCACAACCAAAACAAAGCCCAAATATGTGTCAGCTGCTTTGCTTTCGTATCTTATTCTGTCCTTTCCTTTCCTTTCCTATCCTGCTGGGCTTTCCACTCAAATTCGCGCTGTTTTTGCGCTGCCCGCTGAGTGTCGCATGCTTCGCCATCGCTCGTTGTTTCACACACACACACATACACACACACATACAGACTACGCTTAGCTCAGCATTTCCATTTCATTTTCAGTTCAGTTCAGCTTCAGTTAGTCGTAGTTGAACGGTCGTTGCTTTTGGTCGTCTCGTCTTGGCAGCTCAGCAAAGCTCTCTAACAACACATTGATATCAAAATATGCTACTGAATCGCCAGCCTCATACCAAATGCAACTAAGGCAGCTTCGAGCGCGTGTGTGTTTCTCAGAGTGTGTGTGTTCCTTCTTGTGCTAGTTTCTGTTTATTGCCAAAGCATGGGCCTAGATTGATATTGCTGCCTAGCTGCCTAGCAAAAGAAAATTATATAATTTTATAAACGCAATCGTAGTTTAATTAATCAGGCATTGTGTGAGTGAACCTGACTTGAACCACAAAGACCACAAGAAGAGGAAAACACAAATAAATCAAATCACATTCATTGAACGGCAAAAGCGTAGCATACTTTTATGCGGCAGCTGAAGCATGTGAGTATAGGTTGTTGTCTTTGCTAAATGCTTTGCTTCGCCCACCTCCCCCACATTGTATTTTGTTATTTTATTTTTCTTTATCCGTTTACGTTCGTATTGCCTTTTATTTGTTTTTTGGTTTACTTTCAGAAGTAACCTACTAATGCATTCCGCAGACAGTCGTATAAAAAACATGCATATGTATATTAAAATCTGTTCTAGGAATTAATTCTCCTACCAGCATGTTATCTGTTTTTTCTTCGTTTAATTTTAAATTGAAGTGCAATCCCATTAGGAGCTTAAATGTTTTTGTAGAATTTACTCCAAAGTGGATTAAAATTACTTAAACAAATAGAAAAAGTTGAAATAGAAAGGGTATTTAATGCGTTCTTCTTCGAGTAATCGAGTAATCGCGCATTTGTTTTTATACCCAATCAAATGCTTGGCATTCTGTGATGATATCATTGGCATTCCATTAGCGTAAGGACAGCTGTGTTTGCTGTTTGCCCAATTGAAGCCGGCAATAAGCAGGTCGTTGACCAAACACATTGTCATCGCAATATAATTTTGCAAGTACAAGCATTAGAAATGCTTTTACCCATATGTTCTATGGTAGTATAAAAGCGAATGCGTCACAAAAGTCCATAAAATACGTTGACAGATGCAGGCCGTGTTAGGCATAGTATAGAAAAAGACCAGCTATTGTCGAGAACAACAATAAAAATATAAAGGAAATACTTACAAATACTCGCACATTCGTGCTTTGTAGGCAACGACACAAAAGATGACTTGGAATAAAAAGAATAACCACAACACAACGAATGTGGGTAAATTTAAAATGTTGCTCCAGGCATACATATTAATAAGCGGAGATTGCTTTACCTCAGTTCCTGAAAATGCTTTGTTTGTTTTACTGTTGACACAACAAACTTGAACTGAAGAGAGTTAATTGCACTGCTGTTGTTTATTTTGGCATTCATTAGCACTGTGAAAGGACTAGAAAGAAACCGTAGACAGAATTTTAATTTGAATTTGAATGTTGTCATCGGATACAGAAAACGTTGAAGTCCTTTAAAAGGATAAAAGAAAGAAGACAACTTTTATACTCGTACTGTATACAATTTACTTGCATTAAAAAACATAAGGGGGTATTGCGGCTTGGCAAAACTCTTTTTCAATCTTTTTTTTCATATTTGTATAGCTTGGATATTTGAGAATATCGTCTTGAAAGGGTTTTTTGAAATTCCAAATATTTTAGGAGATATGGCCTTTTTTGTCCAGTAATGTTAATGTTAATGTTAAGTTATGTTATGTTAATGTTAATGCAAGTGGAGTCAAAACTTTAAACGCGTTTTTCCCGAAACCACGTTTTTCGAGCTGGCGGCACTGATTGCGCTCGTAGTTTTGGCCGATTTTGATGAAACAAAGTGCAATCGATGCAGAATTGTCACCATTATAGCCCCTATCTCAATCATAATTTTAAGCAATTTTTAACTAATTGTTTTTACACTAAACTACAAAAACAATTGCCCAAAATCGATTTTTCATTTTTCAATGGCCGCCATTTTGTAAAAAAAAAATCGAAAATTTGTGATTGAGGCAGGGGTCCGAATTACATCTGTATTGAATCTGAAGCCGTTTACTTTTTCCATTTCAAATGATCTGAAGTGGAGTTATTCGTGTCGCCAGCAGCATACCTTTTTTTACTACGTCCAGCTTTGAAGGCCGACAACTTTTTGAACAGCCCTCGTACAAAGGCATACAAACTTTTTTTACTTAATTCAATATGTTCTTAATATAATAAAATAAAAACAGAATTTAAATACCATAAGCAAGGATACTTTTCTTGCAGACCTACGGCAATCAAGTGAACGTAAGGGTATTAGACGCGTCAGCAGTTATCGTGAATGGCAGTTCGGCAATGGCAACGCAGCTGTCGAATTTTGAGTGTCAGCCATTGTTGTCCTCACATCACGCATACGCACTGTGGCATAGACTCGTTCATATGTACTACGAGGATTGTGGGTTGCTGGGGTCTTGGGGGAATAGAAAGTGGCAGTAGACGGATTTCTGCTTTTTAATGAAGTCATGTCAAGCATTTGCTGATTTGCCAGTGATTTATGAGCAGCTGTTTGATGTCACTCAGGTGTGTTTCCAACTGACACCGACAGCTTCAATCATAAGCTGCTGCCGTGCATCACTTACCACAGTAATTGCTGCAAAATTTAAACGGATTTTGTCTGATTGGATGCATAGAATCATTTTTGATAGTCTTAAAGTCTCTTTAATTACAACTGTGTAATGTGCAATAAGCCGTCGTTTTGATTGCATCGCGCAATTCCCGCACGTCAGTTCAGTTCCCAAAGGTCCTTTGCTTGCTCCTTGCTCTTTCGCTGCTCCTTCCACGCTTTCTGAATTTAAATGCTGTCTTTCCAACTGACCGCCCAAAGAAGAAAAGCGACACAAAGCCCGCCTGCATACACTTATTTCTCGTTTCTGCTCCACACTTCCTGCTCGCTCGCTTGTTCTTTTCTGGGAAGGCTACTGTACTATGACATTTAATTAATTAATGCTCCAGAGCTGCAGGCCGGCAAAGTAATCAGGAATGTGCGAGGTTGCTTCACAAAGCCTCACCCTTTGGACTGCATTTAAAATTCCATTAAAATTCAGAAATTATGCGTTAATTCAACTACTTGAAATCCTTGAAATCCTGTCTATAAATGTGCTTACTGTGAAAGCAGAAAATATCTTTACTCATAAGGATGCCGTGAAGGGCTTAATGAGAATTAATATATTAGATTAGCACTTACTGGGCTCATCAATAAAATCATTGGCCGTGTTCACCAGAACAAATCGACAACAGAAAATCGGTGAAATTCTTACGATTATTCTGGTGAACGGCAATGATGAGTAATTTCAAATGATTTCAAATTATGTGATTATGATGACTAAAAATGCATCACCAAAATAGTACGCTGAAATTCTGTGATTGTGATGCTTTGTTATCGATACAAAAATCGTAAGCAAAAGAACACAAGATTTGAAAATAAATAGGTCAAAATTAATAAGGAAACCACTTTATTAATATTAATATGATGGTTTTTTTTTTAATGAAAGTATTATGTATTAAGGAATATTGTTGGAAAAAGTGCTTATACAAAATATTAACTGCGCATACAATATTGGCTTAGTTATTTATTAATGCAACATATTATCTATTATTTTAAATCTGGCCTTTTGCTGTGTTCATTCCCATTACATTAAGAATTTTGCGCCAAAGTGTTTTAATTTTTTTAATAAATATTAAAAGCTTTGCCAAAAACAGAAATGCCAACTTTGATTTTGCCTTTAAAATTTCATTAAAGCGTTCATCAGAAGCTTATTAACAATTTTTTGATATCTGATGCATGATTACTGATTGATTAGCTCTGGTGAACACGGTCATTGACTTGTCCTGACTTCCAAATTTGACCACATTATGGCCATATTAAATTCTGCAGCTGAGATAAGAGAAGGGGCAAGTTGCCAGTTGCAACAAGAGAACAACCAAGAGGGGCAATAACCTCAACTTGGCACATTTAAAGTTTTGGCAATGCAAAATAGTTACTTCAGCTTGCAGCGTCTCTTGGCCATAACAGCATTATTCTTGGCCAAGTTTATTGTATCATCAGGCTGCATTGTTCCCAGTTGAATGAGTCTGAAAATTGAAGTATTGCAATTTATCCAACATTTTGCACTGAGGATTAACACTGATCCATTCTCCATCTATGCCAAAGTGTCCTTGTTGGGGCAACTGGGCTCAGATGGCCATATATGTCTGCTGCCATAAACTGCGCATCTATGTTGCTTAATGGCCGAGCTTAGCCCATAAACTGACCTCCAACGGAGTGTCTGCATTGGTCAGTCATTTGACGCGAGTCCAGAGGGTCGTCCTGCCCTGGAAATACTCGTAGACAAGACACCTTGGATGGCATAAAACCTCAGCATACTACAGAACTCGTCAACTGCAAGGTAAAAAAGGTTTTTATCTACACATACACATATATGAAAGGCCATGAAAGGCCAACAACCACGTTGATTGACAGCCTCATTCAATTTGTGGCTCGTCGCTTTTTTTTTGCGCCCTTTTTGGAATTGTTTGAATCCCCTTCTTATTCTTTTTTACTTTATTTTTTTGCTAGAAAGCAAGTTAGTCAGCAAGTCATTCGATGTTGCGTTTAGAAAACGGGGAATAGAACAATAGACGTCCATTCAAGACGTATTTATGCAATGGGATTGTGTGTGACTGTAGACCATCTGCTGTAGATTCCTTCATTTGAAAAAACTAGGAAAAAACATCAAACGATTGTATTCGACTTTAATAACACTTTACTACAGGTGCTGGACTTTTGTACACCAAACTCATTCAGTTCCTTGAGTCCAAATAAAATAAATATTCACTTTAATAAATACTAACTTATTTTTGACTAATTGGCGTCTTTATACTATAGCTATTTATTAAAATTATTCATCCTTACTAATCACAATTTAAAAGTAGTTTTTTAAATACAGTCTTAAATTAATACAAATTAAATTATTATTATAAAACTTGTTGGATTTTACAGAAATCACCGTTATTGCCCTCTTTAAATATATATATTTATATATTTAATAATTTTATGTTTATTTGGAAAGGTCGTTTGAATTCCGTTTGAATGATGCAAAAATTTCCTTAACCCATCGAAAAATGCGAATTTTTGTGAACGTCTACTTTTCCAACATTTATCCTCGACTTTCTCAACAAAATATTATGATGCAAAAAAGTTCTTAAAACAATTCTAAAAGTAAATGCAAAAAAAAAATTTTCAAAAATATTTTTGTTAGTATTTTTTATGATTTTTTGAAAATTTCTAAAAAAAAACTCTTTTGCGTGAAAAGTAGGATGAAGGGGTTAAAATAGTTACTTATAGGGTTTTTAAAAAAATTAGAAAAAATACATACAGTCGAACTTCCCTAACTCGAACTTCCCTAACTCGAATTTTCTCTAACTCGAACAAAATTGAGTGGCAATAGCGAGCAAATTTCATACAATTCTGCTTCCCTAACTCGTACTTTTTTCTCGGATAATGGTGATTCAAGTTGGGGAAGTTCGACTGTACTAGCAAAAATATTTTTGAAAAATTTTTTTTGCAGTAATTCTCAGAATTGTTTTAAAAATTTTATAAAACAAATCCATCAGACATACCCCTCAAGTTAAATGCGCAGGGTATTGCACAATAAGAAAGAAGGAAACAGCTTTTGTATCAATTTATTGTGACCAACAGTTCAGCTGTCTGTCGTTCGCAGTGCCAATGACATTGCGAATTCAGTTATTGATATGACCTACTCGCTGAACTGGAATCACAACAACAGCGACAGCAACAACAAATCAATGAATTCCATTTACTGAATGTGATCTGTTTGGTATTGTCTCCATAGTCCTGTGGCCAGAGTTGGTAATAGCTGCATTTAAGGCAACACAAACCTTGAAGCCAAGTTCCTAGACTCCTCTCCTAGTTTATATCTATCAAATAGACCAACAAAATTAACGACAAAGGTGGAGTGTGTGTGTGTGTGTGTGTGGAGCAAGTCTGAAGTCTGCTGCGTAATATTCTCTTAATTAAGTGTTTATTGGAGGTCCATGAGGTAGAACCAACTGTGCGGACATGTGTAAGTGCCTCATTCTGGCTGTGTGCGTGTCCTTCTGTCCTTCTGCCCACCGTGGAGTTTATTTTCGGGGCTGGCTTGAAAATTTGCAGCCCAACAACATCAGTGGAAGTTGGCCCAAAATCTCTGCTTCCTCTAGCGTGACACTCGTTTCCAATAGACCTCAAACTGCGTGAGCACTTAGTCGATGTGTGTGTGTGAGTGTTTATTTGAGTGTGTATATGGGTATGTGTGTGTGCTGTGAAGCTTGGGCGTCGTCTATGTGAAATTGTATTGAAATCCTTTTAACGCCATATCTAAAATTTATGTGCTTGCCAAATTGAATTATTGTGCAAACTCAATTTTGCACGAAATGCGCCCAATGCCACGCCCACAAATTAAATGGCCTTGCGCCTTAAAGCACATGCATTTTAAGGGGTGTGTCAGCGAAATTAATTTCATTTGATTACATTAAAAGTGTGTCACAAAATAAGTCAAATACTTGGAACTAAGTATACTCTATAAAAGATTTTGAAGTTTAAAAAGTTTCGGCAAATCATGTTGTGAAATAAATCAGATATAACATTTTTTTCATCATTGGCAGTTTATTCACAGAAAAAAAAATCCGGGATATTTAGCCCGGATTCAATCCGAAACGATGTCAGAAGTGGGGTAATCTCGGATTTGCTTAAACCAAGTATGAAATACCTGATTTTTTCAATCCCGAATTCAATCCTGAAATTCTTGAATTCAGGCTAAAAAAAAATAATGTTTTATGTTACATTTAAACTTTTTTTTATTTTTTTTAAATTTTTTTTTTTTTTTTTAAATTTTTTATTTAATTTTTTTTTTTTAATTTTTTTTTTATTGTTTTTTTATTTTAAACATTTTTTTTTAATGAAGAGAATGTTTGAATGCAATTGACTGGGGGAATCGAACCCAGGTTTATTTCAAACAGGTCGGCGCGTCTAACCACTGAGCCACCGAACCAATTGAAATGATAGAGGCCGAGAGAGAATCAAGTAATTTGGGCTTATTTTCCCATTTTAATCCCGATATAGGCTTGATTGTTCAGTTTAATCCTGGAAACATACTTAAAAAATTCAGGCTTAAATAAAGTATTTTAGGCTTGATTTTAGAACGGCATTTTTTTTTCTGTGTTGAAGCATGAAAAATACACGTAATATTTGCAATTGCGTTTTAATTTATAGCATGTTTATTTCCTCTATTTAATTATGAAATTGATGCATGAATTGAATTGGTTATTTGTCAAATTCATAGAACTAAGCTGCACTAATTGGCAGTCGACGAATGACGCCCCAATGAAGCTTTCGCTTATCCAATCGAATTCATTAAAATTTCATTTATTTGTGTAATTAAAGTTAGTCGTAATACATATTCAATATATATTGTAACAAACATGTTTGAAATGCTAACGAGTTTTTTCCACTCGACGGAATCTTTGAGACCAGCTGATGCAGAGAATGAAATAACTTTTATATCTTCAGTGTTGTCGCAACTTAATTTTTGATTTATGAGCCTCAACGTAACGTTGCCTTTTCTTACCGCAATCAGAACTCAAATTTTAGCTGGTGGAACACACACACGTTTGTAACCCATAATGGATTCAGTAATGAGTCAAACATCAATCAAATCTGCATTGTCAAAACCTGTAAATAATAATAATAATAAGCGAATCTATGCAATGAATATGAAATTTATTGAATGCTGGCGTTGCCATGATGATGATAACGAGCTGATGATTATTATTGTTATGTGCTGAAGCCAACGCTGCGTATGAGTTATGTGCATATTGACTGTGGAGCACTCATAATATTTGATTAAATATGCATTGTATAAAATCAGTAAATATTCAAAGATGTTATTAACAATTGCTATGGTTGTTGTTTCATTTTTTTCTGCTGAAAATGAAAAATACTGCATAATCAAGAAGCCGAATGGTGACGAAGTATCTAAATGTCCTCAGGCGATGGCAAAGTAGATTTCGTTACAAATTTGCCTTCATATCACTTGGGAGTCTGGCTTCCAAGTTAATTTGTTGCAGCAACAAAACTCTTGGATTTTTGCCCAAAATATAATGATAATATTGCCAGCCAAGCACTTGACTCACACACACACACACACACACACACACACACAAATTGTGGCCAGCAATTTGCGGCTTCTTTGGCTTAAATACGAAAAGTCATTCAACGAAAAAAATAGAAATTTAATAGAAAATGGCGTATGATGGGTATGGAAGACTCGTAAATCTGTAAACAGTGGATTGGGCACGCGCTGCGTATACGTAATATGAGAAAATAATTGCTGCGTAGCAAACAGCGACAACAATGCGAGTAAATTGCTTTCGAAACGAGCAAGTAAACACCCTCAAACACACACACAAACAACACACACACACACACACACACACACACACACACACACACACACAATTGCTATGATGAATTTGCAAAAAGATTTTAGAAAATAGCCGCAAAATGATTTCATTTAACGTTGTTTCGTCTTTCACATTTACACATTTTTTGTGCGCCTTCGCCGTTGGCTTCTTGGCTCATTTTGGTCAAATAAATTGACGTTAACCTGCCAGGCAGTAGGTTGACCAAAGTCATTACCAAATAACCATTTTATGAGCCACTTTGGGTATTTAGCCTGGCCATAAATCATGCTCAAACAGTTGAGAATAAGCTGACATTGGCATACGACAAATGTAAGACCCCGAATTCAAAGTTTCCAACACATAAAAGTATCATATCATATCATAGTTATTGCCAGGGTGAAAGAGGGGCGTGTGTTCAGTTTAAACAGCCGGTAATAAGAGCATCCTTTTGGCAGTCAGAACAGACTGAACTGAACAGAACAGAACGTGCAACTGTTTTTATAGCTTTCCCTGCCGCAGGCAAACAAAAAAGTGTCGTAAAAAAAGGATGTGTGTGAGACTTTTGTCTGGGCATTGTGTTGTGCAGGTGTGACAGGTGTGCGTTGTGTGTGTGTGCATATGCGACATTTGTCAGCCTTGTTTGCATTCGCCCTTTTGCCACTCGCCTTTGCCACCTCGACAGCCTTCCAGGCTTCCTTCCAGCGGTTGCATATAGACAGCAGCTGTCACTTTGCATATTTCAGGTGCTCAGATACCGAGCTGGGCTTAGATACAGATACAGATACCTTCTCCAATTCTCCGCTGACTCAGTCGGCATACAAATTAGTTTAAATAGTTTTCTAGAGCTCAGAATAAGATGATAACCTAATTTACATTTAAAAAAAATTAAATAAAAAAAAAAATGTAAACATTATTTTTGTGAAATAAAATTTTGGCCAGTTTGTTGAAAATTTTTATTGTTATAAATTTTTTTTATTATAAAAATGAACCACATCGGCCTTATTAACCCACAAAAAAAAAAAAAAAAAAAAAAAAACATTTTTTTTTGATTTATATAATTAAAATCAATATTAATAATTATCTATAATTTTTATTTTTTTAATCAAAAATAATTGCTAAGCATAACTTATAAAGTTAAAGTCTTTAAGTAATTATTAAAAGTAATTTTTTTTTATATTCCTCATAACAGTTTCGGTCCCTGCAAAATATGTTCTCATACTCAGACTTATATTTATGCCCTTTTATGAAAGGGTATTTGTGCCGCGACGCATTCCGTTCAGTTTGTCAGCTGCACAAATCCTTGAGCGTCAACTAAAATAGCAACAAATGTCTGGGAGGCATACTTTGTCCTTCTCCTCACCTTCTCCTTGCTCTTTATATACGCTTTTTTCCATTGTTTGCCACCATTGTAACTGGCAGAAGTTCCTTCACAAAACACGAGCACAACTTTTTCATCCTTAACATGAATTGAAACTGTGATGTTTTGTTTTATGCAGACTTTTAGCAATTTCTACATTTTATAATTGGGTCTAGGCGACAAACACAATTTGGGTCTTTTGGGTGTACGATTCACTTTAGTTAGAGCAACAAGTCAGAGCGTTTAATTTACAGTCAACTAAGTATTTTACAATTAAACTGCAATTTGATTTAAATATTTATAATATAAATCAGGAACCGAAACTGTTATGAGGAATATACAAAAAAATTACTTTTAGTAATTTCTTAAAGACTTTTACTTTATAAATTATGCTTAGTAATTATTTTTGATTAAAAAATAAAAATTATAAATAACTATTAATATTGATTTTTCTTATATAAATCAAAAATAATTATTTAATTTAATTTTTTTTTTATTTCAGGAAGATGATAACCTAATTTACATGTGTTGAAAATTTGGAATGCTTATATTGAGTATTAACAAAGATATTCCAAAAAGACTTTTATAAACAATTTCGAATTATTAAAGTCTTTAAAGACATATGTTTTCAATACAAAAACAATAGATATTTGAAACTTTATAAAGTTATTTGAAACTTTAATTTTATTTCCTCACAAATAAAAGTCTTTCGAGACTTTTTAATTTCAAATATAAGTTGATTGGCTGTTTGCAGAGATACTGTATTTACAAACAATTTGATGTATTTTAAACAAAAATCTCATTAGTCCTTATATGTGATTTTTTGAGTTGAAATTTTGATCAATAACAGTTATTTTCAGACCCTGATATAAATTTCATAACTTGCGATAATGTTTATTTTAAAGATTACGAACCAGCCTGAAGGCTTTCGCTGATATTAAATAAATAAAATTCATTTATTTATATTTTCAATAGATTCTAATCAACTCATTTCTCTTTTCATTGCAGCTTGAACTGAAAATGGACAACAGCCACTCGTATTTAAATGGTTTAAATCAAGTAGTTATTCCAAATATTAAGAGGTCTTTAATCATTGTAAGAGTTTCATCAGCTTTGGGTCAATTATGGTCAAGTGTGTGTGATTGAATTTAGCAAAATAAATATTATTAGAGCTGGAACTGTTTGGGTTTAAAAGTCCAATAAATACGAAGTGTATTAGAGACAATAGAAAAACTGCAAAGCGTTCACGAGAGACACTTGAAATCAAAATCAAAATCAAATTAAGCGAGAGCAATTGGGGCCGCTGAATTGCAAGGATCGCGGCTCAAAGTGCTCTGCGGATGCATTTCGTTTGGAAAGGGGCCCGACAAAGACACTACGGAGGGCTTACGGAGTGCATTGGCCCGTTTACGCAACAGAACGGGCCCCTCAATTCCAATTCCACAGCCGCCACCCACTCCACCGCCACCCGCCCACTCCCCGCTACCCAGCGATAGATATACAGCTACAGGCACCACTTCCAACAGCACCACCCACCAGTTGCCGCCCACTAGTCCACAGCATAAGCCAGCAAACGGAGGATCTGGAGGAGGAGGAAATAGACGAGGAGGCGGCAGACAACCAGCTACCGATGGCAACCACATCAATGGCCACCATGTGAGTGCAATTTAATCATTGTAACTTTGTAACTCCTGTGGCATGTATCTCGGCTTACAGCTTAATACCTGCAATTGCCATCAAATACTATATTTATATATTGCTCCCACTTTTAAGCTGTTTAGTAACTCAACTGCTGTATCAAAAAAATTAATTAAGCACGCTTATTGCAATTAAATTCATGCCAGCAATTTTTACAATTACAAAAAGTAAAGTAAATAACGCAATAATCATCTGCAAAGTCTTAGCACTGTGTGGTATTATAATTTCTACAAGTAAAGTGCAATTATTAAAGTACAACAGATATGAGTATTTTATGGTGCCCCAACAAGTATGCTATACAATTTTTGCTGAATTTAATGCACCAATAAATTTCAATTCCCACATGTCATCCAATTGTTTGAGAGTAATTCAATTTATACAATTTTAAATGTGCCAAAAAAATGTCATTATTTGATATTAAAAAGTAAGAAATTAAGTATTTCATTAGTCCATACATTTGCCTACTTTATTAGATGACTTGACAAATATAAAATTGCAGTTTCACTTTTCATCGTGAAAAGCAAAAAAAAGGTGGATTACTTGAAATGTGAAAAGTTGTATTTAAACTTGAGTTTCCTGGAAAGGGGACAAAAATGCTGAGCTATTTGAAATGTCAAGTAGTTTGGCGAATAAAACCTGAATTCCAACTTATTATTTGTACTCTTTTTATCTATTTATTTATTACATTGAAATTGTAGTGGCTGTCATGGGAGCCATACAAAATTCTATAGTAAAGTTTTGTAGTGGATTTTCAGTGCTCTGGTAATTTGATTTACGCAGAATGGCATTTAAATGGGCGGGGATATTGCGTATTGCGTATTGAGTGGGAAAAGCGGCAGAAACGAAAGCAATTTAATTGCTTAACAACATTTTACCATTAGACTTAATTGAATCGCTGTGCCAAATAATAATAACGATAGGTGTCAGAAGAATAAAACACTTCAGGTGAACTGAGAACTGAGAAGGTGAACTGTTGAACAGGTGAATATTAAACGCCAGACATAACATGTTAATGAATTTTAATGAGAAATAATAAGGATTACGTTCCAAGCTACCTTGCAATAGACAGACCACTTCAAAAAGGAACACTGGAGTGTAGAAGGGATCGAGGGGAATGAAGACAGGAGTTGATTGTGCAGTGACATGTTGGATATGCGACTTAATTAAGAGACACTGTGCGCCTTGCCACAATTTACCGCAACGCTGCCTTCAATGGCAGACAAACATCGGTTGCACGGAAACCAGAGAGAGAGAAAGGGAAAGAGAAAGGGAAACTCTCTCAAAGTTCTCATGTTAAAAGTGCCAAATGCAGAGTTGTTGTCAAGATGCCAGCAAAATGGAAACCTAAGAAATTCTGTTTGCCAACGTCGATGCATTCAACTTACACAACATTCACATACATACATACATACATACATATTTACTAACAATCATATGCAGATCGAACTATCTTCTTCGTCGTCTTCTTCTTCTTCTTCATGTTGTGGTTGTCCACAAAATTATGCTGGAATTTTTACTGAGTGCGTTTGGCTTCTTAACTTGAGTTTTATGAATAAAAGTTTAAATTCAAGTTCAATTTATAGAAAATATAACTACAATAATTGCTGAGATATATTTAAAATTAATGACAGATTTTAAATATTGAGTTTGTGAATTATTCTTGATTATATTCGATTATTTTATTAATTTTAACTTTCTTTCTTTAAAATAAATTTAATGATTGTTCCACAATGACAGAATTTAAATATTTAGCTTGTGAATTATTCATGCTTATATTTATTTATTTTATTTATTTTATTTATTTTATTTATTTTATTTATTTTATTTATTTTATTTATTTTATTTATTTTATTTATTTTATTTATTTTATTTATTTTATTTATTTTATTTATTTTATTTATTTTATTTATTTTATTTATTTTATTTATTTTATTTATTTTATTTATTTTATATATTTTATTTATTTTATGTATTTTATTTATTTTATTTATTTTATTTATTTTATTTATTTTATTTATTTTATTTATTTTATTTATTTTATTTATTTTATTTATTTTATTTATTTTATTTATTTTATTTATTCACTTATTATGTTGAGCAATAAAAAAATCTACAAAGGTGACCTTAAATTCTACAAATTGTCTACAAGATTCTGATATCTTAAATGTATCTAAATAATCTATTGAAATTTCTTTTGCATTTGGATTTAAATCCCCTGCTTACATGCAAATAAAATGCTTAAAAAGTCAAAATATTTCGACTGTTAAAGTTATTTACAATCTAAATGAAATTGTGGACAAATAAAAAGAAAGTCATGAATATTTGCTGTAAATTTATTGTTGTTCGTGTCACGTTCCCTCTGCAACGAGACATTGCCAAGTGGGGCAAATGGAATTGGATTTTGGAATTTGGTATTTTGTTCTTCTTGAAGGTTGAAAGAGAGAGAGATAAAGGCAGAAAGAGAGAGAGAGAGGGAGGCATAGATCTAATTTTAATTACTAGTGCAATAATACCTGCAGAGGCATTGGCTAAACGAGGAATCGATGAAATGTAATCTGATTAGCTAATCAGATTGAGTTGAAGTGATTTAATTGACTTGGGGCTGATTTTAATTATGCTAATTGAAGGCGCAGTCAATACACCAATGTGTCAATAACACTAAGTCAACTGACAATTGATTGGCTCATAAATCTGTCTGTGCATTATTTATGACTGTGCGACAATGCCAATAAACGTTGACAGTCGCCTTAAATAAGCGCCAATAACTGTTGTATTACTTGTCTCTTAACTTGAACTCGAACTCGAACTTGTACTTGTACTCACCCATCATCACCCCCAGGCGCTCTTTGAACCCAATTCCTTGGCGGCTGTAGTACAATTTGTTGCTCATGTGTCACGAGGATTCACCTTTGCACTAAATCACGGCGCAAGTAGCAACTGATCAAATAACATAAGCAAGTTATCTGCCGTAACTTAAATTGCCCTCTTCACGAAGGACCTTGAACGGCGTTGACAGCTCACTTTGATCCCGTTCCTGTTCCTTTTCCCTTACTCAACCTTCCATCAAAGTTGCTACACAGTCGTGTACCTCTTTGATTTATTTGATTGACGGCTGCAACACAAAGGCTGCGCGCACACTAGGAGCTGAAAGCGGAGCTTACAACTGAGCTTATCAGCTTGAAAAAAACAAACAAACTGCTTGTATGAGCGTGCGCACACTGAAAGCTGAGCTTATCTGTTAGTTTTGTTCTGAACTTTTCAGCTCGCCTATAAGCTCCGCTGTAAGCTCCGATTTCAGCTCGCAGTGTGCGCGCAGCCAAACTGCCGACATCGTTTCTCACCGTCCAAATCCCCCTCAATCTCTATCTCAATCTCAACTCGCATTCCTTACACAAAGAAGGGGCAAACTTCAGTAAGGACAAACTTTACTTGTACAAAAAATGTGTGGTTGCTTCTTTGACTGTTTGCTTAAGCAGCAGAATCAGGTAAAAAAAAATAATAATCGAGAGTGCCACAGAAATCGCTTTCGCTTGAATTTCACCTCAATTTCATTTCGCTGTCAATTCGCAGAATAATTTTACGCGAATTAAACTAGCGCTAAGTCCGCTGGCGTCCGATTCTGCCACCTCTTTCGATTTCGATTTTCGAAGTCAGGGGCAGCGATGTTAAATTTTTTAGTCCGAATTCCAAGTAAGGTACTGAAAATACAATATACATATATGGAACCACTTCTGTTTTTTTAAAATTAAGCATTCAAAGAATAGGTCTTTTGAGAAAAATCCTTTTACTTATTGTGCGATTTGTGAAAACATTTGTCACGAAGAGTTGCCAGACTAGTGGCAGACAGTCGCTAGAGTTGTCGAGTAACTTTTATTTTGTCAAAGTCAATTATTATATAAATGAATTAAAATAAGAACAAAATGAAAAGCTTCTTGTTCTGCAAGGAAAAACCTTAAAAAAGTTGCTAAACAAACCCATGGGTAATTTAATCTGAGAAGGTGTCAACCCTTAGCAGCCTAGTTCGAAAAGGTTGGTGAAATTGCTAAAAAAAAAAACATTAAATCATTCGAAGTTCTGTGACACCTCTGAAATTTCCGTGCGGAAATGCTTTCTGCGAAATTCTCAGGGGTGCCACAGAAATCGCTTTCGGTTGAATTTCACTTAAATTTCATACAAATTTCTACAAATTTATGTGAAATTAAAGCGAAAGCGATTTCTGTGGCACCCCTGCTGATTCGCTTGCGATTTCTGTGGCACGCCTGAATATCATGTACGAGTATCTCATACTTGAGCACTTATTATTCAGAAAAGTAAATATAGTGCAGACATGTTGCATTTTAATGATGGCTCTTCAAAAATTCAGTCCAAACATTTCTATCATCGCAATCAGCACAAGATTCCTGCTCAAATCTCTCCACTTGCTGGCACGAATATCCTTCTAAGCACTCCGCATTGAGTTCTCCGGAAATGGACGTGAATATTGACTGCTGTTTATCTTCCTGATGTCTGTCTGCTTTGGCATGTAAATGGACTCGTACTTTATAGTCATGAATTAAAATTGAATGGAATGTGTCTGATGTCTGATGTCTGGAGCATGATAATTGACAGCACATTAAATTGTAATGAATCAAATTGATTTTAGGCCGAGCCGCGTAATTTGTTACTGACTTAAAACGGAAATTGAATTCCATAAACTTTGGTCAAGGAGTGCAATTAGTGGGCTCCCTGGGCGGCAAGCTGGCCACGCCCTCAAGGCTTGTCCTGGTTTATTTTTTTATATACGGGCCAAGTTGACTAATGCCGGGCTAAAGTTGGCAGGAAACGGGGTCGATATCGATGCGTCAGCTGGGAGAAAACCCAAAGCCAAAAAAAAACTTTAACTGTATAGTTGGGAAAATGGAGTCTGAAGAAGGGGGGGGGGGGGGGGAGACATGTCAAAGCGGCTGTCGATGTTGTTTAAGTTGCTGTTGTTGTTGTTGTTGTTGCCGCTGCCTCTGCCGATGTTTCTTTTCGTTGTCATTCAAGTGTTTTAATCAATTCTGATTTAATTTTATGCCCAATTAAGTGTGAAAAGCGTTTGATGTTGCACACAGGCGTGGATGCCACGTCCTTCAGCTTTCCCTCCCCCCAGATCCTTCCTTTCCCCTGCCATTCCTTCCCGCTGTGTGCTCCGAAAGAGGCACGCAAGCGTGAGCATTGAATATTCCGCATATAAAGACCTTAACGAGATGTGGCAAACGATATGAATGAATGAATGCCACCAACTGGGCTACTACAAATGTACACTAATAAAAAAAAAGCAAACGTTTCTCAAATCAAAAATATTCTTCCTAAATATTTCTCTAATTTCTGAGAAAAAACACAAAAAAATATAAAAATACATGTACACTTATAAAAAGAACTGTTTCTTAAGGGGGTATTCAGTGTTGAATTTTAAAAACAATCTAAAAAAATGTACCCATATTTCCAAAGTTTAGAAATACAAGAATATGACATTAAAAGGATTTTTTGAAATTCCTTTTATTCTGGGGTGCCACAGAAATCGCTTACGCTTGAATTTCACTTAAATTTTATTCAAATTCACGTAAAAAGCGAAAGCGATTTCTCTGGCACCCCCGATTTCATGAGCTATAACCATTTTAGTGAAGTGGCATCGGTTCCGGTCCGACCGCTCTCAAAACTTTAAACGCTTTTTTCGCGAAACAACTTTTTTGGAGCTGGCGGTAAGGATATCTCGAGCTTTAAGTAACCGATTTACTACAAATTGTTTTCAAAGTGCCGCCATTTAAAAAAAAATGTTTTTTTAACTTATCCAAGGGTTATAAATACGATATATGTACATATACGATGTATAATAATTAAGAAATCCGTCTGTTTTTTATGTTTTATATCACTAGGAGGGTTGGAATAATGCACGCCAGGACACCCTTTTTTTTTGGAAACCCCTTTTTAACTGCTCATAACTTTGTCAGCTTTAAATTTTTTTTGTAGTAATAAAACATCAATAAACAAATGAAACAATAAACATATAATACAAAAAATTTATACTAAAAGTATTTTTTGTTTCCTTTGTACAGCGCTTCAAAACCCGGGCGAAATTCATGCCTCTACACTAGAATACCCCCTTAAAGAAATTAAGAATATTCTTCTTAGATATTCCTCTTTATTCTGAGATGAAAACACAAAATATCTAAATAATTGCTTTTACAACCCAGATGATCTGTCTATTTCTAAGATTATTTTCAGTGTCGATGCGACTCCCCTTGCTACGATTCGGTTGGCTGCCCTCGAACTCTCTTTATTATCAAAGCACACACACATTTACACTCGCTCGCTCGCACACTCACACAGCGAACACTCAATAGTCATTCACGCATCCACAATTAACTCACAATTAAATACATTTTAGGCCTTAGTCAGTAGTCATAGTTGTTGCTGTTTTTGTTGTTGCTGATTCGCCAACTGCTGCCAAGTATTTGCACCTCTCGCCTTTCACCTCTCAGCTCTCTCGCTTCAAGTAGCTGCTGCTCAATGTATCGTGTTCTTGTTGTTGTTGTTGTTGGCCTTTCTATTTAACATTGGTTCCACTCTCTTCTTATGACAGAACCGAACACTGCTGGCAAAGCATTATCGCATAAACTTTATCAACAGCAACAGCAACTTCAGCATCCACTTCAACCTCAAGAGCATCAGCTTGAACTTCAACTTCAACTCGAATTTGAACTTAACTCTGTCTATATGACAGCCGATCCCATCTCCCTATGTTTTTGGATATGTCTGCAGGTAAACTTAGCTACAACTAATAATACAATACATTTAAAAAACAATAAAGGACATTATTCAATAAGGAATAATCAAAAAATTGAGTTGGTTTCTCAAAAATAAATTCCTTTTTTTTGTGTTCTCCAAGAAGCGGTTGTAATTACACACTAGATGGCAGCAAAGTGACTTCAGCTTGTAAAAATAACTATGGACTTATGGCCAACTTTGTGGCGAAGAAAGTTTCGTGATTTGCGCCGAGGGTTTTGGCCCTAAGGGCGTGGTTCTTGGTATATATGAATGTGCTAGTGTTTGTACTCGGCAATTTTCTTGAAAATTTACGAGCCTTTCTTTGTCTTGGCTACTCACATGATTGTTATGGCTTCTAGGTGGGGCCACAGGGCCCCTTTAGTTGTTATGGCTTTCATCTGGAAAGTTTATTTAACATACGAAATAATAAGGCTTCTCTTGAATAAAGCTTCTTTTCAAACATTTTGTTAAAAAATATATTTCTATAGATTTAATAAAAATTGTGTACATAACTTATAACTACAAATACTGGGGTGCCACAGAAATCTATTTCACCTGAAAAATGACGTAAATTTCATACAAATGTACGTCAAATTCAGGTGAAAGAGATTTCTGTGGCACCCCAGATAATCTTTAAAATTTACTGAAAATATGCAGGGGTGCCACAGAAATCGCTTTCGCTGGAATTTTACTTAAATTTCTTACAATTTTAAGTGGAATTCAAGCGAAAGCGATTTCTATGAAAATTTACTTAAATTTCATACAATTTTAAGTGAAATTCAAGCGAAAGCGATTTTTATGGCACCCCTAATGATCTTTTTTCTTTCGATTTCCATTACAATTGCAGCTTGATGCTGTTTAAGACCTCAACAATTAGTTTTCAAACTTTCGCATTATTCCTTACATATTTATTCAAGGTACAATTTTTTTGATAGATTTAGATACATACATAAATTTCGTTATACATGCTTGTAAATTTGGGGTGTTGGAGATTGTCGTAAGGCTTGTACAACTCGAGACTTGGGCTTAATTAAAACAAGCGCCCATTATTATTTGGTCGATGTTTTTTGTGTTGCGTGTTTCTTTCTTTCTGTTTTGTTGTTGGATTATATTATATATAATAATTGTGTGTATTTGAGGTGTGTATATATTTACGTATATGCATGTAGTTCACAGCTTAGGTCAGCTACTTAATATTTATGTAATTGATCTGTTTTAAATACTTTTGTTATTCTCACTTTTCTCTATTCAAATGTGTATTGTGTACACTTTGAATTTGCCATTCGTAATGTAACAATATTTATCACTTTCTTATGTTCTTATGTTCTTGTGTTCGTCGTGTTGCTGATGTGGATGAACAGTTTGGGATTGCAAACAAAACTACAAACTAATCTTAACATTTAACTGTTAACTATATTTATCACTGGCGCTGTCACTGGTATGATCACGAATCACGAATCACGAATCACGATCATGATCATGATCGTATTCAGTGCAGCGCTCAGAGGGACAGCCACTTTTTAAGACCACTGCCTACTAATTGTCGAACATACACACATCGTCACTCGTCTCGTGTCACCCTGTGTTACAAATTTTGATAGCATGTGAAAAATTTTTAAGGCTTTCCTTTATATATGTTTGGCTTTCATTATTATAATTATTTTTTTTTTTTGGAATTTTTTTATCTTTCAAAAATAATTGAAATGAGCCTTAAAAATTAAAACGCTAGCACTATTCATGAGCCAAATCGACCAGCGTTTTCAATTAGTAGGCAGGGCAGTGGACACACGTCCCAAAGTTATTTACTATCTTTTGTTTTCACTGATATCAAAAAGTTCGAGTATGAAAATTGAACTAAAAACGAATTCCTTTTTTAGTTGCGTTGCGCTTACGTCGAGTAACGAAAGACATCCGATCTGAAGTCTATATCTTATGAGTGAGGTATTTTTCACAGTATTGATCAGGATTTTAGGATATCTTTGCCGTTTCTCACGCCTTTTTGCGAGCCTCATTTTTTTTTGTTGTTTGATTCATTTTTTTTTTCTGTGGTTTATCCAATTTTTACTGATTATCCCTCTCCAAACGGTCCCTTAAAACTGCATTTGGATCTGTCTGTATGTGTATTTAAATGTGTCCAGGAAGTGTGTGCGGTTTAGGTGTTTAGGGTTTAGGCCAAGTTAATACACAATCAGCAGGTTGTTCTCGTTGAATCCAGCCGAGTGTCCGGCATTGCGCACTATGAAATTGGATCCATCGAAGTGCATGCGCTTCTCATTGCGACTGCAGAGGAATATTCACAATATATTAATAGAAAATAAAAATAGAATTAGAAAAAAAAAGCCAGTAATTACCGCAAAAACAGGTGCGAAGTCTTGCCCAACGAGGCGGTGCAATGAATGCCCAGAGTGGTCAGTGTAACGGATCCATTTCCAGGGCTGGTGCGAATCAGTCCCTTGTTGTGCTGACGAGTCACCTTGACCAGGCCATCGGCGGCCTGGATGATGCGAAAACCATTGATGTCGTACATCTCGGTGCCGTCATCGGCGCAGCTGTACGAGGACTTGGCAATCACCTCCTGTGCATCCGGCACGAAGGAGGGACCGTGACGTGAGTCGCTGCAGAGAAAAATTAAATTAACAAAAAGTTATGGAAAAACTGGATGATTCCCTATCAGAATTTGGACCAAGAACACCAAAAAGGGGGCAAAAATGGTATTCAAAAATAGGAAAAATGTAATAAGGAAAACAAAATTAGAAAGAAATTTTGAGAATATAAATTGAGTTGCCAAAAATTAGATAAAACCATGCCTTTTAAATAATGATTAGTAATCATAATCATAATTAGATTATTTTTGTTCAAAAGTCGAACTAATGATTAAATTACGATTATTTTCGGTTTTGCCGAATTATTTAATGATTACGATTACAAAAAATCAGAAATAATCGTAAAATTTTACAATTATTCAAAAATAATCAAAAATTCTTTTAGAGTATTCCGATTATTTTTTATTTTTACTGATTATTTTGGCTACTTTGATTGTGAAAATTTAAAATAATTTGATTTTTACTAAGTAGTCATAAATAATCAGAAATAATCAAAACTAATCAGAAATAATCAGAAAAAAATCAAAAATAGTCAGAATACTCAAAAAGATAATTTTTTAGCTTTTTTTTTCTGATTATTTTTGAATAAGTTGTAATAATTTGAGATTATTTTTGCATGTTTTGTAATCGTCATCATTATATAATTACAAATTTTTAACTGTGAATTTTTACTTTTTCTTTTTAGCATTTAGTGATATGCATTTATTCACTTTGAATTTAGACTAAGCGTTTGAAAATTATCGTTTTTCGCTTTATGGGACTTTAACTCATTAACTCAAAGTGATATCAATCGCTGAATATCGCCGAAATGATATTAGAGCAGTTTAAAGAAATTCAATTCCGTCAAATCTTATCGAAAGTGCAATTCGGAACAGACCTGATTATAGCCCTTTTTAAATGATATTAATGACGTTTTTTTTTCCTAGTTTTTGCTTTTCTATTTTAGGTTTTTTTAGTGATACTATTTGTATTTTGTAGTAGTTCTTAAAATAATATTGGGAACTCGTAGGAGATTTAAGCATTTAAATACAAGCCACTCACTCATAAAACACTGCCAGAGTGTAATCCTTTGTCAGGTCAGTGAAAGTGTCGGTTGTGGTGCGTGTTCCAGCGGTGTCCACCAGATAGATCAGGGCGCAGGATTCGCTAGTGAAGCTCACGCCCTTGTACCACATTTTGGCGTAACGCCTGGAATAGCCAAAGAATTCACATTTTATAGCACAACACGATTCGCATCCTGAATACTCAAACTATCGATTAATCAGCTAATCAGACAATTCAATGGTTATCGATGCTATCAAGCTTTAGACCAGCGGTGGGCACGCAGTGGCTCCGGGAGCAGCGACTGCTCCCAGCTTAGGTAGACTCTAATAGGGTTGTTGTTGATGTTGTGCCCACCGCTGCTTTAGACAGCTCAAGGATATGGATTACAATTTTAAAGAATGATAATTTCTGCTCGTTTTGACTTACACAAAGTTGTTGGTTTTCATGCCGTCATAAGTGACGATTTCCACCTTGGAGCCGCTCTGCAGGATGCGTCCATTGGGATGGATGAGGGCCGAGTTGGTGCCGTTGCGCGACAATGAGACGGCCACCATGCTGCGTTGGTTCAGGACGCGCACAGCCTTGTCCAGAGTCATGTCAATGCTGCAGGGTTAGATCGGAGACATGACAGATAGCTGAGAGATGCATTTGAGTATGAGATATATTTACCGGACGCCTTCGCGTAAGCGCAGCTGAATTGTGCCGTTGGACATGGCGATCGGACCGGATCCGGGACAGGGCGGTGGTGGCGGTGGGCTGTTCTCGAACTCAAAGGTGCGCGAGCTGACGCGTCCCAGGGCATGAGGTGGTGGCGGCATGGGCGACGGATACTGCTGCGTGTGGTGCATTTGGGGTTGAGGTGGTGGCTAAAAAAATTGAACTAAATTTAATTGAGTTTACTTAAGTGGTTTGAGATAGAGCTTACCGGACAATAGGCGCCGCCAGTCTCAAACCCAAAGGGCGTGGCATAGCGAGCAGTTAGCGATTTGGTGCCATGGACAATGGGCTCCAGGTCGGGTGCGATCGCCGTGAGCAGCGGCTGGGAGTGGTGCATGGCCAGGCCAATGCCCCGGTACGATGCAGCGCCACCACTGGCGTTGGTTTGGCTGGAACACTCCTTGGCCAGCACGGCGGTGTTGGTTCCCACACTGGCACTGCCGCTGTTCAGCGACATGCTGCTCATCCGCGATGATAGCGAAGCAGCTGTTCCAGACAAGCGCATCGACGACTGCTGCAAACACGAGTTGCGCAAAGCAAAAAAACAACAAAAAGAAAATGATTAAAATTATAGCAAATTAATATTTGGAGTATCCTCAGAAGATAACATAAATTTGCACTCTTGAAAATGATTAATAACTATGAAATTAAAAGTAACCAAAATGATAATTATAAACAACTATTGCGAATCCAGTAAAGAGAAAACTTAAAGTGGCGTTCAAAAACACGGCTGACACTCCCCGAAACTCTAATGGAAATATTAAATAATTGAGAAATTACTAAGACGGAGACTTGTGGCAACAATAATAAAAAAATATTAATATAAATAATATTGAGGTAGCAATATTAATTCAAATGATTCAAATTTAAATGAAAAAAAAACCTACCACAACATTTCAATTGCAGCCTACAACTGCACTTCAGACTTTATGCTAACAATTATTTGCATGTTAGGAAATTAAAGATTCGAAACTTATTTAGGTAAAGATTCCTTCAAAGACATTCATATTATTGCACTTTAGATTTGTATACATTCAAAAAATTATTAATAAGATTTGTATACATTCTAAAAATTATTAATAAGATTTGTATACATTCTAATAAATATTAATATAGGCATTTCCACAGAAATGTCAACCGACGCCAAAAACGTAAAATTAATCCAAAATTCATTTCTTTTAAAATGTTCTTTCAAAAATGTATTTATGTTATTAATTTAAGCAATATAGGCTAGAAGAAATTCAATAGGATGAACATATCGATTTTACTTTGTAATAGATTAACTTTTTCTAAATTTTCTTAAAATTTGACTTCCAAAATGGACTGATTGTATTCTATGGATTACACTAAGTAAGATAGTAATATTGTAGCATAAACCATTTTAAGACATTTCAGTTTAATTTAAAACAAGTTTTTTAAGCTGTTTTGGATGTATAATTTAAAAAAAAAGAGAGACAGAAACAATATTTTTTTTAACTTTTTAACAATCCTAATAACGTCTATTTTAAACCCTTTTCCCAACTTTTCACACAAAAAGTGTCCTTTTTTAATTTTCAAAATATCATAAAAAATACCAGCGAAAAGAGAATTCTTTCAAGATTTTTGTTTGCATTAAAATATTGTTTTTTTTAAATCGAGGATAAAAGTTATAAAAAAAGACGCTCACAAAAATTCGAAATTTTCAATGGGTACTTAATGGGTTAAGAAAATTTTTGCATCATTCAAACGGAAGTTAAACGACCTTTCCATATATATTCTTTTCTTGACTTACAATAGCTGTTAAAGTAAAAAAAGGTTGTACGCATAGTTTTTCTGGATTTCGCCCTTTGTCGCAATGAAATAATGTTTTGGCATATGTTTTTTTTTCACTTTGAATGCGTACAAATGTCTTATTTGACATTGAAGAATTAATTCTTCAAAGACAATTATATTATTGCACTTCAAATTTGCACAATATACATTCTAAAAACTATTAATATTTTTTTAATTAATAGTAATTTAAGGTTTCTGAATATATTTGTGTAGACTCCCTCAAAGAGTATCTAACTTGATTAGTGACACACGCACACAAACACATACACACTCTCTCTCTCTCTCTCTCTCTCTCTCTGTCTTTTTCTCTCTGACACTGACACTTTGCAAATGACACTTGAGTTGTTGTTGTTTTCGGTTGGTTGCACCTACCGGCGATGGGTTGTTGTTGGTGTACACGGAGCGTTGGCGGACGCCATTCGGAGCCTTGGTGGGCGATCGCAAGATGTTGTTGATCTTGTCGTTCATCTGGGCGCGCGACAGAAAGTCCTCGGCATTGAAGATGCCCACGCGTCCACTCTTGGGGGTCACGAGGACCTCCGGCTGCGGTTGCTTCTGATTCGATTCATCGCACGTGGCCGTGAGCTGGCACTGCACCTCCTTGGTGTTGGGCTTGGTAACTGGAACCATTGCGTCTCCTTCTCTTTCTGTCTCTCGTCTGTGTCTTCTTGTGGCTAACAATTACAGTTGCAGTTGCAGTTGCAGTTACCGTTGGAACAACCTGCGCGCGGGGATGGGAATGCGAAAAACCAAAGATTGCTCGACACAACGACTCAAAGAGAGGAATTTAATTTTTACTTTTTTTTATTTTCTACTTTCAAGAGCTCTGCTCACTGCGAAAATTTGTGAAAGAATGACTTGCCACAACTTGTGTCCTTAAGCAAGTCATCTCGCTTTCCATTCAGTCATTGACGTCGCCTACTTTGCTGTTCTGTTTGTTTATAAACGAATGCTCCCCAAAAAGATGTGTTGGAAAACGCGCAATTATCGTGCAGCAATTACTGTATTTAAAATTGGTTTGCAAATTTATTAATATAGATATTAAATATAGCTAGATATAAAATATAATAACTGAAATGAGTTTGCCAAGTCACAACAGAAATACTTGAATTTTCTCTGATTTGCTTTTCAATACTTATTCAATCAAACATTTGAGCATATTGCAGCACTGTAAGCTGTCAGAATTCACAATTGGTTCAGCGTTGCCAGCCAACGGGCAGTGTTGCCAACTCTTCGGGACATGAAAAAGCCAAAATAGCCTTAGAAAAAAGCTGAAAATAGCTAAACACAATTTGTTCATAGCTTAAAAAAACGCTAGAGTAGTAAAACGATAGTTTTTCGATTGATTTAATCTCAGTGTTTTTTCCCGAATAGGTTTGAGTGAGTGCACAACAACAATTGCTTATAAACAAAGTGAGCCATCTGAGCAGCAGCTGATCTTTTGTTCATAAGATATGAATAATTTTATCAATATTGCCCTCATTCTCCTAATATGTTTTATGCACTAGTGCGCGAATTCCGGTAAACGTTTGGTGATTTGCTTAAATTGCATATATTTTAAACGCTAACGTATAAATCAAGTTGACGGAACTTGACACCTATTACGCTCGGGTGTCCACAGACTGATTAATATATTTGAGCTGTTCAGTGAAATAACAGACTGAGCAGCACTGCTGACAGGCCCAGCGAAACATTAGACTGTTTAGAGTTTCGCTAGGCATACTGGAGATAAATGTCTGGCATACAAGTGAAAACGATGGAGACTAATTAAATTTGGTCAACAACGATGCCGATATTGGTAGATTATAGTCAAGTACGAAGCTAAATGGTTTTTATTGATATATTCGTAGATTTACAATGCAAACAAACACCAAATGGTGACATCACTCATTAGAAGTTCAAAATCGATGGGTGCACCCAACACGCGCTGTGGTTGCGGGGCATCGCATATTTTTCTCTATAAACTTTAATTTGCCATTTTTCACTGCCTATTCTGCTCCTCTTTCATCCAAATCAGCTGTGAACAGCATGACTTCAAATTTAAAATCAAACCGCCAGCTGATCGCATACGTGTTACCGGACTCAACTATTATTGTTATTTTTCCGTGTTGCATTTGGCAACACTAGGGCTTACGCTCGTCGACAGCTACAATATTGAGCACTTCACGCCGCGTAAAATTTAGTTAGCTTGCGTACTAAGCTTAATCCTAAAACGCAACCCTGGCATAAAGTATTGATTGCCCCCAGAATCCTTAGTAGGAATTGACTCCAATCTTAAATCTTTGTAGTGCTTGTCGATGTATTTGTGCCATTTCACGAATGCGAATTTTGTTATTTTTAGGTATTTAATTGTGCCCCTTTATTTAGGCATTTACAAAAAAATCTGAACAAAAGCATTTCAACAAACTAAAATTATTTTTGAAGCAGCTAGAATTCCCGCTGACCGCTGCTTTGCAAATTTTTCTAGCAAATGGCCTTTGAAAACCAGCCAGATTTGACGGGAAAAAGCGACTCTGGCAGCACTGACAATTGGTTCAGCGTTGCCAACCAACGGGGCAAACTTATAGTGTGGCGCTGCCAACTTAATTGAATTGAAGAGCAGCTTAAAATGTGAAAAAAAAAGTGGAAAGCCAAGCAAAGAATGAAATTATATGCTAAAAAGCAGAGAAGATTGTGTTTTGCTTGCGCTTTGTGCTTTTTAAATGCGCTGGCAATAAAGCAGCTCAGAAATAAAGCTGTGGAACATTGAAATTTCAAATTTGCTGGAGCAAAGCACTTTATTTTACTTTATTACCGTACATTATTACGGGTACGAGTATCTGTTAGTTATCAGAAAGTGCTATTTAAGTCTTTGGCATTAGCGAGAGATTTGTGCTTGTTTTTGAGTTTAATGGACTTGGCCATAATGCGTCCTTGCCCGTGGCGAATTCATCATTAGTTGTGATGCCAAAATTGACAAATTGCTTCAATTGGCAACGCGGCATATTCATGGTTGGCCTCTTGGCCAAGAACAGGGTTGGTTTAGGCCACTTCCGTGACAAGCGCAAGTGTTCAATGCAAATTGGCCAAGACAGAGCGACGTCAATTAGCCACAGACAACAATTCAGTCTCCTTCAAGTTGTTTATCTAACTTTGGATGAGGTTAGACACCCCTGACTGACAATTGTCGCCATCATTTTGGCCAATTGCAATTGTCATCGAATTGTTTTTGGCTCTGACAAGCTGCTTCTATTGCCGTTGATTTATTGTGTTTTGGCCTGGCTAATGGGCGCATTGACTCCTTGCAACGTTTGGCCATCGGCCCACGCCTAAAATCCGACTAATTATTCGCAATTCATTTATTTTTGCCAAGACTTTCAGTTTCGTTTCCATATCTTTTCACTTGTCAGCATAGAAAATTGTCTTTTTTTTATATGTAAAATATGTAAAATATTTTATATTTTTAGTTGTGCTGCTCATTAAAATGCTGTTGCAATTTAAGTTGTTGCCTCCCACGCTTTGCATTGACTCAGTTAAAAGAATCTTTAAATAAATGAAATTGTGATTCGTATTCTGCAATATGCAACAGAGAAATATGTACATACAGTGAACCACGAATGTCTTCATACAGCATAAATTTGTAAAATTTGCTTATAATAAAGATGTTTTGATGCGGTTTTCTTATATTAATCTTTTATTCACTTAAATCCCGTTCTAGTGATGCAAAAATTTCTTTAACCCATTAAGTACCCATCGAATATTTTGAATTTTAAAAATAGTCAATTTTTAACTTTTTTCCTCGATTTTTTCCAAAAATTCAAAAATTTTTGACTGCAAAAGAAAATTTGCAAAAATATTTTTGCTAGTATTTTTTATAATTTTTTGAAAATTCTAAAAATTACGATTTTAACCCCTTTTTCCTACTTTTCACACAAATAGTGCCTTTTTTGCAGTTTTCAAAAAATTATAAAAAATACTAGCAAAAATATTTTTGAAAATTTTCTTTTGCAGTTACTCTTAGAATTGTTCCAAGAATTTTTTTGCATTAAAATATTTTTTGTGAAAAATCGAGGAAAAAAAGTTGAAAAAGTAGACTTTTGCAAAAATCCAAAGTATTCCATGGGTACTCAATGGGTTAAGTATTTTGCATCATTCGAACGAAAATTAAATGACCTTTCCAAATATATATAATAAGTTAATATTATCTTATTTAAAGTCAAAATATTACATTTTAAAGGGTGTGCAAAGAATTAGTTGACAAACTGTATGTATATGGGGGACAATCTATACACAGTAAAACACGGAAATTCATATGAGAAAAAATCAATGTTTTTTTTTTGTGCGTTTTCCGAAACAAATTGGATAACCTTCTTTTGCAGACAACAAACATAGTACATATAGTTTTAGGTAAATACAATTTGTTGACTGCCTTTTTGGGTTTTGGGTTTTTGGGTCGACTTTCGTTTTAGTTTTAATTACTCGTACATTGTTGCTGGCACAACTGTGCGCACATTTTTAATTAACTCGCCACAATGTGCAGAGAGTGCACTTTGCCCACAATGCACACAAACAAAGTATTTCAATATTTGCCAGTGTCACATAGAAATGCTATGACATCAACAGAACAGGATGTCTGTTGTCATAAGGCATAAATAGCTTTGTTTGCTGCGATTCATATGTAACATATTCGTATGAACCAACTGGACGAGGCAACAACTATTGTGCCAAAAGTATATTAACTCTGATACAAAGATTTAACAACAAACGACAGTTTGAATGTATAGAATAAATGCAATTAAGATCGTATTTAGATAAAGAATCGTTTATTTAGTCACAAATTTACACCTGCATATTATATTATGATACGTAACAAGAAACTTTATGCCAGCGGTGGGCACGAAATTAGAGTCTACGTAAGTTGGGAGCAGCCGCTGCTCCCGGAGCCACTGTGTGCCCACCACTGCTTTTTTCAATTGTAATTCAAATATATTATTCAACAATCAATAAAAACGTGAAATGGTTGAGCAATGACTGCTATTTACAGGGTATCTGCTATTTTACATTTGCATTTTCTTAGTTTTGCTTGCTCGTAATAAGGCGAATGAAAAGCAAACCACCAAATTGTGCAACAGCTCGGAAAATAGCGCAGTTGGAAAGTGAGAAAAGCCAGAAAAACAAGAGAAACTATTTTCGTGGCGACAAAATTTATAGTCATGTCAATGAACTGTGCACTGTGCATTGCCTCACATCGAATGGAGGAGATGCTAAGCAGGCAGATTCATGGTACGAATATACTCGTAATATTGGAATCCATAGAACAAAAAATATAGTGGATATGTTTGCTGACGTCAGATGCGGCTGCTGAGGGAAGCACTCAGATTGAAAGCCAAGTTGTGGCATAATTGAAACTGAAAATGTCTTGGGCTACTTTAAAGCCATTTTTAATATTTTTTTATTTTTTTTCGTATGCAATTTGCGTTAAAAACAATTAACAGAGACGCCACCGAAGTCCGACACATGCTTTTGTTGTGGGCAATCTGAAATTAATTGGTTGTCAACATCATCAGCAGCGAGTTAATAATACATATGAATACACTCGTACTTGTGTACTGTGTATATGAATACTTGAATAAATAATTATGTGCATACTCGTATATATAGGGTAGGTCCATTCATAAGCATCTTTGTTGGCAATCAATGCATTAAACTCATACTTACATCCGCAATACACTTAATTTAATACTCAATTATATGAACTCGTTCTATTGTATTAAATTCTTGAATATATTCCCTATCAATTCAAACTTATTCTGAAATTTCAGCAGCCTATTGAAATTCCTGGCATTCTTTCCAGTCAGACATTGTCACTCAGTTTTCAGTTTGGCGGGCATTATAAATCGCATAAAGCTCATGAATTTTGAGTGACTTTTGTTTACACAAGCGTCCGAACAAATCCCTCAACTTTGGGGCTTGTCGGTTTGTCAAATGATTCACTGGGATTTCCTGGAAGTGCCCCACAACGTTCAGTTCCGCCCAGACCAACGGACTGCGTTCGAATCTGTATCTGTATCTGAATTTGAATATGAATCTGTTGAATCATTAAAATAGCGCAAAAGTGTGCCCAAGTGCGATATATATTACGTATACGTAAATAGGTGGACGCCAGTTTATCTTTTGTAGGTTTGACGTCATCAACTGGCAACGTTTGCCAAATGTTCACAGTGGCGCCCTCATTCGGCACATGGATCTCTTTCCCGCCCCCCTTGCTGCTATGTGACGACGCCTCTGTGCTAGCGAAAGGTGTGCTAAGAGTTGGAGGAGGAGGAGGAGCAGATCTTTCGTAAGATTTAATGTCTGCTGGCGCACTGCCCGTTTTGTCAAACCAAATTTTATGCTTCATTTAAGCGGCAAACATCTGAAGTGACGTTGTCGTATCGACTTTGATTTTCACTTTTTTATTTCAATTTAAATAGGCCAAAGTATTCATCAATAATTATTACACTAAACACTAAATATAAATAAATGTTTGTGTTTCTTTCACATAAATTTAAAATCGACTTTTTGCTGTTCCATCTGTAAGCTGTCTAATTATCTTACAAAGGTCGAAAACGATGAATGTGTTTAAAAATACGCAAAGCAATCAATTAAAACAAATCCTTCAGACTTCACAGCATATAGTTCCAAAGAAAATTCAATTTAAAGAAAAGTACTTTCAAGGGTATATTATGTACATGTATTATATTCATAGCTGTTAAATTAAATTAATTAATTATTTTTGGAAATAATCGTAATGACTATATAATTCACTGTTGAAAAATTATATATAATTATATAATGATTACGATAACAAAAAATAAGAAATAATCTAAAATTATTACAATTATTCAAAAAGAATCTGAAAAAAAAAAAAATAAAAAACAATAAAAAATAATCTTTTTGATTATTTCGGATTATTTTTGATTTTTTCTGATTGTTTTGGCTTATTATGATTGTGAAAATTTAAAATAAAATGATTTTTACTAAATAGTCATAAATAATCAGAAATAATAAAAAATAATCAAAAATAATCAGAAATAATCGAAAAAAAATCAAAAATAATCCGAATACTCAAAAAGATTTTTTAGATTATTATTGCTTATTTCAAATGATTTTTGAATAATTGTAATAATTTTAGATTATTTATGACTATTTAGTAAAAATCATATTATTTTAAATTTTTACAATCAAAGTAGCTGAAATAATAAAAAAAAACAAAAATAATAATAATAATTGCTATTATTATTATTCAATTATGTATTTTTACAAATTGACTAAAAGTCTGTCTCTGTCATATTTTACAATTGATATTATAGTTTATTTATAAACAATTTTGCTCTATAAAAGCTCTAATAATTTCTCATTTGATTAGATTTAATATGTAATGAATTGAATTTGTTTATGACACTCAAAGTACTTTGATATTTATTGGTTCTATTTCACCTGTCTTGACTTTTTGGAGCACATTTGCAGACGTGCCTCTTGGGTCTACATTGTTTTCAGCCCACGCCCACAATTGCTTCGTTCCAGTTCCCCAGAGGCGTCGCTGAGGGGCAGGGAGGGATGGTGATGGGGAGGGGGCGACGTTTTGTCTGTTCGGTTCGGTCGTGTTCTGTTCTGCTTTGCAAAGGCATAAATCACGCGACTTTTAGTCGAATGTTCCGCCTTCTTTGACTTTGCCTTTATCTTTTGTTGTTGCTCGACTTTTAATATTTCTTATATTATTTTGGTACATCTTTTTTTATTCTCTTTAAATTTATAACACATGCACTGCGATTGTGCAATTTGCGAGCTGTCTTCCCGCTTTTCATATTTTCATTTTTTTTTTCGCGAATTTCCCTTTTTTGTCTTTTTTTGGCAAATGGGCAACAATAAATTGCATTTATTTTTAACGCGGGCGAGACAAAAGTGGAGGGCAGAGGAGAAACAGACAAGGTGCTCGGCGTTTGTGTTTATTAACAACGTCTTTGGGTGTGTGCAATAATAATGACTATGACTTCATATACATATTATACACAACCAAGGAGGGGGCAACAAAGTCAAAGCAGGGAGAGCGACAAAATGGCTGCATAGTTTCCGGTTGCGATGACGCTTTGTGTCGGGAATCGGCAAGAGGGAGAAGGAAGATCGGGAGACAACGACAACGACTGAGTCGCAGAGGAATTCGAATTGCGCTCCGGACTGACGGCAAGTTCAATGCACTGCCAGCAAGCAGCAAATTCCATTGGGGCCAGCCATTGTTATGCCAATTGGGCATTAAACAGAGCCAACTATTGTCAGTCTGTCTGTCTGTCTAGCTCCCCCTCCCCTCCCCCCTACCCACTCTCCTCACTGTCCCGTCTTCATGCCGCAGGACCACAAATTGCGGTCGTCAATGGATGAGTTTAGTGCACGCAGCGACAACTAAATGGAAATAATGTCGACGCAGCCATTGAACGTCCGCTCCGATCCCGCTGCCCGCTCCCTGCTCTTCAAATATGTCTCGACATTCAGTCGCGCAGTCATTTATATCTGAGCAAAAGACAAACGAAGTAAATTTATAATGTGGCACACACACCTTACAGCGAAAGTCGAATCACGCCCCCAACCTCCCCCTCATTTAAAGGGGGCTGGACTGTACCGAAAATAAATAACTCGTACATCAGTTCAACAATTGCTGTCCCATATTTTTGTATACGTTACTTTATATACTGAACCCCAAGAAATTGAAGGGGTATATGAAGTATGGTTTTCATACTTTTTCTAGGCACTTTTTCAAAAACTCATTTGGGGAATTTCAATAATATCATCGAACGACTTCAAATTTCATACAGACTTAAAAGAAAGAAACCTTCAAATTTTTAAAAATTTACATATTTATTAAATTGAGAAATTAAAGTAATGTTTCGAAAAAAACTTTTGAAATTAAGGGAAACCTTACTGTAAAAATTCTCTGACCAAGTTTTAATAGTAGATGCCAGTGGTTTTCTTGAGGAATGTCAATTTTATCATCGAATGACTTCTAATTTTATTGTCCATCAAAATATTCATCATCTGAAAAATTCAAATTTTTTTCAAACATTTTTATTTTTTCCATGCTTACTTCTTGACAGTTTTAAAATAAGGGACGTTAATTTAATCATCGAATGACTTCTAATTTTATTCTCCATCAAAATATTCATCATCTGAAAAACTCAAATTTACTCCAAAAATGTTCACTTTTCCATACTTACCCAAAAAATTCGACATGCCATAACTTTGTCAAAACTTAACTGATTTCCTTGCGGAATGTTTATTTTATCATTGGTTGACTTCTATTTTCGCTCTACATCAAAATATTCTTCATCGGGAAATTTTTTATTTTATTTTAAAATGTTCACTTTTTCCATACTAACCTCTTGACAGTTTTAAAAAATTCGACCTTCCATAACTTTGTCAATACTCAACCGATTTTCTTCCGGAATGTCAGTTTCATCATTGATTGAATTCTAATTTTATTTTCCCAATTTGATTCTGATTCAAAATATCCATTGTCTTAAAAGATTAATTTTTTCCAAAAACTCTCCACTTTTTCAAAATTTATAAATTTTTCAGTTAGTTCATTTTCTTTTTAATTAAATTCAATCAAAATTAGAAACAAGCTCTAGAAACATTCCTACTCAGACCAACTTTTAGTAGTAGATGCCAGTAGTGTCCTTGATCCAGTCGAGGTAGCTGGTAACCCGTGAGAAGCCAGCCGGATCTCCGTACTCACAGCCGTAGATGGAGGAGAAGGAGGTGATGCCCACCAGTTTGCCCGTGCTGAGGAGCACCAACGGCCCGCCGGAGTCGCCGCTGCAGGTGGTCTTCTTGTTGGTCGTGGCCACGCAGATGACCTTGCTGGACGCGGTCACGTCGCCATAGATCTGCTCGCAGGCCTCCACGGAGATGATGTCGAGTGTGGTGTACTGCAGCGAGCTCGAGGTTTCGTAGACCCACTGCGAGGTGTAGCCCCAGCCAGAGGCGACTGCCTGCTGACCTGCATAGCTGGAGTATCTGCTCGACATGGCGGGCAGCTCAATCTTGTTGTAGTAGAAGTTGAACTCCAGCACTGGCGTATTAATCAGGGCTATGTCATGGGTGAGCGGGCGGAGTGAATACTCCGGATGCTCTATGAACTTCGATTTGGGCACATACTGATAGAGCTTCGCTGAATGCCGCTCCGTGGAGCCGTAAAAGACGAGCACACCGGACGCACTGCAGCAAAGAATTTCATTAATAATCAATAACTAATAAGTTCCATTCAATAACCAATAAGTTTACTTACTCCGCTGTACAATGGGCGGCAGTTAGCAGCCACTCGGTGCCGATGATGACACCGCCACAGAAATAGTTCTCGCCGCTGCTGAGACTCGTCAGACTCAGTCCCACCTGGTAGGGGAATTGACCCGCGGCAGCAGCCTGTCCATTTATGATGCGTCCCTCTGCGCTGCGAACTTCCCGATTGCCCAAGGCAGAGAAGGCGTTTACTGTGGCGAAGGCTAATAAAAGTAATCCAAACACTTTCATATTGATCACTGATCGATCGCAGAGCGAATGAATCGTCATTCAATCGTACAGCACTTTTAATGGCATCCCAATCAGCCCAGTTTCAATTTCAGCTATCAGCCTTAAGTACTTAAGTATTCTATCTAAGCATGAACAGATACTTGCTTACTTATCAGTACCGGACACAGTTTGGCAAACGCTTCAACTTAACGACCAACCAAAAACAAATTAAGTATCTTCCAAGAATACACCCACCAAACAGTTAATTAAATGCACTCGATGCTGAAATGCTGAAAATACAGCAACAAGTTCTTCAATTGAGCGATAAGAACTGATTAAACACTTGTGGCCATAACTTTTACGTGAGATACTTCGACACATCTGCGGATTGTAAAAGTCTGCACTGATAACAAAAAAAAAAAACAAAATTTTTAAGATCTTTCTTCAACAAATGCATCATGAACTAAATATTGGAAAATTAAGAAAACACATTTCGTTTGCATATTTGTGTTTCTTTATATAAATTTTACTTCAAAATAGTCTTAATAAAGTTAACAAAATTTTATGACAAACATACCATACAAACCATACCTGTTAAACAATGATTAGTAATCATAATTAGTAATTAGAATATTTTTGTTTAAAAAGTCGAACTAATAATTTAATTATGATTATTTTCGATCTTGCCCAAATATTTAATGATTACGATTACAAAAAATCAAAAATAATATAAATAATAATATATATAAAAAATAATTAAAACAAATCAAAAACATTCTTTTTTAATATTTCGGATTATTTTTGATTTTTTCTGATTATTTTTGATTATTTCTGATTATTTATGACTATAAAGTAAAAATCAAATTATTTTAAATTTTCACAATCAAAGTAGCCAAAATAATCAGAAAAATTAAAAATAATCCAAAATAATCCAAAAGACTATTTTTGATTTTTTATTTTTGAATAATTGTGATAATTTTAGATTATGTCTGATTTTTTGCAATCGTATCTCATTATAAAATCACAAATTTTTCAACAGTGAATTATATAGTCACTACGATTATTTCTTGAAAATAATTTAATTGATTTGTAATTCTGATCGAAATTTAACACTGCTCTGCAATTTTATTTCTGCTCTATTATGTCGAATCACATTATAATCTAAAGGTGCGAGTATTTCCTAGTCGACTTTCGTTAATTAGCACATTTTTTTATAATGTCGACCAATTTGTTTACTGTCATTGTCGCTTGAGAATCCCTGTGGTTACTCTGAAGTGGATATGGTTATAAATATCTCAGCGATCTGAAATTTCGACACACACACATCTCACATCTCTGACGTTCTTCTCGAATTGGGAATTGGGAGCATGACAATATTTGTTAAGCGTAAATTGCGTTTCCGCAATGAAATTAAAGAGATTCTTTCCAGGCACTTATATGTACCTTAATGTAATTTGCCATAAAATTAATTGTTTGTCTACTTTGTAGGTGTGCGTCGTACTTATAAGCATTGAAGTGTGCCTTAATCAGGTAATGAGGTCACAAAAGAATTAATAAGAGCTAAAGTTTTCACGGCAATTTTTGTTGATGAGCAAAGTTTATAAAAAGCTCTGTTGAACAATTAACACAAAAGGAGAAAACAATATAAAATTGCAAATTGCAAAGTGCTGAAAAAAAATGCAATACCCTAGATTATCCAAGTTATCTGTCAGTTTTCCGCCACAATGGATGCATTTTCAGAATTATCGATACGATTTCCATGCAATTTTCTAGAAAATAGATTAAAAGCCAATCGCTCATAATTTGAATACGCTTTACATCATCGTAGAAGTGGAAAAGAGTTGAGTGAAGTTTTCGGAAAAATGCGCAGTTCGAACTTTTTGCTGATTGCCAATCGCTCAGACAGTCAACACGAAACTTATTTCATTCGTAAATGTAAAATTTAATATGCTAGATCTTGATAAAAGTTCAGCAACTTGTTGGACTTTTTATTATATCTTTGTTTGGCATCATAAGAGAATTGATATAGATTTTCGATAAATGTCAGTTGGTTGATTGAAAGTCGCCACGATTTTCAATCTCAAATGGCAATTGCTGTCTGACCCAAGCGAAATGCAAGAAATTTCGAAAGCTGAAAACTGAAAAGAGAAAATACAGGAAAGGGGCGTGTTGCGAGTGCTGTTGCTGTGTTTTCATTTTCATTTTCAGGGGGGGACAAAGGGAAATGACGGGAATGACAGCGAGTTGTGTTTGCCATGCAAACATTTTTCGTGTTTTTCCAAAGTGCCAAAAAGCATGTCAAGGGAGCGAAAAGCAAAGCGAAAAGCAACATCAAAATGTCAGCGACAACGGCAACTGTCAAACGTCGTTGTTGCTGTTGTTGTTGCTGTTGTTGTTGTTGTTACTGTTGTTAGTTTAATGCGTGAAGTCAACAAGCACTGACTTAAACACACACACACTTATACACACTCGTTTGTGTAAATTGAGTCTAATGCCTGCTAGCAAAAAGTTCTGATTTATTTAGCAGATATTCAAATTCATGAATCACCCTACGAAGTTTATAAAATGCAGTCGAACTTCCCTAACTCGAACTTCCCTAACTCGAAGTTTCTCTAACTCGAACAAAATCGAGTGGCAATAACTACTACGCAAATTTCATACAATTCTACTTCCCTAACTCGAAGTCTCCCTAACTCGAACTTTTTTCGTGGTTAATGGTGATTCGAGTTAGGGAAGTTCGACTGTATAAATTATTAAATAAAAGTTATTTGTTGATTTTTATCATTAAAATTAAATGAAAACTCTTATTTTTCGATCTAAATAAGAAATTATAAAATAATAATTAAATTTCAATTTTTATTTTAAAATTATAATTTAACTCTTATTTTCAATTTTTATTTAAGCAATTGAAAATAAGAGTTATTTTTCATGACAGAAATAGTGAGGTGCCCTACCAAATAATCGATTGCAGTATCCTCGTGAATTAAACCTTTGTTGGGGCATTAAGGCAAATACACGTCAAGTGCTTTTAACAGACCCTCGATTTAATAGTGTGCCTCATAATGAGGCATGACCAACTACAATTGCCGCACTTAAGTACTTACTTCGAGGAATAAGGAATGCGGTATTTGCCTTGGCTTAAGTAGTCTGAAGTCCTTTGGCCAGAAGTCGTAGTTCGTGTTCCTCTTTTCGCATTGTCAACAACTTGAATAAATACAACATCTAAGCGCCGAGTTTGTTTTTATCTTAATGAAAAGCGAATTGCAGGTTTGGGGTTGATAATTGAAAGGATTGGGCATTTAAGGGGGTATTGCTGGTTGGCAACATTTTTTTTTTGCGTATTTTTATAGCTTGGATATTTGAGAATATCGTCCTAAAAGGGTTTTTTTTGAAATTAGCAATACTTTAGGAGATATGGCCTTTTTTGTTCAGCAATGTTAGTGTTAATGTTAAATTATGTTATGTTATGTTAATGTTAATGCAAGTGGAGTCGAAATTTTAAACGCGTCTTTCTCGAACCGTGGTTCTAAACCGATTTTGACGAAATAAAGTGCAATCGACGCAGAATTCTCAATATTACGGCCATACCTCAATCCTAATAAGTACTAAAATTTTTTTTTTTTTTTTTTACACTAAACTACAAAAAAATTTCCCAAAATCGAGTTTTAATTTTTCAATGGAAAAAAAAAATTAAAAAAAAAAATCGCAAAATTCTGATTGAGGTAGGGGCCTCGAATTACATCTATACTGAATCTAACGCCGTTTGCTTTTTCCATTTCAAATGATCCGAAGTGGAGTTTTCCGTGCCGCCAGCAGCATACTTTTTTTTATAGACTTCCAACTTTGAAGGCCGATAACTTTTTGAACAGCCCTCGTACAAAGGAATACAAAATTGTTTTATTTAATTTAATATGTTCTAAATACAACAAAAAAACAGAATTTAAATACCTATTTTCGTTTTCAAAAAAGATTTTTTTTAAAAAAGTAGCAGCAATACCCCTTAATAAAATGAGAATTGCAGGTTTGAGGTTGATAATTGAAAGGATTGGGGCAATTGAGGGCACAAACACCTGTAACTTGTTTGTTCTTTGTCAATTGCTGTTGATTCCGAGCACTTTTAACGACAGTTGTCTGGTTCATGACTTCATTGCAGCTTGTCGTCGAATGTTGTTTTAGCTTTTTTGTTTTTTTGGCATGACAGAAATTTACAAATTTACAGATGTACATAAAAATGTCGTCAAATCATTTGACGGACGAGAGCGACAGCGAAATGTGCCATTCACTGGAATTTATGTTTGCTTTTAACGCGCATTTAATTTGCTTTAATTAGCTGGCAATTGAAGGCCCCGCCCCCCTGCGCAAGTTGTGGCCAACATATGTGGGCGTTAACGGAAGTTTTAGACGGAAGGCTGGAAGGCTGACCTCGATGAACTCCTGAGCTGTCAAATGTGTTACAATGGCGAAATGGCGAAAATAGACAAAAAACAATGTCGGGGTCATTTTTCAGCTAGCTGCCCCTCCTCCCACCCCCACCCCAACCCCCTCCTCTTCCCTCTACCCTCCAACACCTTACTTTTTACCTTTTACTTTGGCTAAAAGCGTTTTAATTGGCTGCTGGCGGCACTTTATTTTCAGCTGCCGTATAAAGGTATAACGAGTGGAGTCTTATCCTTTTGGCCATATCTCATGACGCTAATTACAGGCACAACAACAACAACATGGAGAGCATGCAAAGGACGCTCGTCGTCGCCTTGAGGCATCCATTCTTTTTGCCAGGTATAATGGCATTGTGATTGCCACCCGCAGCTCCAGTTCCAGTTCCAGTTCCAGCGCCAGCGCCAGCTCCTCCAATTTGGCCACTCGAGTTGTAGACGCGTCCGTTGTGGCCATTGCAAAGATTCAGCTGGCAGGAGCGATAGTAGGTGCGAAACGAGGCATCCGATTTGACGCCGTTCAGCATCTGCAAAATGTTTAAGGCGTCTTTTGATTTATGGCCAATCTGTCTAGCAGTTGATATTCCCTTAAACTCATACTCACAAGCGGCTTATCCACACAGTCACGTAGAAAGGAATTGACTTTATTCGCATTGTGCTTCAGGCGACAGGCATCCAAAAAAAGCAAAGAAAAGAAACAGCGAGAGACGGAAAAGATACATCAGCAAAATTTCACAATTTCCAACGGATGTACTTTTTTACATTATTAAAATTGTTAGCATTCTTCTATCGATTTCTTTTGTAAACTTTACACATACTTCAAGTTTGCAAATGGGGAAAAGACTTGTGCCTTAAAGATCAGGGACCGTAATCATTATAAGTTATATTATAAAAATAACATTTTAATGATATTGTTTTAAATTTTTTACTTTTACTTTAGTGATATTATTTTTTTTTTAGTTATTTTATTATCATTATTTTTGAGTGGTTTACATTTTATAAAATTATTCTAAAATAATGATTATTATTGAAGAAAATAGTAAAAATCATAAAAATGAAAATCATGTTGGAAGTACAGAGATTGTAAAAAATAAAACATTTTGGTGTAAATCAGGTGGGCACGAAATCTGATTTCGGGAGCACTACAACAACATCAACGACAACAACCCGATTAGAGTCTAGCTAGGTTGGGAGCAGCCGCTGCTCCCGGAGCCACTGCGTGCCCACCGCTGGTGTAAATCAATGGCCGCGTTCACCAGAACTAATCGATCAGTAATCATGTATTTTGTTTGTTCGATAACAAAGCATCACAATCAGAAAATTTCAGCGTACTATTTTGGTGATGAATTTTCAGTCATCATAATCACAAAATTTGAAATCATGATTGCAAATCACTGCATTTCACCAGAATAATTATGCAAATTTCATCGATTTTCTGTTGTCGATTTGTTCTGGTGAACACGGCCAATATTTTCTAGGTCTTTTATAAGTGTGTGATTTTTCACAATTTTCTTTCGATTTCTTTAGTCAAACTTCGCGTTTGCATTAATATTAAAATATAGAAAAATAATAAAAAATATCTAAAGCACACTTTGCACATTTTCCATACACAATGACGTATTTCTGTTCATAATAAATTGATTTAATTGGTATGTGTGTATATGAAATGTATTCATGAGCTGTTACTTGTTGCTAGTATATAGTTGAGTTGAGCATTTCCGCATCTTTCGTTCGGCCGGAGAGAAGATAAAGTTTTAATTGCATTATGTCGGGCATCAATGCTGTATTGTAGCTCTTTGTGCCGTTGGGTCTATCCAGAGATACTTTCTGTTCATTTCCATGCCGGCTTAAAGCTACTTTGATCCGGCAAATTCAATAACAAAGATTTCAAGGCTTCATGACTAATGAAGCGCTGGCGAATGTTTACCCAAGTCTTTAAAAAAAAAGTATATATATAAAAATAAAACGGATTTGTGACGACAGCAGACAACGATAAAGTTAACGTTCACTTTGGCCTAGCCAAAAGCCAGAAGGAAAGCCGTTGACAGAGTTGGTAGATACGAGTATATACGAGTATATGCTGTGTATCTCAGCTTCCCAAACAAGAGGCTTTTGTGGTCTTATACGCCTTTCTGGCTTTCCATTAAATTATGGTAATGGATTTTTTGTGTGTACTTCACATTTTCGGAGGCGGTTCTATTTGGTCTGATTTGAAATTAAAACACAAAAGCTTCAATGTCAACACAGAAGTGGTTTCTGCTTCGTCCCTTCTTTGTATTCACATTCCTGCATAGAAACAATCGACTGATTACATGGAAGAGACAAGAGAAGTTCTACGACTCCAACGACTGATAAATATGTAGAAAAGAGCGCGACTTTCTAAGACAGCCGGAGGCAAAGCTACAACTGGGTCTCCATCTCTCTTCTCTGCCCAGTCAAGTGCTTGACTTTGGCCATTTATATCCCAGCTTTTTTTGTTTTCTTTCTGTGCAAATTGCTGCTTTGAGCCCAAGGCGGGCACAAGGAACTGTGACTTTGCATTTGCCAGGGCACTTGGCACATAAGTTTATCATTTAAGAGCTGCATACTCAACTTTTAGCTACCTCTTTTTGTGACAAGCTGAATTTGAAACTCAGTCAATGGCAGAAATAAAAATAAATAAAAAAAGAACTATGCGTACACACTTTTTTAACTTTAACAGCTATTGGAAGTCAAGTCATCATAGTAAAAAAAGATCGTTTTAATTCCGTTTGAATGATGTAAAAATTTACTTTACCTATTAAGTACCCATTGAAAAATTCAAATTTTCGTGAACGTCTACTTTTTAACTTTTATCCTCGACTTTTTAAAAAAAATATTTTAAATAAAAAAAATTTTTAAAACAATTCTAAAAGTAACTGCAAAAAAAATGTTCAAAAATATTTTTGCTTGTATTTTTTATGATTTTTTAAAAATAGGAAAAACTGGTTAAATTAGTCAGGATTTTTTGAAAATTGCTAAAAATTCACTTTTTGTGAAATAAATAAATAAAATAATAATTTAGGTTTAACGTAACTTAAGTGAACTCAACTTTTAAAAGCTTCATTTATTCTTTTTAAATTTTAATTAATTTAATTTAATTTAAAAAACTAACTTTTAATATGAATTCTAAAAAAAAAACTTTTTTTGAAATCCAAATTGACAAATAATAAATATAAATATATATAAGAAAATGCCAGGGTATTTAATTTTCAGCATTACCAGACCAAATAGAAATATGAGCAGCTTGCGCTGCAAATATAATTTAAAATGGCACTTCTAAAGTTACGAGCAATATTCGCTCATTACTCATACGCCACATGTGCCCATTGCACATAATATATTCAATTACTTTGTATGCTTAAGCGTTTACTTTAATAGCCTCGCTGGCTACGTGAGTCTTGCTAATTTGCTGGCGAAAAGTGAAAGTTTGGCAACAAAGTTGCCATAGCCAACATTTTGGTCATGCTTGGAAGGAAAAGGACAAGAAGCAGAAATGAATGAGGAGCAGTCGATGCCACATTGTTGCGTCGCAATCAAACCAGCTGCGGCTGAGTTGGAGTACGTGAAGAGTTAAGCTCGTCTCTTTCGTATAGTTCGTGCCCTGATTATAACTTGCAACATTTGAAGTGCATTGACTTAATAGGATGTATACACTGAAAAAATATCACTTTCTACAATCAAGAGCATTCATCTTAAATATTTTGCTCTTGAAATAAAAATATTTTAAGACCAAATTACTAAAAGTAAGTATATTATTCTTGAAAATCGTAAGTTCTTAATATAAGAACAAAATTCTTAAACTTAAATATTTTTTTCTTGATATAAGACCAAATTACTAAAACTAAGAATGTTATGCTAAAAAATCTTAAGTTCTTAATATAGGAATAAAAATGTTAGAATCTTAGAAACTAACACACTTTTTGAGACTTATAATTCACAATTGGTTCTGGGCTTGGTTCGCTGGTCAAGTCAGCACAACGGTACTGATAATAGAGATTGGCATCTCTTGAAACAACATTACCAGAAGTCAAGTTAACTTAAAACTATTTCATTCTTCTTAAAATGTTAAGAAGCTTAAATTTGATTTGAGATTTTTTGTCTTGAGTATTCAAAACTTTTCGGTCTATAAATAAGAACATATAATCTTAAACAAATAATTAGTTTTATTCTTCTACTAAGATTTGTGCTCTTGAAAATTTAAGAATTTATGATCTTAAAAATAAGAACTTGATCTTAATTGAAATGTTCTTAGAATCAAGATGTGTTTTCTTACTTCAAGATTTGCATGTTCTGAGCCCAAAATCTTGATTGTAGATCCTTTATTTTTTATCAGTGTACTATACTCAAAGTACTCAAAGTACTCACAATCATCTCTTGGCGCACCGTGAGGCAATACTTCTTGGTGCAGTTGATGGCGCGAACGGCGCTGGCGTTCGTGATGCAGGTGGCGTCGTTCTGGTTCAACGTGTAGCTGCACACATAACATTCGAGAGCTGCAAGTCCAGAAAAATACAGAAAACTATAGATGGGGGAAAACTATAAACGAATCAGATGAAAATACATAAACTAAAAGCACGAAAATAAGTATATCACAATAATTGAACGAGGTCATGACGTTGCCTTTCGTTTTCATTTGTTGTTCATGCTAATGATGATCATCATCATCATCATGATGATGTTGTTAATGATGTTGTGCTTTTCTTAGATTTTATTTATAGCCAAGCGCAACAGAGCGACAACATGAAAAATCTATAAAAACACAATTTTTGCTTATTTTTAATGTTTGCTTTTATTCAAATTAATTGCATTAAAGTGAGAATTTTGGCAAGAGACTTTCTGTCTATTTGCCAAGTGGCACGACAGCGTCCTCGACATGTATCTATCTATTTTCGATTTTCTATTTTTCTATATGCGTTTTTGTGTAATAACAATGACGTCAATAGACGGCATCGAGAATAGCAACAGGCACAGCCGATGGCTAAACTTTTCTGTAAGCAGATTCATGACACGAGACTTTGGGGGCCTCATAAAACTGGTCTGAAATAGCCAAAGATACAATACTCTATGCGCCAAGATATACCATCTAGTTTTGTTACAAGAGATAGCTAAAAAATGAATAAATATAGAGTTTAACTGTTGCATATTGCATGAAAAATTTATAGTATACTCTGTGAGGGTAACATCATCTTTTGGTTCGGTTCTCAGTTCTCAGACCCCAAATGACCCTGTAGACAGTTTGTTGTTTGTCCAGCAGCTGGCACAACTGAGAATACTTTCCCCTCAATCTCCTACCCAGAATGCTCGTTTATCTGCAATCATAATAATGAACTGTGCTCTTTTAATAGGCCTTTTACAGATCCACAATTTCGTCGTAAAATCAGTGGATAGAAATTAACGAGTAACGCGCATAATGTGTGTTTATTTTTAAATAATTTACACTGCAATTTCTGCATAAATCGCTGAGCGAGAAGAAGACAAAAACCCATTGGCAACGGCACGCTTCATTTCGCCGTATTCAAGAATCAGTCAGAGCAAAACACTCACTCACTCATTCGGTCGAAATTATAGCACCCAAATTATACCCAAAAATATCAAAATTATCTTCTAGGCACAGTGGTCAGAGGATCAATGTACATGCGACTAATATCTAAATCAGCTTTATTGATGGGAACTATTTTGTGAAACATAGCATACCTGTTAAATAATGATTTGTAATCATAATCATTAGTAATTCGATTATTTATGTTTAAAAGTCGAACTAATGACTAAATTACGATTATTTTCTGTTTTGCCCAATTATTTAATGATTACGATTACAATAAATCAAAAATAACTTAAAATTATTACAATTATTCAAAAATAATCTTTTTGAGTATTCAGATTATTTTTGATTTTTTCCTGATTTTTTCCTGATTTTTTCTGATTATTTTTGATTATTTATAATTATTTATGACTATTTACTAAATAGTATTTAGTAAAAATTAGATTATTTTAAATTTTCACAATCAAAGAAGCCAAAAATAGTCCGAATACTTAAAAAGATTATTTTTTATTTTTTCTGATTACTTTTAAATAATTGTAGTCATTTTAGATTATTTCTGATTTTTTGTAATCGTAATCATTATATATTCACACATTTTTCAACGATTATTTCCAAAATAATCTAATTGATTAGTAATTCTAATAGAAATTTATAAGGTATGAAATATAGTAAATATCGGATCGTTAGAAGAATTTTAAAAAATTGTATTCCTCTTAACTGAATTTATGTTATACATATACAAATTAAATAAAATGTACCTATTAGTTCGATTATCATCTAATACACTTTTATACATTTTTAAAAAAATTAAATTTATTTTATACAAATGATCTGATTGATTTGGTCTCACGGTTTCTGCGAGATCTAAAAATACCGCGTTATGCAGTGAAATCTTTGAGAAATGATTTTAATCATCTTTTGTGTAGCAATCAATAAATTAAATGCGGTCATAGAAGAGTGGCAACAACAGCTGAACCAAAGCTGGCTTATTATATGGTTAATAGACTCATTCAATATAATCTCGTGCATATACAAATATACTATATGCCACATATAGTATATCGGAAATACGTCAGCAGAGCAAAGTTCTTGGAATCGCGTGGAGGTCTCATGTTGAATTGGCCAAAGAGCGTGCCAAGAAAAAAAAAAAAAAAAAAACAATAACAAACGCGAAACCTCTCAAAATTTACCTGATATTTTTTTTGTCTATCTGTCATAAATCTGTTTCGCAGATTTGACAAGTTGCGAAATAAAACAGCTAATTAAGTTAAGTGGAAATGGAATATGAGTGCTCTTGAATTAGATTTACTTATGACAGGCACATACGATAACTTATAAACATACCTGTTAAATAATGACTAGTAATCATAATCATTTGTAATTCGATTATTTTTGTTTACAATTCGAACTAATGATTAAATTACGATTATTTTCGGCTAAAATAAGAAATAATCTAAAATTATTACATTTATTCAAAAATAATCAGAAAAGATAAAAAAAAATCTTTTTGAGTGTTCGGATTATTTTTGATTTTTTTCTGATTTTTTCAGATTATTTCTGATTATTATTGATTATTTTTGATTATTTCCGATTATTAATGACTATTTAGTAAAAATCTATTTATATTTAATTTTCACAGTCAAAGTAGCCAAAATAATCGGAAAAAATCATAAATAATCAGAAAGATTATTTTGATTTTTTCTGATTATTTTTGAATACTTGTAATAATTTTAGATTATTTCGGATTTTTTGTAATCGCAATCATTATTTAATCACAAGCTTTTCAACAGTGAATTATATAGTCACTACGAATATTTCCAAAAATAATCTAATTGATTAGTAATTCTGTTCATTATTTAACAGGTATGCTTATAAATAATATAAATTCATTGTACTTACCAATTGTTTGAGCTGCGGCTGCTAAGATGACGATTAAAGTGAGATAAAATCGTAAAGTGTGTGGGAATATTTTCAATTTTTGCATCTTAGATTCTTTGAATTCACAGTCACAACTTGTTGAGCGCTCAACTGGAATTCAACTGTTGATTGCTTGCACTCTGACAGACCACAATTTATTTCCAAGTCACTGATATCTTATCATGCAGCGACTATTGATAAGATCTACGCTCTCATTATTTACATAGAACGCACATTTATTTGAACTAAAATTAATGAGTGTGTGCTTTGTAGCTCCTTCTAACTACAATACGATATTGTGTTTTTATTTGCAGCCTGAACGCTATGTGCCCGGTTCGCCCATCTTTCGCGATAGCAGCCCAACACCCAATGCCACGCCCACAGCACCTATAACAGCACCGCCCACAGCAGCAGCAGCAGCGACGACGACGACGACGGCGACGGGCGCTTCTCCAACCTCCAGGAGTCGTGGTCAAGGTAAAGTCGCAATAATAAATATCTTCATACAGCCCTCGGACCAGTTTTGATATTCTCCGCCCTCGTCCCTCCTCCCTGCCATTTTTCATGCTGACATAGTTTCTGTGACATTTGTGTAAATAAATCTGGAAACATGCTACAAAGTTGGCTCGTAATGTTTTGGCTCCACGGGGCGTATGCGCGATATGTGAAAATATTCATCATGTTGCGAATATTTTGGGTCAAAGATGCTCCAAATATTTCGATATTTATTGGAGGGGGGAATTGATTGTTTGTGCTTTCAGTTATTTTGGCTGTAATGCTTAAACATATTTAGAACTTATTGGGAAATTTCATTGAGCTACAGGTAAACAACAACAATTAACGTGTCGAGTGCTGAGGTAAATAGATACCAGACATTCGTTAGACGAATCTTTAGCTCAGTTATTTGTGGAATTCGATTAAACATATGAGTACATTATTATTTGTATTATCATCTATTCTCTGTTTTGGATTGTTTTCCCTGTTTGTTTTCCTCGAAATCTCAGTTCTGTTTCTGTTTACGTGCCAAATTCAGCGTGGCCGTCGCTTCCGTGCGCGAATCAGGTAAAGTACCCGGAGAGCGAAGCGTCCCCAAGCCCCAACCCCACCCAACCCCAATCCCAATTGATAGACCCACAAATTCCCAAATAGTGCTTGAGTCATTTAATGCGTATGTGTCGGCTTCTCTCTCTCTCTCTTCTCCCCTCTCTCCTTACCACTTGGTGTGGCTGAATGAGCTGCGTGTGTCACGCCAGAATTTATCGATTTTATTTGCTGATTTAGAACGTGCGATTGGCCCAACCCGATGCAGGTGAATGCTTTGATCAGCCAAACAGCCGAGCAGCCGAGCAGCTTTCAACTGCTACTCAATGTCCAGGGAGTGGGAAAATGTCGCAGTTATCTATAGCAGCTCAACAATTTATAGCACAATGACACTAGTTTAAATGCATAACTACACGGAGCAAGCTTAAATGTACTTTTCAAAACCTTTTCTTATAAATGCAACAAAAAATGTTCTTTACAAGCTTAATTTCCAACAGAAAGTCTGAGATGATCGCTAATTTCCTGCTATATATTAAATATGGGCATTTCCAGAAAAAGGTCCACCTCGTCGAAAAACTTATAATTTATTAAAAACTCACATCTTGTGAAATATTCTTCCAAAAATGTATTCAAGTTATTGATTTAAGCAATATACGCTAGAAGAAATTCAATAGCATCAGCATATATGTAGATTCTACATTGGAATAAATTCTCTTTTTCTTTATTTTTGCCCATTTTCTTAAAAGTTGATTTCCAAAAGGGACCGTATGTATTCTATCGATTACACTTTCTAGTAAGATAGTGGCATAAACCATTTTAATACATAGAAATATATAGAAAGTTTAATTTAGAACAAGTTTAACATATATCGATTAAAATTTGCTGAACAAATTCTTGGAACAAACGTTACAAATTACTAATAAAACTTGTAAAATAAATAAAATGATAGTAACATATTAAAATTATTTCTTAAATGCAAAACTTCATTATTTTATTATGGTTTAAGAGTATTTTCTTCCAAATTACTCGCCACATTTCGCAGACCTTCGCATTTGTCAAGATGAAGTCAAACATGACTTCCATTTTTCGTCGCGTTCGCGCTGCATTGTTTTCTAAAAATAATTCGAAAATGACAAGTCTTCAAAGCTTGTCTTTTATAATACAAATAGTGTTGATAAAATGCATTAAATACGTGAGCAAACAATTTTAAAATGTCAACTTAAGCCATTTTTTTTAAAGACGTACAAATGTCGCGATCTCCTTCCTGGAAATACCCATATCAAATTTAAATGATACTTATCAAATTCAAATTATCAGACTTTCTTAGAAGAAGTTTAAGTCACTCACTGATTTCCGCATTATTTATTTTATTTTCAACTTAAGCGTCGACTTGAGCTAGTGTCATTGAATAATTCTTAATGCTTTCTGAGAGACAGTTCCAATTTCACCTCCTCATTAAATTGCATTCATCTTTCTCTTAAGCAACAGTTAAGACCAGTTGCCAATTGCAGATGCCTTTAAATTATTTATGCCATCAAGTTTAGCTTCACTTTCTACAACTTGTGTTTCCAGCCATGACAATTTCCGTTTCACATGCAGCACAGGGCAATGCAACGGCAACGGCTTCCAACAACAGCACCAACAGCAAGAACAACAACAACCAGATCAACCATAGCAACAACAGCAACAAGTCCAAGCAGCTGCCCACCTGTTATATAAGCACACGATCCGCGGCGATGATGGCACTTGCACTTGGCCAATCTCAATCTCAACAGCAATCCAACAGCGAGAAACCTTCGTCCGCCTCCGCTTCCAGTTCCAGTTCAAATGCCTCGCCACGCACTCACCAGCGAACTGTGTCCACAGCACGACCTGTTAACCGAGCCACGCCCACAACTACGCCCACGTCGACTTGTAAGCCAACCACGCCCACTACAACTCCGACAGCCGCTCGGGCTGCTGTCCAACTCAACGGCATGGGAATCCTCTCGGGCGGCAGCAACTCGAGTGGCTCGAGTGACAACGACGGATTCAGCACTTCCGGCTCCTCGACGGCGACGGCTCTGCGTCGCCTGTACTTCAAGAGTGGTCGCAGCATCAAGAACAAGATCAATGCGTCCACAACAGCGGCGCCACTCAACAGTCTGGCCATGAATCCCGTTTCCGTGGCCAGCGCCTATCACAACTCCGTGAGTGGAGCGACGGCGATGCATTCCATGGGCGTTGGAGGAGTGCCCAAGGTGAGTGGCAGTCAACTGCTCCTTTAATCTGCCGAATTCAGGCACTGAGAAATAACTGCAATTAATCAAAATTGCATCTAAAACAATCACAATTAAGGACTTGTGTTTGAAATACATCAAATTGTTTGTGAGAACAGTAAGAAATAAAAATTACAAAAAATGTTGAATATTGATTTTTATTATATCCATCAAAAATAATGATTAAATTTAATTTTTTATTAAATTAGTCTTAAATAATGAATAATTTTAAATTTTATTTTTGATGGATTTAATAAAAATCAATATTAATAATTATTTGTAATTTTTAATTTTTGGTTTTTAATAAAAATAAGTATAAATAGTGACTTGTAAAGTAAAAGTCTTTAAGTAATTATTGGAAGTAATATTTTTGTATACTCCAATACAATAAACCTTTATTGGAGACTTTAAGAAATAAAAATTATAAATAATTATGAATATTGATTTTTATTATATCCATCAAAAATAATGATTAAATTTAATTTTTTATTCAATAAGTCTTAAATAATGCATAATTTTCATTTTTATTTTTGATGGATTTAATAAAAATCTATATTAATAATTATTTGTAAGTTTTAATTTTTTTATTAAAAATAATTATTAATAATGACTTATAAAGTAAAAGTCTTCAAGTAATTATTGGAAGTAATATTTGTGTATACTCCAATACAATAAACCTTTATTGGAGACTTTAAGAAATAAAAATTACAAATAATTATGAATATTGATTTTTATTATAATCATAAAAAATAATGATAAAATTGGATTTTTTATTAAGCTAGTCTTTAATAATAAATAATTTTAGTTTTCATTTTTGATGGATATAATAAAAATCAATATTAATAATTATTTGTAGTTTTAATTTTTTTTTTAATCAAAATCTTATAAAAGTCTTCAAGTAATTATGGAAAGTTTTTTTTTGTATATTCCTCATAACAGTTTCAGTTCCTGATAGAATTATCAACCCCTCAAACCAAACTCGAAGCTGACTCCTTTAAAAACAAGTGGACGGTGCTACGGTCGAGCATACTCGACTGTCGTAGACCCCGTACTTACTTTAGAAAGCAAACACTGATTAAAATAAAATTATATAAATCGCTACTGGTTCAGATATCTTAAACAACAAAAAAGTTTTTATTACTAAGACTTGATTTTCGACTGAACGTTCCTATGGCAGCTATATGATATAGTGGTCCGATCCAAAATCTAAAACAAACTCGATCTGCGTGCAATATAGACGAACCTGCATACCAAGTTTGGAGTCTCTAGCTCTTTTAGGCTCTGAGATCTAGGCGCTATTACAGACGGACAGACGGACGGACGGACAGACGGACGGACGGACAGACGGACAGACGGACATGGCTATATCGACTCGGCTGTTGATGGTGATCAAGAATATATATACTTTATGGGGTCTACCACGCCTCCTTCTGCCTGTTACGCACGTTTTTTTTGTGACAAAGTTTATAGACCCCTGTACTTTTTTTAGGTACGGGGTCTAAAAAGGGCAACTTTCATATTTTCTAAAATTTGAAAAAATAACAAAACAAAAACAAACTCAAAACATTCGTATGTTTTTATATTTGATGGAACATTTTTATGCATGACTGTTCCTTTTAAAACAAGCTTTATTTTCAAACTTAAAGTTCTAAAATTCCTTGTTAATAACTCCTCTCTCCTCTCTTCTGCTTCCGCTAGCTGGTCGTGATGGGCGCCTCGTCGGCTTCCATTCCGGACACGAATATCAACACGTCCACGGACTCGGCCTGCACGCTCATCACGAATGTGACGCACACGGACACCTCGGAGACCTGCGACTCCCTCGACTTGGGTAGGTTTCTGTTTTACAGCGTTGATTGATTGATTGATTTCCATTTTAATTAATCAACTAATCAACAACTTGGCTTACATTCGTCAATGCAGGCGATAATTCGTGCCCCAGTGAGCCGCTGTTCAGTTCGCTGGAGGAGCCGCTGCTCACGGCCATCCAAATCGATTCGGAGCACGAGGCGGGCGGCACCGAGATGGAACTAACGAGCTGCTCCCGCTATCCCCCGCGACACGACATGAATCTGCAGGACAGCACCGAGGTAAGTGGATCTGACACATGTTAACCTACATATATGTATGTTTGCTGGCTTGTAAATTTAACTGGAAACATCAATGACTATATGTTTCGAAATATTATTCGATCGAAATTTGCTCAAACAATTTGAAAACTATTAATTTTCTGTAAATAGCAACTACTAAATTAAAAGTGCGAGACAGTTTTGTAAAATAAAATTTTATTTCAAATTTTAACTAGAAAAATATAATAGACTAGTGATTAGAGTGGGTAATCTTAGTCGATTTCAAGCGTTTGTCAAATTCGTAATCTATGATGAATTCTACGAAAAATCGAGCATTCGATTTTTAACGAGAAATTATGATAAGTTTTGGCTTTTCATACAATTTCCCATATTTCACGCTTAAAATCGGAAGGTCGATTTTGACTTTAGACCAGCGATGGGCACGAAATCTGAATTCGGGAGCTCTACAACAACAGAGTAGAGTCTACCTAAGTTGGAAGCAGCCGCTGCTCCCGGAGCCACTGCGCGCCCACCGCTGCTTTAGCCCCATGGTTTCTTGGGCAAATCTTTATAGGATTCGTCGTAGATTACGATTTTGACAACCGCTTGAAATCGAATAAAAATTAATAAAAAAAAATTAAAAAACTTACCCACTTTAATTATAATTATTTTTTAAAGATAGTTTATAACAATTGGGAATTTTTTCATTTTATTTATTCAGTGTTTCGAGTCAAAAATCATCCAATTCAATTGAGCTAAGATGTATAAATTTAATTATAATTATTTTTGGGAGTATTTCTTTAAGCCCCATTCAGACGAGCACTTTTTCACCGACACTTTTTGTCAAAAAACCGTCCGTGTCGCTCACCATCGCTTACCGATGGAATAGAACGTGTTCTATTTCCATCGGTGAGCGTCGGTTTTTTATCGACAATTTGAAATTTTGTATGGTTATGGTTTTGTATGGTATGTAAAAAGTGTCGGTGATAAAGTGCTCGTCTGAATGGGGCTTTAACCAAACATCGATTGTCCTCGAAGCATCGTGTTGTAATATATCTTGCTTTAATGTGTTCTTTATTGTGTCCTCGACTCATTTGCATGCGTGTGCAGAGCCAGGAGTCCTGTCTGTCCATACTGACGGGGGAGCCGTCATCCACAACGCCGCTGCTGTCGTCACGGCAGCCCAGCACGGCGCCGCCGCCCACGCGGCCACGCGACCACTTCACCTTCGACCCGCCCCAGTCGCCGAAGTCGGCACGCAGCAGCGAGAAGGCGCGCAGTCACTTCACCTTCAGAGAGCAGGAGCAGCAACAACAACAGCAACAGGACAAGGGACGACGGGCGAGCAGTGCCCACTACAATGGCGGCAACTGCAGCGATGGGGGGGAAGAGGAGGAGAGAGTAGGACTTCCCAGTAATCGCAACAAGAAACTGCGACCCAGAGAGCGTGACGCCATGTCGAGTGTCACGAACGGCACACGCAATCGCATCTCGCCCAGCGTCTCGCCCGCGTCCAGCAACCGGACGAGTCCCAAGCGGGAGCGCAAACGGACCACGCCCTCCGCCTCGACGGGCGCCATAGCCAAGATCAGTTCGGCGCCGCCCACGATGAAGGAGGGCAACTTCTTTGGCAGCAGTCAGAATCAAAAACAACAACAACAGCAACAACAACGTCAATCCCAACAACAACAACAGTTGTCGCCCTCCTCATCCTCGCAGCGTAAATATTCGTCGAGCTCCTCCAGCGGCGGCAGCGAGCGTTGTCTGAGAGAAGCCGCCATCGCCGCCGGCACCATGTTTCCCTTTGACCGCGAGGCCTTGGACTATGAGCGGATCCAGCGGGAATGCTTTGCTCCGAGCTCGGCGCCGGGCAGCACCAGCTCCGACTCGGACGAGGCGGAGCATTGTTCCGTCTACGAGCGCAAGCTGAGTGCGGACATCTTCCAGCAGTACTCGCGACTCACGCAGCAGGAGCGGGAGCAGCAGCAGCAGCAGCAGCATCAGCTGAACGACAGGTAGGGATGGCACGATTAATCATATGATACACAATAATCGATTATTTTGCTGCCATTGGCGATATAAGTGTATCGTAAAATGTGTTGCGATTAATTGAAACACTAATCGATTACTCGATCAAATAATCGCGTCGTCGCCAACAATTTTTCAGGAAAACACACATGGAGATTTTATTCCAAAAAAATACTAGCAAAAATATATTTGAAAATTTTTATTTTGCAGTCACTCTTAGAATTGTTTAACAAAATTTTCTGCATCAAAATATTTTTTGTGAAAAATCGAGGAAAAAAGTTGAAAAAGTAGACTTTTACATAAATTTGAAATTTTCAAAGGGTACTTAATGGATTAAATCATACCTGTTAAATAATGATTAGTAATCATAATCATTAGTAATTAAATTATTTTTGTTTAAAAGTCGAACCAATGAACAAATTACGATTATTTTGGGTTTTTCCCAATTATTTAATGATTACGATTACCAAAAATCAAAAAAAAATCTTAAATTATTACGATTATTTAATAATCAGAAAAAATTAAAAAAAAAATCAAAAATAATCGTTTTGAGTATTTCGGATTATTTTTGATTTTTTCTGATTATTTCTGATTTTTTAGATTTTTTACGATTATTTAGTAAAAAAACCAAATTATTTTAAGAATTTCACCCTCTCTTTAATTTATAATTTTTTTTTTCTTTAGAGTAGAGCTGCAACTAGAACTTTACCCAAAAATGAATCATTTGAGTAATCGATTATTTTTATTTTTCGTCGATTAATTGCAATAAATAATCGCGTTGCTTAAATTAATCATATGATTCAATAATCGATTAATAAATTGTTTTTGCCATCCCTAACGACAGGCCACCGTCCAGGAAGAACTCCAAGCGGATTCGACCCGACTCCGTGATACACACGACGATACGGGAGAATCAACAGTATGTGCCGCAATCGGACGCCTTCTATCCGCAGGCCAAGTGCTCCTCCTCCTCGCCCAGCGATCATTCCTACGCCGAGCTCAACAAGTTCGAGGACATTGCCAGCAAGTTCGAGCAGATCCCGCCCAAGCACGGCTCCAACTCCACGCTGAATCTGCAGCTGCTGCACATGCACAGTCCGGGCAGCGACTCCATCTCCATGGCCTCCACATCGCTCAGTCCCACGGACGCCACCCGCAAGCGTTCCTTTAAAAGCAAATCAAAGGCCCGGGCACAGCTGGGACAGCTGCCGCTGGAGGAGACGCTGCTCCAGGGCGCCAGCTCCATCAACGTGACAGCCAATCCCCTGGAGGCGGCTGCCGTCTGCAAGCAGCCGCGTGCCACCATCGTCGTCCAACAAGTAAGTGCTCCTTCTATTGCCTCCCTCCCTCGGAGGTGTGCTGCCTTTTTGGCTATTTAATAGCTAGATTTGTTAATTCGTTTTAAAAGTCGTCAAAACATAATTTGAAATGTAATTTAACGTGAGAAAAATTAAATTTTGAATTCGAAAATATTTACAATCTTAGAAAAAACTTTGCGTGCACACTTTTTTTAAATTTAACAGCTATTAAAACATAAGTCAAGTCATCATAGTAAACAAAAATTGATTTTAAGCGCCTTTAAAATTCCGTTTGAATGATACAAAATTTTCGAATTTTTGTGAACGTCTACTTTTTCAACTTTTATCACCGATTTTTTCAAACAAAATTTTTGCTAGTACTTTTTATAATTTTTTTAAAATCCTAAAAATTACGATTTTAACCCCTTTTTCCTACTTTTCTCACAAAAAGTGGCTTTTTAGCAAAATTCAAAAAATTATAAAAAATATTTTTGAAAAAATTTTTTTGCAGTTACTCTTAAAATTGATTTAAGAATTTTTTTTGCATCAAAATATTGTTTTGAAAAAATCTAGGATAAAAGTTGAAAGAGTTGATGTTCACAAAAATTCGAATTTTTTAATGGCCAAGGAAATTTTTGTATCATTCAAACGGAGTTTAAGGCCCTATTCTCCTTCAGCTTGCTGTTTTTGGACCTTTTTTGAAAAAATTCTCATTTGAAAACGCAAAAAGATATTTGAATTTTGTTTTTTTATTGAATTAGTAATGAATGAAAGCCGCGATACGAGGGCTGTTCAAAAAGTAATGAGACTTCAAAGTTGGTGGTGCAAAAAAAAGGTGTCGTCACGGCGGCCACGATTCCGGGTCTCCGGAGCGTCGAAAATGAAAAAACCCAAGTGTTATAATCAGTATAGATGTAATTCTGGCCCTAGTAAAATAAAATATTGCGATTTTTTTTGACAAAATGGCGGCCATTCAAAAAAAAAATTTCAATTTGGACCCATTTTTGTAGTTTAGTGTAAAAAAAATAGTAAAAAAAATCGCAACATTTTTATTTTACGGGCCAGAATGGTGACAATTCTACGTCGATTAAACTTTGTTTCATCCAAATCGGTTCAGTAGAACTGGCGGAATCGTGGCCGCCAGCTCGAAAAACTTGGTTTCGAGATAAACGCGTTTAAAGTTTTGACTTCACTTGGCATTACCATTAACATTGCTGGATAAAAATGGCCATATCTCCTTAAGTATTTCGAATTTCTAAAAATCCTTTAGGGGCATATTCACAACTACCCAAGCTATAAATAAATGCAAAAAAAAAAAGTCGAAAAAATTTTTTGCTGAAAGAGAATAGGGCCTTAAACGATCTTTCCAAATATATTTTTTTACAATAACGACTTGACTTACAATAGCTTTTAAAGCTAAAAAAGGTGTGTTCGCATAGTTTTTCTGGCTAGTGTACATCTGGATATTTAAAAATTAGTTGACCGCAAAGATTTTAGCGCAGATTAAATAAATTTAATTTATTCCCTATATAAAAATCCATTAACTCCAGGAGCCGAAAAGCTAATGAGAATGTGAAAATTAAATATTTATTTTAATTTATGGCTTATATGCAGAATTTAAAACCGTTTCAGGCAATTACTGCTTATTAAAACCAATTAGTAAATTTAATGCATTAACTACGATAAATGCTGATTTAGCCAGAATGTTTATTGAATAGGATAAAAGGCAACTAATTGTATATTAAAACTAGACTGGAGTATAATATGATTTTATTGAATATATCAAAAGATTTATATTTATTACTATTTCTAGCTATTATTTTATTATCTATTTAGCTATTGAACTCCTTTGAATTTATGGCATCACTGTCTGCCTGCCTCGTATGTCGAATCTCTCTGTTTGTCTGGTTCTCTGTCTCTGCTTCTCTCTTTGTGCACCATTTCCGCACGCCTTTTCTCCGCTACTTTTTCTCTCTCTCTCTCTCTCTATCACGCTCTCTTTCACTCTCTCTCGTGCTCTTTCGCGTGCTTTTGTTGTGCCTGGCGGCAGCTCATAAAAGCCTCGCACCGCTGGCGGATCGAGTCATTCGAATGTTTACGATCCGCCACGGAGCAACATAAAATATATACGCAAGAAAAACCACTGCGCAAATCACAAGAACGTTCTTAACTGGAAACTCACAAAATCACAAAATCAGCACATAATTATAGTTATTATAAACACAAAATTATCGTGTATCGATTGAAAAGTATCTGTGTGTTTTTTGGTGCCGCGTTTAAGCTAAAGAAAAAGTCTGCCCGACATGTAAACTGTGCGTGATTCCATTTCAATTTAAATCAGATCATTGACTAAAGACTTGAGAGCAACTCAGCTGTTTAAGCTACAATTACAAAATATTTTTAAAGTGAAAAGTATCTGAAATGGCGCCGTTCTACAAACGCATCTGCCGCAGTCTCTCGAAGCGCTGCAAGGAGGTATGTGAATCCCCCAAACTAATTGCAGTTTTCAGATAAGATAGCAAGCAATCGAAATTGTTCATCGTTTTGGCAATGCGTATTGCCAGTACCAATATCTATACCGTTATGCCGATTTATTGTCTGACGTCAATTTGACAATCTGGCGCCTGAACTTATGGCTCACAACAGACTCATAGAGATTGATTGTAATCACTTTGTAGGTGGCCGTGAAAGTGGAGTCGAGGTCGTAAGGTTGTTTTAATTCAATGATACTATATTCATAGGCAGGCTACAGAGATAACGTATCCTAATCTAATGAGTGCTACTTTGTCAATTATTGCAACAAAAAAGTAGCTTTATTTTGTGTCCAAACAAAGTCTCTTTATTTTAGTTTTGTTTCGAACTTCAATTTTTCAATTCCTTAAACTTTATAAATATGTAAATCCAACCAAAGTCATCTCAAGTTCCATAGATAAATCAATTTTATCATTTTTAATTGAAATGTTGCCGCTGTCAGTAGAACATGTAACTGTATAAATATATACAAATGTAGATATATCTGTATTTATATAGATATCAATTGTATTATTTTTCCACAACTCATGCCGATGGCGATGACAGCTGTCAAAATAAACTAGCAGCAACAACAAATGAAATCGAAATCGAATTCGAAATCATGCCAAGGCACAGGTTGCAAATACATATAGTACTCGTATATATATACATATAGTATTTTACATACATGCTCGCATGTATTTATTTACTTTCAAAATAAAAACATCAAGCATATGTAATCCATTCCCTCAGCGACTGTGGAAAATAACACACAATGTCCAAGCTGACCGACTGTTGCCTTCTCTTTCCCCCTCTTTCCCTCTCTTTCCTTTCCTCCGTTTGATTTATTAACTTTTTACGATTTCATTGTAAGGCGCAATGAGTAGTTCGTTCATTAATGCCCCTCGGGGGAAAAGGAAATATGTACATTATTTTACTTAATTACTGGAGTGAAATAAGCTTCCTTATATATAAAACATAGGCATATAGAATACTACATTTCCTTGTAACAATAACAAAAAACAGGTCACAAGTAGCTATGCTTTTAATCGAGTATAGAGAAGTATATTTATACCCTCCTCTGTTAAATTTATAAAGCATTATTATTTCCTTAATATGAGGGGAAATTTCCAAAACAACGCAAAAAAAATAAGCATTTATTATATCCGGCGTTTATTATATCGTCAGAATTGAAAATATACATATAATAAATGGTGAAAGGAAACTCTATGCTGTTGAAAAGTTTGAGCATTCAATTTAATACAGAAAACTGTAAGCAAAATCTTTTACTTTAACTTTAATTTTACCTTTTTTTCTATTCATTTTTTTGCAATTTTTACCACAAATGAATTAACCAGAACTCAAATGTTTGACATCGTTATTTGCATTTGGTTCTTCTGGTCAATATGATATTTGTATGATATTATTTCCTTAATATGAAGGATATTTCCAAAACATCGCAAAAAAATGAGTACTGAATACTGAAGAATACTGAAAACTGTTAGCTAAATCTTTTACTTGAACTTTAATTTTAACTTTTTTTTCTATTCATTTTTTTGCAATTTTTACCACAAATGAATTACCCAGAACTCAAATGTTTGACATCGTTATTTGCATTTGGTTCTTCTGGTCAATATGATATTTCCTTAATATGAAGGATATTTCCAAACATCGCAAAAAAATAAGTACTGAATACTGAAGAATACTGAAAACTGTTAGCTAAATCTTTTACTTTAACTTTAATTTTAACTCATTTTCCATTATTATTTTTGGCAGTTTTTACTACAAATTAATAAATTAGAACTAAAACTAAAATAAACCACAACTTTTTAAGGCTTTAAATTTGAAAAAAATTGCTTGTTGCTATTATATCCGGCGAGATTATTTCGTCGAATTTTGCTACATAAAAGATGTCGTCAGAATTGAGAATATAAATGGTAAAAAATATTCTATGCTGTTGAAAAGTTTGAGCATTCAGTTTAATATTGAAAACTGTTAGCCAAATCTTTTACTTTAACTTTAATTGTAACTTATTTTCTATTATTTTTTTTTGGCAATTTTTACTACAAATTTATAAACCAGAACTAAAATGTTTAACATCGTAACTTGCACTTGGTTCTTCTGTTCAACATGATTTAAAAACATTTTGTTAAAATATGAACCCACAATATTTAAAGGCTTTACATTCTTTGCCTTAATGGATCCAATGGTTACTCATTTGAGACACTTCTCTCCCTCGGTGGCTTCAAATTATCAAAGGCTGTCGAATGCAAATCATGAGCTGAGCAGCAGCTGCAACTGCAACTATTGCAACCTTGGTGGTCACTATCTGCTACCCCTCATAAATACCCCCCCCCCCCCTTATAGCCCACGTGTGGAAATGTAAACAACAAATGATTTGCGGCAAGTTTCCTGCCCCACCTCCTGGTCGCCTTGGAAAACACACGTTGGAAATATCAAAAACAGGCATGCAAATAACATTTTTGCTTGACTGCAGTTGTTGTTGTTGTTGTCTATTGATTTTACATTGAAACAAACCTGGGCGAGGAGGGCGGAAATGGGCGGGGCGCGCACAGCGTTAACGTGTAAATGCATTCGTTTAGGCCTTGGTGTCAACAGCAGGCAACATTTAAGGCCAACACGAATGCAAATCAACTTTGTCGTTGGGTGGCAAAGAAAAAGACACGTCTAATGGCTGCAAAAGGAAATTTGATTTGATTCAACTCGAAGCGTTTGAGATCTCTCGACCATGCCTGTTAAATAACGATTGGTAATCATAATCAGAAGTAGTTAGTTTATTTTTTGTTTAAAAGTCGAACTAATGATTAAATTACGATTATTTTCGGTTTTGCCTAATAATTTAATAATTACAATCGTTAGCAATACAAATTATTACAATTATTCAAAAATAATTAGAAAAAATCAAAAATAATCTTTTTGAGTATTCGAATTATATTTGATTTTTTTCTGATTATTTCTGATTTTTTTTAATTTTTCTGATTATTTATGAATATTTAGTAAAAATCAAATTATTTTAAATTTTCACAATCAAAGTAGCCGAAATAATCAGATAGATTATTTTTGATTTTTTTCCTGATTATTTTGAAAAATTGTAATAATTTTATATAATTTCTGATCTTTTTTATCGTAATCATTAGATTATCACAAATTTTTCAACAGTGAATTATATAGTCACTACGATTATTTTCAAAAATAATCCAATTGATTTGTAATTCCAATTGAATATTCAATGGGGATATTTAAATTTAAGAGTCTCCATGGAGAAGCTGCTCATTTAACGAGTTGAATTTCCAGTTGGTTTCATTATTCGCACAAATCTATATGAGCGAATTCCCACGAAGGTCAATCTAACAATCAAAGGGTCACACTTTCATTTCACGAGTTCAAATTATATAATTGAAAGCCATTAATATTAACAAATGGCAGCATATTTCACAATCATTTTCACATTTTCTAAATGCGGTTATTGACTTGGCCAACCACAATTTCATCTTTTCGCTTTCATTTGTTTCATTTCGTTCTTTTTATGTTGTGCGTTTGTCAAGGCCGCGCACGAATTACCGCTAATTATAGATCTAGACATTGCCAAAAACACAAAAAACACAAAAGAAAAACTAAAAAAGCAAAAGTTCACAGGCCTCTCTCACTTCACTTCATTTCAGTTCGATAAACAGTGCGTATACTTAATGTCGTTGCGTATACTTAATGTCAGCGTCTGTTCGCAGCTGGTGTTTAGCTTGAGTTTCTTTCCTTTTTGTAGTTTGCGAATTAATTATGCCTGTATACATTTAATTCTTTGCTCTTTGTGGTTAGCTTTGGGGTCAGTGTGTTACCGTTTTAATTGCCATTAATTAACTGATTCATATACTAGCTGGACAAGAGAGTATGTCTTTGGATTCCATTGACCCCATTGGCGTTGCATTGCTGCGTTAGTTGCACTTTTTTGCAGCGAAGGCTATAAATAAATATTTATACAAGCTGCAAGATACAAGATACAAGATACACATGTATCTGTGTTGCCTGCAGTCCATTGTTCAAAATCTGTAAATAGCCGCAGCACACGGAAATGTTCAAGCAACGCGAATCCAAATAGTTCAACTGCAGCAACTGGAGCTGAGTGAGCAAGAGGGAGAAGTAGAAAAGAGAGAGAGAGATGATGAGATGAATTGAGTGGCATGCAACCCACACCTTTTCACGTGCTGTGTCGACTTTGCACCCTCGGACAGGCATCTGGCGTGTGGCCAGTCAAATTACAACCACACACACTGGGAGAAATCCCCCACAGCGTTCTTAATGATCCAATGTAATCAACTGAAGGAGGCAAAACACAGCGAGGGGGATTCAATTTGGCTGGGAATGATAGTTACAAGAAAAACCCATAACAATTACGCTAATCACTAGACAGAAAATAAATAAAGTGTCTGCCTCAATAATTAGTTGATCCATTGATATGTTTTCATATGCGAGAATTTTTAGTAGACAATTAACAGATGGTGAAAATAACTCAAATAATTTTCAGTTAAATCTTGAACAAATCAATTCGACTCAACACTCCTGGATATACTGGTTTATTTCAGGAAACATCTCACACATTTTTATAATCAAAATTTATAGATCAATAAAATTAACTTTTATTTTTAATTTTCTATAAAATTTTTGAATTTTATTTCTTATTTAAGTATCTTTGAATCAAAAATAGTGTACTTAATACTAGAAATATCTCACACATTTTTAGAATCAAAATTTATAGATCAATTAAATAAACTCTTATTTTCTATTTTCTATATAATTTTTGAATTTTATTTCTTATTTAAATATCCTTCAATCAAAAATAAATATTTTCCTGTGTTACAATTTGTATTTTACGAATTATAATCGTTACGGTCAATGCTTTAATTCAATACGCGTACTGACTGATTTGTGACAGGTGTAAACGCAATAAAACAACCTTAAAAAAAATCGCATATTCCGAGCTTCAAACTAAAAAACTACAACTATAAATATCGATCCGCCTTAACGAGCCAACGGGCAACATATGGCAGCAGTTTTCAATGACCAGCAACATAGAATCGGATACAAATTCGCCCCTTATCCATTGCCAGCTGAACAAGTGCAATCTTTAACTAAAAATAATTACAAATTTAATGCTGTTGGAATCGCAAACGAATTTTACAAACGATTGCACATAGTGAAAAGCGCAATTTAATTTTTATGGCATGTGCGAGAGCTTATTTTTGTACAGATTGAAAGCAAAGCAAATGTATTTTTAAACATCTTTACGCTAATGCATGCAAAAAATACGAGTATACAATAGACTAGGGGGTGTAGGTGGAGGGTGGAGGGTGGAGGAGACATTGAGGTGTGAAATGAGCGCTGGCAGACGCAGTCTTCGAGGAGAGCAAATTTATGCACATATTCGGCATAGTTTACCTTTAACCAGACGCAAACCTAACAAAAATTCATATCGAGGACTAATCAAATTGTGTATTTAATCCTACATACATATGCTACATACACTAGCCAGGAAAACTTTGCGTACACCCTTATTTTTGCTTTAACAGCTATGTTAGTGAAGTTATCACAGTAAAAATTTTCAAAAATATTTTTGTTAGTATTTTTTAAAACTGTTTGAAAACTGCAAAAAAGGCACTTTTTCCATGAAAATGAGGAAAAATGGGTTAAAATGGTAATTTTTAGGATTTTCAAACAATTTTAAAAAATACTAACAAAAATATTTTTGAAAATTTTTTTTTGCAATCATTCCTAGAATTGTTTCAAGAATTTTTTTGCATCCCAACATTTTTTGGAAAAAATCGAGGAAAAAAGTTGAAAAATTGACGTTTTTTTGAAACCAAAATATTCAATGGGTACTTAATGGGTTAAGGAAATTTTTGCATCATTTAAACGGAATTTGAACGACCTTTCCAAATATATTTTTTTTACTGTGATAACTTCATTAACATAGCTGTTAAAGCAAAAATAAGGGTGTACGCATAGTTTTCCTGGCTAGTGTATGTATTTTCAAACGCCCCAACTAATTGACAAAAGGCAAATTCAAAGATAACTCGATTTCTCACACCTCCCGCTTAACGTGCGAGTAATTCAGCATTTTATTATTTTATTTTTCCTTAATTTGTCTATTTAAAAAACGCTATACAACATTTTCTCACACACTTTGCAGCCCGTTTTGGCTAATGACCAATTGAAAACTGATGGAAAACAGACGAAAACAGAGCAATAATAATGTATTTGAAAAAATTTGAGTTTTTAGCATGCCCAGCTAACAGATACCCAGTAGTTAATAAACTGCAAATACATTTTTAAAAATGTTTTCTTATGATCAAATTGGTTTATCAATAGATAGCTGTTGAATTTGGTGCTTTTAAAGCAGCGGTGGGCATGCAGTGGCTCCGGGAGCAGCGGCTGCTCCGAGCTTAGGTAGACCTAGACTTTAAACCAGGGATGCCCAGAGCCAGCATACGAATGAGTTTGCACCAATACTTATAAGCAAAAGCATCAATACAAGAAGAGAACAAGAGTACCAACAACAAAATCACATTGAATTTGTTCTTGCTCACTTCTCTCGCGCGATCGCTAGCACCAATCGAAAATGTTTGCATGTGTTGGTATTTTGTATGCTCAACGCCTTGCATGTATACGAAATTTCGTTTGCTATACTTTGAGGAATTACAAAAACAATTGAGGCCGAAAATCAATGGAATGAGCAAAAGCTGGGCATGCCTGACCTAGACTTTAAACTATCAAATGTCGTTCATAATTTCTTAAACCCTATTGACTTTAGCTACAGGTCAAAGCAAATCAAATCTCTCAGCTTTTTTTAGACTTTCCAGTTACGTGTCAGAAAACGCGAACACGGGGCGTATGAAAAAGGCAGAAATAAATAATACACTTGTGAAATAAAAAGAGAAGAACTCGTAAAGCGCACAGTTGGTGCATTTATTGGTTATTGGTTATCAGTGGATTATCTCTATCTCTTTCATTTGTGTGACACACTCACACACACACACAGGCGCAATATACGCAATTACTCATACGCCGCGTTGTCATCATAAAACTCGATGTCTTCATCAACATGGCCACACTGCGGGCAATCGGTTTACTTTGCCCTTCCAAATTGCTCCCCTGTGTGCGTTTGTCCAAAGTTTCATTTGTTTGGCCACTCGAAGCAGCATTTGGTTAACTTTCATGTGGCAACTTATCAAAGGTGTAACACACACACATGCACAAAATAAATGTGTATGTGTTATTAATTAGGCTGGCAAAAGTTTTCGTTTTGTCAGGCCAGCCAACAAAATAAACAAATTAATTTCACCACTCGCTGAATAAATACGCCGTTATTTACGGCATGTTATTTAGGTGTGTGTGTGTGTGTGTGTAAGTGTGTGTACTTGTCTGACTGTCAGTCCTTCGTCTTTACAGGCTGAGAGGCAGTTCTAGCCTAGCCTGTAATTTATGGCCAAAACTTTTGCTGTTTGCGTAAATTTTGCTGAAAAATTTCAATTTGCTGCAATTTATGCGACCCACTTGTTTATGCTCGTCCATTTACAAGGGGAGGAAGTGGAGGAAACCTCCACAAAATGAGGCATATTTCCGTGAATTGACAACGAAACCTCAGCTGTAGATACATTTCAAAGGCCTTAGATACTTCACAACAAAAAACAAGACTTTAAGTGCGTTGATTTAGCGCTCATTTGCATATAATTTGGCAACAGTTTTGGGTCGAGTGTTGGCCCTGATTGGTAACCAGTTAAAGTGGTAGTTAAAGTTTTTGCGCAACTATTTTGCCTCGACACCAATTGCAAATTTACATGGCACGCGATGGTGGAATGTGGCAACTGCTTCAAGGCGTAGATAAGCCTGAAAGTTATTGTGCCCAACCGAATACCTGAGGCTGATCCACTCCAGTTAAGTGGAGCATAGCCTTGAGCCACTCAAGTGGCAATACTTGGTAGACGAAGGTCTGAATAGAAAGTTGAAAGCACACTGGAAAAAAAGAACAACTTTCTAAAATCAAGAACATTCATCTTAAATATTTTGTTCTTGAAATAAGAATATTTTAAGACCAAATTACTGAAACTAGGAATATTTTTCTAAAAAATCTTAAGTTCTTAATAAAAGAATACAATTTTGAAATTTAAATATTTTGTTCTTAATATAAAGCCAATTTAAGACCAAATTACTAAACTTAAGAGTATTATTCTAAAAACCTTAAGTTCTTAATATAAGAATAAAAATCTTAGATCTTAGATCTTTTTCTCTTAACAAGAACACACTTTTTGAGACTTAGAATTCACAACTGGTTCTGGAGTCTCAAAGATGACATGTTATGAAGCTTAATCTTTATTTGAAATTTTTTGTTTTGAGTACTCAAAACTTTTTGGTCTATAAATAGGAACATATTTATTTATTTTTATTCTTATTGTTAAATTAACAAATACAATATGAATATACAATATACAATAAATACTACATTTGCATAAGAATTCAAAAAGAAAAGAAATACTAAATGAGTTTTCAAGTTTTGTCTAATACTATAATAAAAAAATAAGTTTTATTCTTCTACTAAGATTTGTGGTCTTGAAAATATAAGAATATATGATCTTCAAAATAAGAACTTGGTCTTAATTGAAATGTTCTTAGAATCAAGATGTGTTTTCCTACTTCAAGATTTTCATGTTCTAGATGCATTTTTTAGACCCAAGACCAAAATCTGGATTTTAGATGCTCTTTTTATCAGTGCAGGCAAGCACGAAAGATTCTGCACATTTTAAGCAAACTAAATTTCCATGAGAGTTTTAACGAAGTGGAGCCCATTTCAATTGTGACAATCCGCTTAAATTAAGCCATCTCTGTGTTATTTCTCCTTCTCACTCTCAGCCCTCGCTCAGCATGGACAACACGGTTGAAACGCTGCTCATCAAAAATGAAGGCGATTTCATCAGCGTGGAGCAGGGCAAGGAATTGAACGCACGAAAGCGGCACTCACAGCAGCTGACACATCCGCCACACGCCTCTCAGCTGCATCATCATCATCATCACCAGGTGCAGCACCAGCAACAGCAACAACATCAGCAACAACACCAGCAACAACATCAGCAACAACAGCAACAACAACAACAGCACAAGAGGGATGAGAACATGCGACAATTGCTGGATGTTACCAATACTCTGACCATCGAGGAGCTGCGTGACTTTGAAATGCGGTAAGTCATAAATTGCAGATCTTATTATTTGATACGTTAGCCATTAAGAGCTGCAGATCGCATTTATTCACTTGATAAGAGCGACATAAAAACCCAATGAACGCAAGGCCATCAAAAACACTCGCAAATGGCAAAAAGTTATGAGAAAATAGAATCGATAATCATATAAAATAAAATACGACGTCAATTGTATTTTGTGAAGCAGCTGCATTTGATTTCAAGATTATATCAAGAACCAACTAGACTTAAGACTAGACTAGACTTTATTGAATATCTCTGAAATCATTTTTGAGCAAAGGCAAATTTATAATTTGTTCAATAACTTTCAAATAATTAGCTGCCACAAATTTAATTCAATCTTTAATCAAATTTCTAATTATTCGTATATTTTATGCAGTATATAAATTTTGTAAGAATGTATTTCATGTCTTTTTGTGTAATTTAAAGTTGAATTCTATAAAATTTTAATTTTGTCGAAATTCCAGAAGTATTTTGCTTCACAATTTTTAAGTCATTCTGCATTTAAGCTTATACAATATATTTGAAATAATTTGGGACCCAAAAAAGCAATTTTCAAGCAAAGGGAAATTTATAATTTGTTCAATGACTTTCAAATAATTAGCTGCCATAAATTTAATTCAAGTTTTAAACAAATTTCTAAATATTGGAATATTTTATGCAGTAAATAAATTTTGTAATAATGTATTTCATGTCTTTTTGTGTAATTTAAATTTGAATTCTATAAAATTTTAATTTTGTCGAATTTCCAGAAGTATTTTGCTTCACAATTTTTAAAGTCATTCTGCATTTAAACTTATACAATATATTTAAAATAATTTTGGACCCAAAGAAGCTATTTTTAAGCAAAGGCAAATTTATAAATAGTTTTAATCAAATTTCTAAATATTGGAATATTTTATCCAGTAAATAAATTATGCAATAATGTATTTCAATTCTGTTTGTGTAATTCAAACATGAGTTCTATTAAAATGTAATTTTGTCGAATTTCCAAAAGTATTTTTGGCATTTTAAAGCTTGATTTCAGGAACTCTAATCATTAGTTTTTCAATGCTCAATTTCTAGAAAAGTATCGAATAAATGACGCATTGCAGTTTCCAATCGACTTCTTAGTACTTTGCATAGCATCATTTTGCGGCTATTATTTAGGCTCCCAGAAGGATGCTAAGGAAAATATGTATTAGTTGAAATTGAAACTAAATTTCAATTACTATAGATGCAGATAAATAACAAATTGACGAACTAAACTTTATTGCAATTCCAATGAATTTGTTGTTTGCACTTTTGTTGCAAACTAATCTAAAATTTGTCCCTTGTCGGACAAATTGTAAGCCAACTTGGGAGGCAAGTTGCGGTCAAGTTGACAATTGCTTGAAATTCCCGGTAACTGTTTTGCCGGCCGATGTTGCATGTTATGCCCTGTTCGATATTCGTTCGTTATTCCAATCAGCCGTTGGATAACACGGCCCACAGATGTTTGCTGTCGTCTGCAGCAGCTTTCTTAGTAGAGCGAAGTCCTTTTGAGGCAACTTTCTAGTTGCTTTTCTAAGAAATTTTTATATGCCATTTAAAATGCGGGGGTACCAAGAAGAAGAAGAAGATTGCTCAACCGTTTCAGGCATATCGAGAGGTTTCACTTTAAAAGCACACACAGGCAAAAGAACCTAAAACTGAAGACTACTCGCATACGAATTGTATTCAAATTTGCCATTTACCAATTGCAGCTACGGGTCACCACATCACAGCCGCTCGCAGTCGGTCAAGATGCCCGGCAGTCGTGCGTCCGGGCGCCCCAATCAATTGTGTCTGCCCCAGCAGAGATCTCGGTAAGTTTCTGTGGCCGACTTTGGCCTTTTAACTAACAATTACGGTCTAAACCAGGCACCCCAAATAAGAGTTATGAGAAACTCGATCGACTTTTATTTTCAATTTTTATTTAAACATTATAGAAACAAGTTATTAATACAAATTATTTTTCAATTTTTATTTTAGCAATTGAAAATAAAAGTCATTTTCCAATTTTTAAATAAAAATTGAAAATAAAAATTTTTTTTCAATTTTTAAAAACATTTACAGTCAATGTAAATTATTTTTAAATTTTTATTTTAGAAATTGAAAATAAAGATTATTTTTCAATTTTTAAAACCATTAACAGCCAATTTTTATTTTTCAACTTTAATAATAAAAATTGAAGAAAAATTCTTATTTTCAACTGTTTTAATAAAAATTTAAGAATAATTCTTATTTTCAACTTTTTAATAAAAATTGAAGATAAAAAATTATTTTTAAATTTTTATTTTAGAAGTTGAAAATAAAGATTATTTTTCAATTTTCAAAAACATTAACAGCCAATTTTTATTTTTCAACTTTTATAATAAAAATTTAAGAAAAATTCTTATTTTTAACTTTTATAATAAAAATTGAAAAAAAAAATTTAATTTTCAACTTTTACAATAAAAATTGAAAAATAAATTTTATTTTCAATTGCTAAAATAAAAATTGAAAACAAGAGTTAAATTATAATGTTTTTATAAAAATTGAAATTGAAATATTATTTTTTAGTTTTTTTATTTAGATCGATAAATAAGAGTTTTCATTTAATTATGTTGATAAAAATCAACAAATAACTTGTATTTAATAAATTATATTTTAAAAATTATAATCGTTACGGTGCCTGATATAAACATTGTTGTCTTTATCTCCATGTATGCAGTGTGGCTTCCATGCCCAACACTGGCGTCGAGGAGGAATATTACAGACTGCGACACTTCTCCATTACGGGCAAGGGCGTCGTCAATCGCGGCGATTCACTGAAGAGTCGACGCAGTCGCTCCAACAACAGCGTCGCCAGCTCCAACTCCAGCACCGAGCACTTGACGGCCCAACAACTGCAGCAGCAGCAGCAGCAGCAACAACAACAGCAGCAACAACAACAACAACAACAACAGCTACAACCACTTTCCGCGCCCAACTCAAGCTCGGCACGCACCTCGCTGGCGTCCAGTCGGGAAAGCAGCACCTCAAATCCGGGCAATGGACCCTACAGGTAAGCCACAATTGCCGCAGCAACACTGTAAAAAATATTGATGGAAAACTAATCTCAGATGAGATAAATTGCATACAAATTTGAGTAAAATTCAAGCGAAAACGATTTCTTTGGCACCCCCGAATATGAGATTTAAGAACAGATTATAAATAAAATATTTTAAGTATTATAATTTAAAATATAAAATTTATTTATTCTTTTGCCTTTTTAAATACAATTTAATATAAATGTTATATTTTTAATTGTTAACACTTAATTCTTATTTTAAATTTTATCTTCATTTCTTAATAATTTCTTAAATATAAAAATTGATTTTAATAAGATCTATTATTTTGCTGTCAACAAATATTTTGACCATCAGAAATCTGAATAAATTGATTATTCATTTATTTTTATTTATTTTAATTATTTTTTTATTAACTATTTCCTAGTGCTACAAGTAGGAATACTTTAAAATTATAGTTAATAATTTTAACATTATTTTGTTTATCGATTTAAAGTTGGAACACGTAAATAAATGCTTAAAATTTTTATCATTATTATTTTTATTATTAATTTATATAATAAATATAATTAAATTAAATTAAATATGCCTTTAAAAGTACATGCTAAAATTCAGAAATTTAAACTTGAACTTTCGAATGCATTTCTTTTTTTTTGAGTGTACCAAAAGCTGCTGAGCTCGCAATTTAATTGTATCTAAAATCCTTTGCAGAGTTTTGATGCTTGGCGGTCCGGCAGTGGGCAAAAGTTCGCTGGTCTCCCAGTTCATGACCTCGGAGTATTTGCATGCATATGACACGAGCATTGGTGAGTATTATCTCTCTCTTTCTCTCTCACTCCCCCGCTCTCGCTCCCTCTAACTGTCGCCACTCGAAACTCCTTCAGCGAATGCTGCTTAAACTTTGCATTCGTGTTTTGGGTTTGGGCATTAGTGCTTTGTCATTGTGTGTGTGTGTGTGTGTGCGTGTGTATTTGTGTATGTATGTGTGTGTGTCAGTCTGGTCCTCAACCCTTGACCCTTAAATGTGTGTGTCTATTTTGATTGTGTCCTTTGTTTTGTTTTTGTTTGTTGCCTTGGCATTTGCCTTCACAATTTTTCCTTTTATTTTGCTATTGTTTTTGTATTGTTTTTTTTGTGTTTTGATTTTTTGTATACTTGTTCTGATTTGGTTTGTTTATCTGTTGAATTTGTGTGTCGTTTGTGCTTTGCCCTTGACTGCCAAATATTTACGACCATCTCACAAAACATATTTATATTTATATACGAAAAATAATTCGCTTTTATGTTGGTTGACTTTTTACGACCCGCCTTGTACATATGGCCACTGTGATTTGCTATTATGCTGGAAAATTTTTACAAATCAAAATGGAAAAATCCGCGACAAATAAATAAAAATAAATATAAAAAAAAAGCAGCTGCGGATGTACAGAGCGGAAAAGTGCTTTTTACATGCGGGAATTTGGAATAATTGGTAGAAATATAAGAGAGCAATATAAAGAGAGTGCTCGACCTGCAGATACCCTGTACTCATCTCGAATAACACTTGCACACACACACACATACTGCTTTGACTTTAACTGTTGAACAACGGACTTATTTTGCACAAAGTTAAGGGGGTCTTCTCATTCAAAACCCGTTTTTTTGACCCTTTTTAAAAAAATTCTTATTTGAAAACGCAAAGAATAATTGAAAACTTTTTTTATTTATTGTATTACAAAAGGTTCAAAGTAAATAAACAAATTTTTTTTGCCTCGATACGAGGGCTGTTTAAAAAGTAATGAGACTTCAAAGTTGGTGGTGAAAAAAAAAGGTGTCGTCACGGCGGCCACGATTCCGGGTCTCCGGAGCGTACGAAATGAAAAAAAAACGGGGTTATAATCAGTATAGATGTAATTCTCGGGTGAACCTCAAGCTTAATTTTGTGATTTTTTTTGACAAAATAACGGCCATTCAAAAAAAAAATTTTAATTTCGGGCTTTTTTTTTGTAGTTTAGTGTAAAAAAAAAATAGTACAAAATTTTTTAAAATTATGGTCGAGGTTCACCTGAGAATGGTGACAATTTTGCGTCGATTCCACTTTGTTTCATGAAAATCGGTTCAGTTGAACTGGAGATATCATGGCCGCCAGTTCGAAAAACGTGGTTTCGAGATAAACGCGTTTAAAGTTTTGACTTCACTTGCATTGACATTAACATTGCTGGACAAAAAAGGACATAACTCCTAAAGTATTTCGAATTTCTAAAAATCCTTTTAGGGGCATATTCACAACTACCCAAGCTATAAATAAATGCAAGAAAAAAAAAGTCGAAAAAAAAGTTGCTCAATGAGAAGACCCCCTTAATATACCCGTTCTCCGTTCGACGTTTTCAATGGGTACAGGCTATCGAAATGTCACACATGAAATAATCCAATTTACGCTCCAATTTCCTGTAATTAAATCTTTCACTTAAAATAAGTGTCAACAAAAACATTTGCCAATATTTTTTAACATCATACAAATGATATTTTTCTGTTCTCTCTCGTCTTTCGGCCATAAACCATCGTTTAAAATCGTTTCATTCAACATATAACAAAAACAATAACTACAACAACAACATAACTAACCAACCAACCAACAACAACAACATAAATGACAATTCTTAAATTGTTTACAACTTTCAACCTTAACTCAGATCTAGGCAACTGTGATATCCGCATACATATTGAAAAAGCCGCCGACGGTAATAGCAACAACAACAACCATTTAAAATCTATCCACAAATAATTATTTACAATAATATTTATTCCAATACATTATCTAACCTACATATGCTACTGAAAATGCTTTCCAAATTCAAAAAAAAAAAACAAAAAAAAAAGATAATCGAATTTCCTTCAATTTTAATTTTCACTTTTTTAACGTTTGAGCTGCATTTGCGTTTGAATTTCCAATTGAATTCCGATTAACTGATTGACTAATTTAACTAGCTCTTAAGTTTAAGTTTAAGTCTTATCTAAATACACTGGACACGCCCCCCCCCAAGTCACACGCCTCTCCTAATTAGGCCACCGACTTAGCCCAAAGTAGTTTTCTTTCACACTCACACACACACACACCCACATACAAGCACACAAAATTTATCCTTCTGACCTTGCTCAATCAATTGATTGTCCAATAAATGCGGCTTTGTTTGCTCAAGAGTTCTGATTTATGATAATGGCCAAGTTATTATATGCATATACGAAAGCATGACTATGAAGTTGGCAGGATTTTGGGAATGTCCTTCAGTGTTTGGGCAAGGACTTGGGTGTGATATTCGAACAACACTGATTAAAATTAAACCCTTTTTGATGTAATGGCAGCATTAAATGCCATGACATTTTATATATATTGTACAATATGTAATCATAAAAAGCCATAAATACTTGAATATGTCAATTACACTTGTAATTTATGCTAGTTGAGCGCATACTTATGGGACGCAGTGTCAGTCAGATGCATCATCAATTTTCAGCTCAGGTTCTAAAAGCCATAAATTATTTCAGCGCAATTAATAACGGAAAAACAAAAAAATAAATAAATATGCTCAACAACAAAAATACTTAAATACAGTCGAACTTCCCTAACTCGAATTTTCTATAACTGAAAAAATTTTATACAATTCTGCTTTCGTAACTCGAACTTCCATAAGTCGAATTTCTCCTTAGCTCGAACAAAAATATTGGCCCGTACTTCTGTAAGTCGAATTTTTCGGGAAAATCCCCTATAAAGTTTGATTTTTTCAGTTAGTTCAATTAGTTTCAGGAAAGACGTACTTTATGTACTTCTTTGTTAGGATATAAGCGCAAGAGTATTTAAATTATTAAATAATATTATTATTATTATTATTATTATTTATTCAGACTTATTAGTCAAGGAATTCAAAATTGGACCAAAAATAATTTAAGTGGCTGAAAAATATGGTATCTCAGCGAAAACAGTTTTCATTATTTTAAAACATATAAAATTAATTTGATGTCATTTGAATCGGAAACTTCTTCTGGCAACAGCAAAAGAACAAAGAAACCAATCTTTGAGAATATCGACAGGTCTTGAACAAACTGGAATCATTTTTTGCTGAAAATAACAAGAAAAATTTGCAATTTGTAATGTATTTATGAATGAATGCAATTGTAGTTTCTTTTAAAAAATTAAAAAAAAAAAAAGTTCCCTAACTCGAAGTCTCTATAACTCGAACTTTTTTCTTGGATAATGGTGATTCGAGTTAGGGAAGTTCGACTGTACTTGCCACACTCACACACACACACACGCAGTCAGACAGCGACATTGACGATTCATTGCATACCTTGGGGCGCCAATTGGGGATTTCATTAAGACCATCAAGATTTCAGTGATGTTTTGTACACCCCCACCCCTCTTCATGATAATAGATTCCCAGTATGTAATTCCGAATTGCACGTTAAGTAAACTCTCAACAGACACACACACACACAAACCAATCCAATGTCAATTATATATACTACTCGTAAATATTGTAAATGTATATAATTACTTGTATATCTGAATGAGCTCACGTTTTTTGCACCTTTCATTTGAAGCTTAACAATATTTTCAATTAATTTTATTGCGTAATACTTATAGACATATTTTCAATTACTATCAATGTTATTGAAACTTTCATTAATCAATTTGTTTATTTGTTTTTTGTATGATGACAACAGATGATGAATCTGGCGAAAAGGCCGTATCAGTATTACTCAGCGGTGAGGAATCTGAACTCATATTCATAGATCATGGATACACGGAAATGACGGTAAGTACATGGTAAAAAATATATATATTTTTAAGCAAAAGAATAATGCTTTAAATAACTCTTATTCTGTTAAATAAATTAACTTTAAATACAAAAATCCAGGGACTTGAAATAACTGTTATTAATCAAAATTTCAACTCTACAAATCACATATAAGGACTAATGCAATTTTTGTTTAAAATACATCAAACTTATATTTGAGATTAAAACAAATTAAAGTCTTGAAAGACTTTTATTTGTGAGGAAAAAAATAAAAGTTTCAAATAACTATTATTTTTGAATTGAAAACCTTTATAAGTCTTTAACGACTTATAATTTGAAAATGTTTATAAAAGTCTTTTTTTAAAAAAAATCAAAAGAAAAATAAATCAAATTTAATCAAAATTTTTGATTTATATAAAAATATAAAAAAAAATTTGTTTATCAAAAAAAATTATCAAGTATAATTTATAAGGCAAAATTCTTTAAGTAATTATTAAAAGTATTTTTTTTTTATATTCCTCATAACAGTTTCGGTCCGTTGAAAAAACACAATTCGACAAGCAAGATATTTTCTTTTATTTAAATTTTTAGTTCTTGACGCATCTTTTAATCAACAATTCAAATATGCCTTAAATAAAAACAAGTATTTTTGTCTAAGAAATGCATCGGGAACAGAAATTATTTTAATCAGCATACGCAAAATGTCAATTCAAGCAACCAGCACTCAGGATTCCAACCGTTGAACCTGAAAGATACTTTATCTGTGACATTTCATAATGCCATTAACATGCACAATCAACACACAGATACACACACACACACACACAGACACACACACACAGAGAGAGCTTAGCTCTCTACTCAGGCACCTCTCTTTTGAAACCTCACTCAATGTCAGTTTATTTTGCTTGCTTTCTTTTGTATCATTATTATTTTTATTTGCTTTCACAGCCGGATGAATGCCTGACCAACTATGATCCACATGGTTACTGCGTCATTTACTCGGCCGCAGACCGCAGCAGCTTCAGCATTGCCGAGCAGGTGCTTCAGGTGCTGTGGACCAATCAGAACATCGCCCAGAAAGCCATCATACTCGTGTCGAACAAAGCGGACCTGGCCAGAAGTCGACTCGTTACGTCCGAAGGTAAATAAATAACATGCACATCACTAAACGATTTCAGAAATTTTCATTAACACCTCAAAATGCGCTCGATTGGATTTCTCTCTCTCTCATTTTCTTTTTTAAACTCTGTAAAAATAGCTACATACAGTATTAGTTTGTGGGTGTGTTTGTGGTTATATTGTTATATCTATCTGCAAAGGACAGCACAAAAGCGTCCATCGACATCGACAGCTGCAGTCGCTTTAATTTTGGTTTTTCAATAAAAGTTGATCAAGCGGAAGTTGATTATCGCCACGTCCAGCACACACACAAACACACACAATTATTATGGCTATACAGACTATAAATGTAAGGCTTTATATGTGTATATAAATAAATATATACATACATACAGACATAGATGAAGCCATCGTTAAACGTGAAGCGATTGAAGGTCACTTGCCTTATCCGCTGTCCGCTGTCCGCTCGTTGCCTTTTATGTATCTTCAAGTACATACATCCACTTAACTTACCCTACACTCTGACTTTATATTTACTTGGTTATTTTATTTAAAACAAAAATTACTAAAAATTAAAATACGCGTTTGTAAAACTAACGTTTTTTCAGCGGGATAAATTTATTAAAATTTAGAAAGTTTTTCTTCTAAAGTCAAAAATTTATAAAGCAACTTCAACCTTGGGAAAACTTAAAGCCAGGGACCGTAATCATTGTGAGTTTTATTATAAAAATTACATAGAAATTATTATTAAAAGATTTTTAAGGATTTTCTTCAATCATTATGATTGATGTTGAGCCAAAATTAAAACTCCTAAGTAATCATTATTTGTGATTTTTATTTTTTCGCTCAAAACAAAACTTATTTTGAAAAAAGTTTACGTAATAATTTTAAAGATTTGTTTTTGTGTTTTATGGATCCTCTGGGTTCCTTTCAAAGGGATATGCAAAAATACTGGTTGAAAATCTTACACAAAAAAGCCATAAATTTAAAGTGGGTTTTATTTTGAGCGAAAAAAATAAAAAATCATAAATAATAATTATTTTTAAGTTTCATTTTATCGTTCAAATTTAATCAATATCATTATTATTTTGTATATTGATTTTTTGATGTAAAAAAATTCTATAAAAACTATTTGCGGTCTCTACTTAAAATTAAATTAACCATTTTTAAAACATAAAAAAAATATTTTTATTGGATTACCCAGTGTAATTTACAACCTTAGTTCATATAAAACCACATTTAGGACCTACAAAAAACAGTAATTTATATAGAGTACTTCAAGTTCGACATTAACAAGTTGTTTTAACGTGAATTTAAATGGCCAACAAATTTGTACACCGTAAGCATCATCTTTATATATCTAGCCGGTGGGCCTGGCTTTCTTTCATCTAAGATATTCAATATTTTTACAAATTACATTTGTCTTTAATGGTCGCTTACGGAAGTGTCGGCCTCAACAAAAGAAAGCTGCGTATTTGGGTCATATGACAAAGGCAAACGGACACCGGGTGGAAGAGATTGGGTGGTGGGGAGAGAGAAGGAGATGGGAGGAAAGGGGAGGAAGGCCAATAAGTACATTGGTCCCCGCTTAATGCTGGGAAATTGTTTAAGCGCAAAATTGATTACATTTCATTCCTGCGGCTTACGTTTAAATAAGCTCATTTCTATTGTTGTCAATGCAAAGAGGCAGCCCCAAATTTCATCAAATATTTATAGAATTGTATGAACCCAAAACATGGCCACAGACTTTAGCAAACCCAGCGGCAATTATTATTGCTAAAAAAAAACAACACAAAATGCAAGTAAATTGTGTAAAAATTCCAGTCTACACAGTTAGTTATGTAATTGTTTTTATTGCCAAATTAACACACATATTTTATTTTTATTTTTTAATATGTTTTTTATACTTGCTTATGGTTTTTTTGCAGGAACCGCAAATAAGAGTTATGAGAAACTGGATAAACTTTTATTTTCAATTTTAATTTAAAAATTAAAGAATAAAAGTTATTTTTCAATTTTTATTTTAACAATTGAAAATAAAATTAATTTTTCTATATTTACTATAAAAATTTGAAATAAAAATTATTTTTCAATTTTTATTATAAAAATTTGAAATAAAAATTATATTTCAATTTTTATTATGAAAAGTTGAAATAAAAATTATTTTTCAATTTTTATTATAAAAGTTGAAAATAAGAATTATTCTTAAATTTTAATTATAAAAGTTGAAAAATAAAAATTGACTGTAATTTTTTTTTGAATTGAAAGGCGTTAAAAAATAAAGAAAATAAGAGTTGAATAATAATTTAAAAAACAATTTAAATTTAATTATTATTTTATCATATTTTTTTTTAAATCCAAAAATAAGAGTTTTCATTTAATTTCTTGCTTAAAATCAACAAAAAAAACTTTTTTTTAATAATTTATATTTTGAAAATTATAATCGTTACGGTCCCTGGTTTTTAGAATAAATAAAATAATAAAAATGAGAAATTATGTTGCAATAATAACAAGAAATAGTGAGATTTATTAGGGTTCACTTATTTAATTTTAACTAAACAATAACGACTTTTGCATATATATTATATATCTTATATTTATTCAAGCAGCTGCAATGCAGTTTGCAGTTTGGCCTTTTGGCTGCCAAGTAGTTGGCATTGTTTATGTGTTTTGTTTGCTTTTAATTAAACGACGGACGGACAAGGAGTCCAGCTGACTTTTGTTCAGCTTAAGCCCGGGAAAGGAAAACGGTTGAAAATTAGCAAATAACTTGCTGTTCAAGCTTTAAAGATGTTTAATAAAAAGGGCCATAATAAGCTGTTAGAGAGTTTAGGAGAGATGAGAACATTCTATCAAAATCTAATAAAATGACGACAACTTTTTTCGCACAGCGTTAATAAAAATGTCTATATGTATGTGTTTGGGTGTCATAAAAACGAACAGTGCCTACAAAAACACACACACACATATACTTGGCTACTTATTGTGCTCATAGCTTCAGATTTAACGACAGCAGGCGCAGGAAACGTGTCAAAATCTGCAGAGCACACAGGAAAGACAGGCAGGGGAAAGTAGGGAATATATGGGACAGGGAACAGGGAGAGGGAGAGGATATATATACATAGGTTAATGGGCAACGTGTTAAGATATAAACAGTCCAAGTTTTGGGCTTTTATTACCCACCACCTAAGAGTTTAACTAAGCGACGCAATTTGATTTGATTAACTTGTCGCCTAACCGAGATTCACTAAATTGACACTAAAATTCGCAACTTGTTTTTGTATTGTTTTGCAGAGGGCAAGGCCATGGCCACAGCATATGATTGCAAATTCATTGAGACCTCGGTGGGCATCAATCACAATGTGGACGAGCTGCTCGTGGGTCTTTTATCCCAGATACGCCTCAAGCTGGAAAATCCCGAGAAATCCAGGTAAGTAATTACACCCAGTGAAATAAGTATATGTGAATGAAGTTATTCAACAAAAAATATACTTTTGATTTACGTTTGAATGACACTAAAATTGCTTTAAGCCTTTAAGTACCCATGGAAAATTTAGAATCTTTGTAAAAGTGTTTTTTTCTACTTTTTTCGCAATTTTTTTTTTTTATAGTGATTGCAAAAAAAAATTTTTTTCAAAAATATTTTTGTTAGTATTTTTTATAATTTTTTGGAAATCCTAAAATGAATATTTTTCTCCTTATCATACAAAAAGTGAAATTTTAGCAGTTTTCAAAAAATCATAAAAAAATACTAACAAAAATATTTTTAAAAACATTTGTTTTGCTGTCACTTTTACAATTGTTTGAAGAATTTTTTTGCATCAAAATATTTTTGAAAAAAATCGCGGAAAAACTAGAAAAAAAACTCTTACAAAAAATCTAAATTTTCCTTGGGTACTTATTAGGTTAAAGAACAAAAATACTTTTGTTAGTATTTTTTAAAATTTTTTGGAAATCCTAAAAATGAATATTTTTCTCCTTCTCATACAAAAAGTGCCATTTTAGCAGTTTTCAAAAAATCATAAAAAATACTACAAAATATTTTTAAAAACATTTGTTTTGCAGTCACTTTTAGAATTGTTTGAAAAATTTTTTTGCATCAAAATATTTTTGTAAAAAATTGCGGAAAAACTAGAAAAAAAAAACTCTTTTACAAAAATTCTAAATTTTCCATGGGTACTTATTTGGTTAAAGAAAATGTCTTTCAAACGGAAATTAAATGTTAAGATTATTATAAGAAATCTGCATTAAATCTTTTGTGTTAAAAGTATATTTTTTTTGAATAACTTTATCCACATATACTTATTTCCCTGGGTGTACTTTGCTGACAAAAACAACTCTGTGCAATTTGTAACTCTCTCTTGTTTTTCTCTTTTTTTTGCAGAGATCTATTTCGCAAGCGTTCCATTCGCAAGTCGAAACGTCGTGCCTGCTCCCCGCTCAGCGCCGGCTGCCTCAATGCCAACACGCCGCTGGGTCCGCTTGGAAATGCACTGGGGGATGGGGCGGGCACACCGCCAGGCAGCGCGCACAGCAGGTGAGACTCCGACACTCAACATCCATCCACATCCTGCAGTTAATTATAATACACGATTTCTTTCTTTCCTCTTATCCTTCTTTCAACTGCAGTCCACGTAAATATCGCGGCTCTCGCACCTCCACCAGCCTGAAGGTCAAGGGGCTGCTGGGACGTGTCTGGACGCGCGATTCCAAATCGAAGAGCTGCGAGAATCTGCACGTGCTCTAAGGAGTCCACAACGACTGAGCATGGTCAAAGGAAGGGGCTCAGTTTTAATCCAATTTAAATTTTTTGGTTACCCCAAATTCGGTGCATAGAAAATCCAAAGGATTATTATTTACTTAAACCAGCGGTGGGCACGAAATCTGAACTCGGGAGCACTACAACAACATCAACAAGCAGCCGCTGCTCCCGGAGCCACTGCGTGCCCACCGCTGACTTAGACCACAAATGTGAAGCTCCCTAAAATGATTTGCCTAAGTTTTGAAACGTACAAGCTACAAATAGACTCATAACTCATAGTTGTATTACGAATACTATATTGTAAATATATTGTATCATTATTTTACTTATAAATTAGTTATTTTAAAATTTAGTACCGCAAATTTTGTATATATTTCAAGTTTATTCATCAAATATATAATATATATTTTTAATTTATTTTACCACTGTGTTTTCTTTTCTTAAAACTTCTTCGACTTTTATTTTTTATTAAATTTCAAATATCATCAATCATTATAATATGCAGTCAACAAATTATTTACAGGGCTTGAAAAGTTAATTATTATATAATTAAATGCAAACCAAATCAAAAGCAATAATTTTATGTAATTCGTAAATTTAAATTATAACCCAATATGAGATATGAATAAATTGTACTGATTTTTAGAATGTTTGGCAATTGTTTGCCAAATTTATTTATTACATTAAATAATATATATAAATAATGCTATTTAAATTGCATTTTAAAGCCATTAATATTCGTATTGTTCAAATTGATTATTCAATATTCAATGTTCATTAATGAAACTATAAAAAATTAAAAAAAATATATATATTTATATGTATTATTCAAATTCAATTTGCATTATGTAGTTTTTAAGTAATTTGCTAATTTTTGGAGGAAGGCAAACAAATTGTTTTTGTTGCAGAAACCATGTGCACAGCAAATGATTGGCACTTATTATAGGTTTCTTACATTAGTCGGGACCATTTCGAAAATTAACTAGAGCTACCACACAATATAGGTACAGTGGCGGAAAATTAATAGGGACACACTTTTTTTACTATAACTGCTATTGTAAGTCAAGTCTTCAAATTTAAAAAATATATTTGAGTCATCTAAATTCCGTTTGAATGATGTAGGTTTCCTTAACCCATTAAGTACCCATTGAAATATTCGAATTTTAAAAAGTCTACTTTTTCAAGTTTTTTCCTCGATTTTTCCAAAAATGTGGGATCAGAAAAATTCTTAGACGATTCTAGAGTGACTGCAAAAAAATTTTCAAAAATATTTTTGCTAGTATTTTTTATAATTTTTTGAAAATCCTAAAAATGACCATTTTAACCCATTTTTCCTCATTTTCATGCAAAAAGTGCCTTTTTTGCAGTTTTCAAAAAATTATAAAAAATACTAGCAAAAATATTTTTTAAAATTTTTTGCAGTCACTCCTAGAATCGTCTAAAGAATGTTTTTGCATCCCAACATTTTTTGGAAAAAATCGAGGAAAAATTTGAAAAAGTAGACTTTTTTAAAAATTCGAATATTTCAATGGGTACTTAATGGGTTAAGGAAACTTATACATCATTCAAACGGAATTTAGATGACCTTTCCAAATATATTTTTTAAATTTGAAGACTTGACTTACAATAGCTGTTATAGTAAAAGAAAGTGTGTCCCTATTAATATTGCCGCCACCGTATTACTACGGCCAATTAGTACACTCTTTTTTAATAAACAAGTTATTGTAAGTCAAGTTTTCGCAGTAAAAAATATATTTGGAAAGGTCATCTGAATTCCGTTTGAATGATGCATAACTTTCCTTAACCCATTAAGTACCCATGGAAATATTCAAATTTTAAAAAACGTCATTTTTAAAACTTTTTTCCTCGATTTTTTAAAAAAAATGTTGGGATGCAAAAACATTTTTCAAACAATTTAAGGAATGACTGCAAAATTTTCAAAAATCTTTTTGCTTATATTTTTTATAAAAATGACGAATAAGTGCCTGCTAAGCAGTTTTCAAAAATTTATAAAAAATATAAGCGAAAAGATTTTTGAAAATTTTTTTTTGCAGTCATTCCTTAAATTGTATGAAGAATGAATGAAAAAATCGAGGAAAAAAGTTTTTAAAATGACGTTTTTTAATGGGTTAAGGAAAGTTATGCATCATTCATACGGAATTAAGATGACCTTTCCAAATATGTTTTTTTACTGCGAAGACTTGACTTACAATAGCTTGTTTAGTAAAAAAAAGAGTGTACTTATTAATTTGGCCAGCAGTGTATATGTTACCTCCCATCGGGGGACTCGAGAGTGTTTAACATTAGTTTTTACATACGATTTACAGAATTATTGGTATCTAAAATTATGAATAAATCAAATATATAAATTAAAATATAAATTAAGACATTCATGTTGATAACACGGACCGTCTGTATCAGATTTTGAAATGTCCTGCACAACAAAAATTTTTAAAATTATCAATGTCACAATTAATATCCGTAGGTACATAAACATTTCAATTTTTTGACAAACTTTCCGCTACATTATTATAAATGTGAAATTGTATGTATGTATGTATATCAAAAACTATTGCAGCACAATGGAATTTAAAAGTAAATAAAAATATAATACTAACATTTTGGCATTGTCCAATTGTCTCTTTAAAATACAAAACATAATTGTAAAATTGCAAGTTTCAAAAAAAAAATGTTGCAAACTTTAATAACTTGTCTATGAATTTAATAGTAACATTATTTAGATGTATTTTTTTGTCCAGCATTAAAACTTAAACAAACCAAAGAAAAATGAACATTAAGGCTGCGCGCACACTGGGAGCTGAAAGAGGAGCTTACAGCGGAGCTTATCAGCTCGAAAAAAAACCAACACACTGCTTGTATGAGCGTGCGCACACTGAAAGCTGAGCTTATCTATTAGTTTTGTTCTGAACTTTTCAGCTCGCCTATAAGCTCAGCTGTAAGCTCCGCTTTCAGCTCGCAGTGTGCGCGCAGCCTTACAAGTTTAAAATACAAAACCGAAATGAATTCGAGCCGTGGAAAGCCAATGGCCAAGATGCCCGGATGGAAACTGGTCTAAAGATTGATTGTAAAAAGCTATGTAGAATCGCAAAAAAGTCAGCCATTAATAAATAGTTGTCATGATTCATGAGTGTTTAAGCCAGAAGTGAGAAAGACGAATATACTCCATTTACTATTACAAAAACTATATGTGTAATGCGTGTATAATAAATGTGTAAACTTTCAACTTTAATCAACTATTTGCTGTTTTATTTAAGGGGGTCTTCTCATTCAAAACCCGTTTTTTGGACCCTTTTTAAAAAAATTCTTATTTAAAAACGCAAAGAATAATTGAAAAATTTTATTTATTTATTGTATTACAAAAGTTTCAAAGTAAATAAAAAAATTTTTTTTGCCTCGAACGAGGGCTGTTCAAAAAGTAATGAGACTTCAAAGTTGGTGGTGAAATCGGCGGCCACGATTCCGGGTCTCCGGAGCGTCGGAAATGAAAAAAAAAACGGGGCTATAATCAGTATAGATGTAATTCTCGGGTGAACCTCAAGCTTAATTTTGTGATTTTTTTTGACAAACATGGCGGCCATTCAAAAAAAACATTTCAATTTCGGTCTTTTTTTTTGTAGCTTAGTGTAAGAAAAAAATAGTAAAATGTTTTTTTAAAATTATGGTCGAGGTTCACCCGAGAATGCGTGACAATTCTGCGACGATTCCACTTTGTTTCATGAAAATCGGTTCAGTTGAACTGGAGATATCATGGCCTCCAGTTCGAAAAACGTGGTTTCGAGGTAGAACGCGTTTAAAGTTTTGACTCCACTTGCATTGACATTAACATTGCTGGATAAAAATGGCCATATCTCCTTAAGTATTTCGAATTTCTAAAAATCCTTTTATGGCGTATGCATATTCACAACTACCCAAGCTATAACATAAGATGCAACAAAAAAAATAGTCGATCAAAAAACGATTGTCCAATGAGAAGACCACCTTAACTCAATTTGAATCATTATTATGTGAGCAAATCAATAAATATAGACTTAAACATTATTTTATAATATTATTAATAAAACTTATGATGATTATTTATTATAATTTTATTAATAAAATTTATCATGATTACAGTTGTTGCTTTAAATTTGTTTGACCGTTACGATTCCTGCTTTGAACTGAGCGCTAGTTCATTTGGCAGTTCCCCTGAACCAGTTCACTTCAAACGTCAGCAACTGTTCAGCCTGAGAATGGCAAAGCAGCAAATCAGCTGTTCACACAGCTGTTCACTGCTGTGAATGACAATTTTTTATTTTGGCCAGTAGCAAAATTTCACGGCCAACGCCAACGTGCAAAATTCGCGGTCATCGTTTTCGGCTACGACGACGAGGAAATGCGCCAGTGCTTTATGTAATATGTTAAGCTGACCAGAAATATAGCTTTAGTGAACAGAAACCGTGTGATATATACATACATATATTTATATATATATTAAGGCCATAGAATGCTGCCCTATAAAGTGGGCGTGGCAGTGCGCGGCACGTTGCACAGCCAGATGAACCAGTTGCTCCGATCCCAGGTGCCTGTGATGAGCTTTCAGTTCCGCAACCTGTGCCCGCTGTCGGAGTACGAGAAGCGCGTGAGTTCCGGGCAACTGATGGTGGACACGAAGCAGAAGGAGACGATGCAGCAGCTGGACAAGCTCTACAAGCGAATCATGGGCTATCAGCCGACGACACGCGAATCGTCGGGCGGCGGTTTCTTCAGCAAGCTCTTTGGCGGCAAATCGGACGCTGATGATCCCGATGACGATTTGAATGCGGGCAGCCACGCCCCCAAGGGCCTGTACATCTATGGGAGTGTGGGCGTGGGCAAGACGACGCTAATGGATCTGTTCTACGATTGCTGTGAGGTGAGTCAAATCAAGGGCGTCGACAGGGGGGGTCAGGAGGGGGTCGTGCCCCCTCCAGAGAATGGATAAACTTGTATTTTCAATTTTTATTTAAAAATCCAAGTTTTAAAGTTATTTTTAAATTTATATTAAAAATAAAAATTATTTTTCCATTTTTATTTAGATAATTGAAAATAAAAAATATTTTTCAATTCTCAATTCTCAATAAAAATAAGAAAGTTAAGTTATGATTTTCAAATAAAATAAAATTGAAATTAAATTATTATTTTTTAATGTTTTTTATTTAGATCGAAAAATAAGAGTTTTTTTAATGTTTAAGTTATGAGAAACTGGATAAACGTTTATTTTAAATTTTTATTTAAAAAACCCAAGTTTTAAAGTTATTTTTAATTTTTATTAAAAAAATTAAAAGTAAAAATTATTTTTCAATTTTTATAAATATAATAGAAAATAAAAATAATCTAGGGTGCCACAGAAATCGCTTTCGCTTGAATTTCACTTAAATTTCATACAAATTAAAGTGAAATTTAAGCGAAAGCGATTTCTCTGGCACCCCCGTATTTTTCAATGCTCATTTCTCAATAAAAATAGGAAAGTTAAGCTATGATTTTCAAATAAAATTGAAATTAAATTATTATTTTATAATGTTTTTATTTTGATCGAAAAATAAGATTTTTTTTTTTAATGTTTTTGATAAAAATCAACAAATAACTTTAATTTAATATGTAATTTATATTTATGATTTTCAAATAAAATTGAAATTAAATTATTATTTCATAATGTTTTTATTTAGATTGAAAAATAAGAGTTTTTTGTTAATGTTTTTGATAAAAATCAACAAATAACTTTAAAAATTATTATCGTTATATACATTATTTAGCTTCAGAAATTCAACCAGAGTAGTTTTTAAAACTTGAAAAAATGTGAAGAAAGTATTTTGGTCACCCCCCTTATTAAAAAGCTGCCGACGCCCTTGAGTAAAATGCTGAGCAAATGATTATTTTAATCAACTTTATCTTTGAGCAGATCGATCGCAAGCGACGCGTGCACTTCACTGCTTTCATGACGGACGTGCACGCCCAGATTCACGAGGCCAAGGAGCGCCAAGGTCCCGTCGATCGCGCCTTCAACTCGGAAAAGCCCGCACCCTTCGATCCCACGCGACCCGTGGCCGACAGCATAGCCCGCGAGTCGTGGCTCATCTGCTTCGACGAGTTCCAGGTGACGGACATCGCGGACGCCATGATCCTTAAGCGCCTCTTCACGCACCTCTTCAGAATGGGCATTGTTGTGGTGGCCACCAGCAATCGGCATCCCGAGGATCTGTACAAGAATGGCTTGCAGCGCGTCAACTTTTTGCCATTTATTGGCTTATTGCAGAATCGCTGCCAACTGGCCAAGTTGGATTCGATCGACTATCGGCGCATTGCCCAGTCGGGAGACACCAACTACTTCGTGATAGGCCAGACGGATGCCGAGGCCAACATGGATCGCATGTTCAAGATTCTGTGCGCCGAGGAGAACGACATCATTCGACCCCGCACAATCACACATTTCGGTCGCGATCTGACTTTCCGCCGCACCTGCGGACAGATCTTGGATAGCAGCTTCAAGGAGCTGTGCGATCGCGTAAGTATTTCACGGCAGTGATGCCTAAAATTTCCTAAAAAATCAAACAGAACGGCCAAAGAAAACAGACAAAAAAAAAAGCTGAAAAACTAAAAAAAAAAAGACGGAAAAACAGGCCAAACTGTTTTTTCTTATTTTTTTTCTTAGTTTAAAGGTTTTAAAGCATCTTCAATGATATTTTTCGTAATTTGCTTTGTTATTAAACTTTAACCATGGTGGCTATAATCTTTAGGTATTTGCCAGGCAATTTATTCGTATGGCAACAAATTTTGTGTCGAAGATAATAGATAAATGTGCATATAATTGAAAAACTTTATAATACCTAATTGTCAAAATAGCAAAAGGGTTATTGCCTGCAGTGTCTTGATATTGGTTTGCTTCGGACCAAGTTTTTACAAATTTTTAACATTCTCCCATTTTAAGAGCTGAATTTTGACGTTCGGGGAAAGTGTTTTCGCCTTAATATCGTTCCATTTTCAAAAAGTTCCAAAATTGGCATTATAGAATCCTTTTAGGATTCAATTTAATTGAATCTAAAAAGAGCCAGTTTTTCGAATAGAAGATGCTTGAGATTTTTCCGGGCTTAAGCACTTAAAAACCAGACAAATCTATCCGAAAAAATCCAATTTGGCATCACTGATTAAGCTATAAGGATTGGCAGATAAATTTTAATTATTTAATACTTTTCGTTTACTTAAATTGTCAGACTAATGCTAGAGATACGCGCCCGTGCGCGAGGGGTCGTTGGTTCGATTCCTGGTTTGGTCAACGAATTTTTTTAGTTTCTTTTAAATTTTTTTACTTTTAATACATTTTTAAAATTAAAAAAAAACCGTGCAAATTAGTTTAAATCACTCATTTGTATATTATGTGTTTGAAACGATAAGAAAATAATTAAGGATTAGTATGGGCATCAGATCTTTAGCGTGCCGAGGCCTAGGCCCAGGCCCAGGGTATATTACTGTGGAGTGCACTCGACTGTTCCGATTGTTTAGACTTACATCTATATATATTAATATATACTTTCTTTACAGCCTTTGGCAGGTAGCGACTATCTGCAAATCTCGCAATTTTTTCACACTGTGCTCATACGCGACGTTCCCCAGCTGAATCTGAATGTCAAGTCCCAAATGCGACGATTCATCACACTCATAGATACCCTATACGACAACCGAGTGCGCGTTGTCATCTCGGCCCATGAGCCACTGGACAATCTATTTGAATTGGGCGACGGATCACCCATATCCGATACGGATCGTATACTTATGGATGACTTGAAGATAAATCAAGGCTCGGTATGTAAAATTAAACAGACTATTTAAGTGCTTTATTTAAAATTGTTATTTATTTTTAGCATGATTCGAAATCGAGTGTATTTACGGGCGAGGAGGAACTGTTTGCCTTTGAACGCACAATATCCAGATTGTATGAAATGCAGAAGAGCGAATACTGGGAACAGTGGGCGAAACATCGATGATATAGAACCTTAAGATCAGTTACTTAGTTACTTAAGCACTTGAAAGCAATAATGTAATTAGCGCAATTAAACTTTCCTGCTAGCCGTCACAAATTTAACGTTGCCTGTGTTGTTTATTAAAATTGACGAGAGATTATAATTGATTAAGTTGTTATCTGTTTTCCCACCGATGTCAATATTAGACAAATTGTTATCAGACAAATATTTGTGCCGACTGATGATGATATTGTGCCGACTGATGATGATGATGTGTGTGGACTTTGAGGGTGTGTCTAAATTAAGCTTAGTACACTCTTACAGCTGTGGTCATGCAAATAGCACAAACAAAAATATTAATGATTACAGGAAAATATATATACATTTATTGAAATCAGGGATTAAAATCGAAACGAATATCGGTTTCAGTTACGGTTTCGGTTATGGTTGCCTTTAAGTTTTCGTTTGTCGGTTGCGCAAAAGTTTTGAATAAAGGTTTCGTAACGGTGAACCGGTTTTTGTATGGCTCGGTTTTTAAATACCGGTATGGTTTTGGTTCACGAAAAAAAATTTCTTTGCAATAATATAATAAGAAAGTTATGCCTTTTTAATTATTAATAGCCATTACTTTCTTAATGTTTCATTCACACATTTACTTCACATATTTCATCAGTTTGATGTAGTTTATTTACATTTTAACAGTTTTAATATTTCATTTAGCAAATTAATTTTATTTGCGCTTATTCGGTGCTATGAAAATTCGATCATGAATATCACAAATAAAAATGCTAAATTAAAGATAAGAAAATTAAATTAAAAATGAAAAATAAAAAGAAAATCAAAAATTAAATACAAAACTAGTAACAAAATTTTAGACATCACAAAAAAGATTTAAGTCGGAAAAAATAGAAATAAATAGTTTATAATTTTACGTTTTAAATTATTTTTAACTTGTTTTTCAAATTGATATAATAAAAATTTAAAATAAAACATGCTTTTCAAATTGTATTTAAAAGTTATACCATATCTTTTATTTGCAATTTTTAAAATACATAACATATTAAAAAATTAAACATTTTATTTGAAAAATTTTAAATAAAAATTGTATGTATTTTTTTGGATGCATGAAAAAACGAAAATAAATGGTTACTAAACGGGTATTTCGGCTTACAGAGTTTCGGTTTTAAGGTTTCGGTCAATTAAAAACTTTTTTTTTCAGTTACGGTTTCAGTTGCGGTTTTAAATTGCAATCGGTTTTTACCGGTTAAAGGTTACGGTTACGGTTAGAATTTTAATCCCTGACTGAAATCAAATGCTATTTCGACTAAACAATTATTTGTTCAACTTTTTGGTTTGACACCATTGTCAACATACATATTTTATGACAACAGTTTTACACATTTTCGTTTCTGCGGGATTATTGAGACTTTCGATCAGCTACCAAAATGGACATGAAGAACTTGGTGGTGAACAAAACGTTGCCCTTCGGTGAGCAGTGTCCCAGTAAGATCCCCTAACAATTTAGATATCCTCATCTTCATGCCCACAGATGCTTCGCTGCTGACGGTGCACATCTCACTGCGTCAGGTGGAGGAGATTGCGGCGAGCATCTCCAAGCGCTGCGTCGTCTCCGGGGTGAATGAGATTGCCTGGGCCCTGCGGGCGCTCATGCTGACGGACCTGACCACGCTGGCTGGCGACGACACCAAGGCCAATGTGCGGCGTCTGTGTGTGCGCGCCTGTTATCCGTTCGAGCCGCAGTTCTTCGACAAGTACTTTGAGCGCACGCTCCTCCAGGACATTCACTGTGCCGCCATCTGCGTGTATCCGGCGCGTGTCAAGGATGCGTATACCTCAATCCAGCAGTTCAATCAGCTGGGCAACGTGGCCATTGCTGCGGTGGCCACGGGATTTCCCACTGGCCAGTACGGGCTGCAGACGCGACTCCAGGAGATTAGCCATGCCATTCTGGCGGGTGCCACCGAGATTGACATTGTGATCAATCGTCAGCTGGCCATATTGGGCGACTGGAATTCACTCTACAACGAGATTGTGCTCATGCGCAGTGCTTGCGGGGATCATGCGCTGCTCAAGACCATTCTGGCCATTGGGGAACTGGGCACTATGGAGAATGTAAGTAATTAGTTAGACCCTGTACTTTAAAAAAGTATAGGGGTCTATTAGCTTTGTCACAAAAAAAATGTGCGTAACAGGCAGAAGGAGGCGTGGCAGACCCCATAAAGTATATATATTCTTAATCAGCATCAACAGCCGAGTCGATATAGCCATGTCCGTCTGTCCGTCCGTCCGTCTGTAAGAGCGCCTAGATCTCAGAGACTATAAGAGCTAGAGACTCCAAACTTGGTATGTAGGTTCGTCTATATTGCAAGCAGATCGAGTTTGTTTTAGATTTTGGATCGGACCACAATATCATATAGTTGCCAAAGGAACAATCAGTCGAAAATCAAGTATTAGTATGGAAAACTTTTTTGCTGTTTGAGATAACTAAATTAAACTGACAGAATATGAAGATGGGATGGTCCCATACATACTGACCAAATTTGGTTGGAATCGAACTACTATATCATATAGATCCCATAGGGACAATCAGTTGAAAATCTAGTCTTAGTATGGAAAACTTTTTTGCTGTTTGAGATATTTCAACCAAACTGACAGAATATGCATAAAAGATGGTCCCATACATACTGACCAAATTTGATTGAAATCGGATTACTATATCATATAGCTGCCATAGGAACAATCAGTCCAAATAAAGTCTTAGTAAGAAAATCTTTTTGTTGTTTGAGATATCTTTACAATAAGTACAGGGTCTCCGACAGTCGAGTACCGCTCGACTGTAGCACCGCCGACTAGTTAGTTAATCATCTATTTATTTATATACTGTCATCTTTATACTCTGCCCGATTCCAGGTCTACAAGGCGGCCATGGTGTGCATGATGGCGGGCGCGGACTTCATCAAGACATCCACCGGCATGGAGGTGGTGAATGCGACTCTATCCGTCGGTCTGGTCATGATATTCGCCATACAGGAGTTCAAGCGACGCACTTGCCAAATTGTGGGCCTCAAGCCGGCGGGCGGAGTGCGCACAGTCCGGGATGCGATTGCCTGGATGACGCTGGTCAACGAGACGCTGGGCAGCCGTTGGCTGACGCCGCAGCGCTTTCGCTTTGGCGCCTCGACGCTCCTGAACGACATTGAGAAGGTCGTGCGCGAAGGAGTCGCGAAATTGGAACGCGAGGCGGCCGAGAAGTCGAATCAGCAGAAGACACAGGCATCCGAGGCGGGCAGTGAGGACGCCATGTGCAAGGAGCTGCGCAAGAAGCAACTGGGCCAGAAATAAACTCCTTTCGTATAGATAAATTGTAATAAAATGTAAATAAACTTTTTTTCATTTGAATTCAAGCTGCTGATCAGTGTTGCCAACTCTTCTGGTCATGAAAAAGCTAAACTAGCCTTTGAAAAAAGCTAAAAATAGCCAGAAAATTTTGTTGATAGCTAAAAAAAAACGCTTACGTAGTATCACGATATTTTTATTGATTTAATCCTGTGTTTTTGGTATATTTTGATGCAAAAAATTCTTCAAACTAGGAGTGAATGCAAAAAAAAAACTTGAAATCTGTTCGCTAATATTTTTTATGATTTTTTTTTACAAAAAGTGGCTGTTTAGCAATTTTCAAAAAATTATAAATAAATACTAGCGAAGGGATTTTTCAAAATTATTTTTTCAATCACTTAGAATTGTTTGAAATCTCTTTTGCACCAAAATATTTTTTGTTTGGGACCGAAGAAAATAGTTGAAAAATAAACATTTAGAGAAATTTTTTTTTCATTCAAACGGAATTTAAATGAATAGAAGATTAAATTAAGAAATCTGCTTCGAATCTTTTTTATTATACAAAAATTTAACAAAGTTAGGAGGTAGAAAGATATAGTGGACCACTGTATATATTTATAAATTCATTGTTAAATACCTCGTTAGTAATGGTATACAACTCGATTCAAAAGATTTCATAGTTAAAAACGAGAAAATTTAATGCTCTTTTGGCATATCGCTGTGTTTTTGCTATTCGAATGGAAAAAATACTACCAAGTGTTTAAGTGTGGTATCGTAAAGCATAAAAATACATGAAGCTAACAGATGTTTTTAAAAAGCTAAAATTACGCCAATATCGCTTGGAAAATAGCTATAATTCCCGCTTCCCGCTATTTTACAGTTTATCCCGCATTTGCCAGTAGCAACCCACTAAATCTATCGGGAAAATAGCTAAATTGGCAACACTGCTGCTGATCAAACAGTGTGACCAATCGATTTTTATACAAGTCTTAGTATTTTTTAGTATTTACACCATTTGCGTATATTGCATATTTGGCGGCTAAACAAAGCTGGTCACACTGAGTACAAAACTATTGAAAAAAGAATTACATTTTAATTTAAGAAACTTTTTTGCATCCTCGCTCCGCCCACTCTCAACGCTGCTGTAATGGTAAGTGCGCCCCCAACCGATCCGTAAACGCCCGTAACCGGAATTTGAGCAATCAACGTACGCAAGTGCCTTATTAAGTACAGGCAAAGAGCAAAAAAACGCTGACTGCGCCCTCGGCCGCCCACTTTTTGCTAGCGGCAAACAAAAAAAAAACAAGTGCAACTGCGGGCGCAAGCATAACCGGAGTCCACATAACCACATATATATATATACCACAAGCACACAGTCCCAGCATGTATCCCTGGAGCTCGTCCTCGTACAGCGGCCAAGCGCCGAATGGCGGCCAATCCAGGGTAAATACGCCACGCACCGTCATCAATACACTGCAATACACTTCATCCCCCCACCCCCCGCCCCCCTCCCCTCATTCATTATCTACTGTTACTGCTACTCAACTTCCGCCTATCGCCCAAAGGGGGCGCAGTCGCAGTTTTAAGCTCGTTGGCTGTGTTATCATCATCACGAATGCATTCCAAAACTAGTCGGCGGTACTCGACTGTCGGAGACCCCGTACTTATTATAAAGATATCTCAAACAGCAAAAAGATTTTCATACTAAGACTTTATTTGGACTGATCGTTCCTATGGCAGCTATATGATATAGTAATCCGATTTCAAGCAAATTTGGTCAGTATGTATGGGACCATCTTTTATGCATATTCTGTCAGTTTGGTTGAAATATCTCAAACAGCAAAAAAGTTTTCCATACTAAGACTTGATTTTCAACTGATCGTTCCTATGGCAGCTATATGATATAGTGGTCCGATCCAAAATCTAAAACAAACTCGATCTGCTCCCAATATAGACGAACCTACATACCAAGTTTGGAGTCTCTAGCTCTTATAGTCTCTGAGATCTAGGCGCTCTTACAGACGGACGGACAGACAGACGGACATGGCTATATCGACTCGGCTGTTGATGCTGATTAAGAATATATATACTTTATGGTGTCTGCCACGCCTCCTTCTGCCTGTTACGCACATTTTGTTTTGTGACAAAGTTAATAGACCCCTTTACTTTTTTAAAGTACGGGGTCTAATAAGCTGGCGACGCTTATCTCATCTCATTTCGTGTGCTCTTTAAATACACGCATAAATTGTGTCATGTTTTCGCGAGATTGGCCCACTGTACCCCACACTGTATGCTACGTTTCGTTTCAGACGATGCCCAATGGCTTGGACGACCAGGAGAAGCTGCTGGCCGAGGCGGTCGGTGCGGCGCGCAAACAGGCATTCCAAATGAATCATTTCCTGGACAAGGAGCGCATGCTGGACGCGCTCAAGTGTGCCAGCACCATGCTGAGCGAGCTGCGCACCTCGATGCTCTCACCCAAAAGCTACTACGAGTTGTGTGCGTATAAACAAACATAAATCAAATAATGAATCATATTATTAATGGAATTTCCATCTTAGACATGGCCGTAACGAATGAGCTGTGCCACCTGGAACTGTACCTCAGCGAGAAGAGCCACAAGGAGACGGATCTGTACGAGCTGGTGCAGTATTCGCACACGATAGCGCCGCGTCTCTATCTGCTGATCACGGTGGGCATTGTGTACATCAAGAACGACGCGACACTGAAGCGCAGCATACTCAAGGATCTGGTGGAGATGTGTCGCGGTGTACAGCATCCGCTGCGCGGTCTCTTCCTCCGCAATTATTTGCTGCAGTGCACCCGCAACATTCTGCCCGACGTGCTGGTGGCGGAGAATGAGCACGAGGGCAATGTGTACGATGCCATTGACTTTGTGCTCACGAATTTCGCCGAAATGAATAAATTGTGGGTGCGAATGCAGCATCAGGGACACTCCAGCGAGAAGACGCGCCGGGAGAAGGAACGCGAGGAACTGAAAATATTGGTGGGCACGAATCTGGTGCGACTGTCGCAGCTGGAATCCGCCACGCTGGAGACCTACAAGCGTTTGATATTGCCGGGCATATTGGAGCAGGTGGTCAGCTGCCGGGATGCCATCGCCCAGGAGTATCTGATGGAGTGCATCATACAGGTATTCCCCGATGAGTTTCATCTGCAGACGCTCGATCCGTTCCTCAAGTCCTGCGCCCAGCTGGAGACGGGCGTCAATGTTAAGAACATTATTATATCGCTGATTGAACGCCTGGCGGCCTATAATCAACGCAGTGGCAAGGTGAGTACCCCCAGATCCCCATCTACACTCATGGACAAAATAATAGGTGCACTCTTTCTTTTACTATAGCAGCTATTGTAAGCCAAGACGTCAAATTTAAGAAATATATTTGGAAAGTTCATCTAAATTCCGTTTGAATGATGCATAACTTTCCTTAACCCAATAAGTACCCATTGAAATATTCGAATTTTAAAAAAAGTCAACTGTTTTCAAAATTTTTAAAATATTTTTGCTAGTATTTTTTATAATTTTTTGAAATTGCTAAAAAGCCACTTTTTCTAAATTCCGTTTGAATGATGCATAACTTTCCTTAACCCATTAAGTACCCATTGAAATATTCGAATTTTAAAAAAGGCAGCTTTTTTCAAAAATTTAAAAATATTTTTGCTATTTGTTATATTTTTTTGAAAATTTCTAAAAAGCCACTTTTTGCGTGAAAAGTAAGAAAAGGGGTTAAAATAGTAATTTTCAGGATTTTCAAAAAAATATAAAAAAATATAAGCAAAAAGATTTTTAAAAATTGTTTGAAGAATGTTTTTGCATCCCAACATTTTTTGGAAAAAATCGAGGAAAAAAGTTTTGAAAGTTGACTTTTTTTAAAATTCGATATTTCAATGGGTACTTAATGGGTTAAGGAAAGTTATGCATCATTCAAACGCAATTTAGATCAACTTTCCAAATATATTTTTTAAATTTGACGACTTGACTTACAATAGCTGTTATAGTAAATAAAAAGAGTGCACCTATTATTCTGTCCATGAGTGTATATCATAGATATTCCAATCGAGAATCGTTTCAGACCAGTGGCAATGCCATCGACGCCATTATACCCGCCGAAGTCGAACTGTTTGAGGTGTTCAGCGTGCAGGTGGCCAACATCGTGCAGACGCGCACGGACATGCCCCTGGAGGACACCATCTCCCTGCAAGTGGCCTTACTCAGTCTCGCCCAGAAAGTGTACGCCGATCGTGTCGACTATGTGGACAAAGTGCTGGGCACAACCGCACAGATACTCGATCGCATGAACATGAACAAGTAATTGCATACAGTGAATATTCTTTAAAAGACTCTCAATTAATGGATTCAACTTATTTACAGCATCTCGCATCTGTTGTCTGTGAACCAGGAACTGTCGCGCCTTTTGCGGATTTGCATAGATTTCTACAACAACGCGCTGACCATCATACAGCTGAACAACTTTTGTCCGCTGCTGGAGAAGTTTGATTACACCTCGCGCAAATCGTTGGCGCTGTATCTGGTCATGAACATACTGGAGAACGAGACACAGGTGACCACCGCGGAGCAGGCGGACAGCCTGTTGACGATCATCACCCCGCTGATCAAGGACGATGAGACGAACGCCACGAATAACAGCGCCGATGCCGAGGAGTTTGCCGAGGAACAGGGCGTGGTAGCACGGTAAGTTGCAGCTCGGTATTTATAATGTAAGACTCTATATACGAATGTCGTAAAATATTACTCAGAATGCGAAAATTCGGAAAAAAAATTAGGAATCCGAAATTAGGAATACAGTTATTAGGAATCCAAAATAAGGATGACAAAATTGGGAAAACAAAAATTGGGAAGACAAAAATTAGGAAAACAAAAGTTAGAAGAATCCGGAATCAAAAATATATTATTATGTAAAGTTAGGAATCCAAAATTAGGAATCGAATAACTAGGAATCCAAAATTACGAATCCAAAATTAGGAATACAGTCATTAGGAATCCAAAATTGGGACGACAAATATTGGGAAAACAAAAATTGGGAAAACAGAAATTAGGAAAACAAAAATTAGGAAAATAAATATTAGAAAAAGCCGAAATCAAAAATATTTTTTTTAATATAAAATTAGGAATCCAAATTTACGAATCCGAAATTAGGAAGACAAAAATTGGAAATACAAAAATTAAAAAAACAAAAATTAGGAAAAGCCGAAATCAAAAATATTTAATAATATAAAATTAAGAATCCAAAATTAGGAATCGAATAATTAGGAATCCAAAATTACGAATCCGAAATTTGAAATACAGTCATTAGGAATCTAAAAATACGAAGACAAAAATTGGAAAGACAAAAATTTGGGAAAACAAAAATTGGGAAAACAAAAAATTAGGAAAACAAAAAAAAAAAGGATGAAATCTAAAATATTTTATAAAAAATCGCGGATTTTAATCAAATATTTTTAATTTCGGATTATCCCTATTATCAAAACGACAAAATTCGTCGAACCTTTTATTTTAAAATCTACATGTTTATATTGTGGGCCAGCTTATACAGAAAAAATCAACAATATTCTCCTCTTTGTGTTAATCGTATGTATTGAGTAGCGATTTAAGACGGTTTTCTACCCTTCCATATTTTGATTGTATTCTTTTCGGGCCTATCTCCAGCGTTAATTTGAATAATCTTAATGTCTTGCTCATCTTGCTCTATTATTAGTTATTTTAAAAATTTCAATATTACTAAATTCCAAAGACTTCCCAATTTCTTTTTCTGCCTCATTTGATTTTTCCCTAATTTTTGTACTCCGAATATTTTTCTTAGTTGAAATTCCTAATTTATGATTCCCTATTTTTTCTTTCCAATTTCGAATTCCTAAAATGTTATTCTTGTTTTTTTTTCTTCTTTTTTAAAATTCCTTAAAAAAGTTTCGGAATTCGTTTGAGGTATTATAATATAATATAATATAATAATAATTATAATAATTTCTGAAACAGCTTTATACACCTGCTGAAGTCTGAGGAACCGGACATGCAATACAAAATGCTGCAAACGGCGCGCAAACATTTGGGCAATGGCGGTGGCCAGAGATTGAAGCACGTCCTGCCGCCGTTGGTCTTTGCTGCCTATCAGCTGGCGTTTAAGTACAAAGCCATCGCCGAGCAGGACGAGAACTGGGACAAAAAGTGCCAGAAGATTGTGCAGTATTGTCACAGCACCATCAGCGCCTTGGCCAAAGCAGATCTGCCCGATTTGGCGTTGCGTTTGTATCTGCAAGGTGCGCTGGTCATAGGCGAGATTCGCTACACAAACCACGAGACTGTCGCCTATGAGTTCATGACGCAGGCCTTCTCGCTGTACGAGGATGAGATATCCGACTCGAAGGCCCAGCTGGCGGCCATCACACTGATCATGTCCACATTCGAGCAGATGTCCTGCTTCGGCGAGGAGAACGCGGAACCGCTGCGCACCAACTGTGCGTTGGCTGCGTCCAAGCTGCTCAAGAAACCTGATCAATGTCGTGGCGTTGTGGCCTGTGCAGCGCTCTTCTGGAGTGGCAAGTGAGTGCTAATTGACCTGTTCAATTTCAATTAGAATAGCTAATCAATTAGATTATTTTTGGAAATAATCGTAGTAACTATATAATTCACTGTTGAAAAACTTGTGATCATATAATGATTACGATTACAAAAATCCAGAAAAAATCTAAAATTATTAAAATTATTCAAAAATAATCAGAAAAAATCAAAAATAATTTTTTTGATTGTGAAAATTTAAAATGATTTGATTTTTACTAAATAGTCATAAATAATCAAAAATAATCAGAAATAATCAGGAAAAAATCAAAAATGGTCCAAATTCTCAAAAAGATTATTTTTTAATTTTTTTTGTAATCGTAATCATTAAATAATTGGGCAAAACCGAAAATAATCGTAATTTAATTATTAGTTCGACTTTTTAAACAAAAATAATCGAATTACTAATGATTAATATACTATAATTCACTGTTGAAAAATTTGGGATTATTTAATAATTACGATTAAAAAAAATCAGAAATAATCTAAAATTTTTGCAATTATTCAAAAATAATTAGAAAAAATCAAAAATAATCTTTTTGAGTATTCGGATTATTTTTGTTTTTTTTTCTGATTATTTTTGATTATTTCTGATTATTTCTAACTATTTAGTATAGATCAAATTATTTTAAATTTTCACAATCAAAGTAGCCAAAATAATCTGAAAACATCAGAAAAAAATCAAACATCCGAATACTCAAAAAGATTATTTCTGATTATTTTTTTAATTTTCTGATTACTATTGAATAATTGTAATAATTTTTGTTTATTTTTGATTTTTTGTAATCGCAATCATTTAATAATTGGGGAAAACAATCGTAATTTAATCATTAGGTCGACTTTTAAACAAAATTAATCCAATTACTAATGATTATGATTACTAATCATTATTTATCAGATATGGTATTTTATATATATTACAATACGTATTTCCCTAGGCAAAATGGTGAGGAAATGCGCGACGAGAAGCGTACGCTGGACTGTCTGAAGAAGGGCGCACGGATTGCCTCACAGTGCTTGGACACTGGCGTGCAAGTCCAGTTGTATGTGGAGCTATTGAATCACTATCTCTTCTACTTTGAACGCGGAAATTCTCTGATCACAGTGGCCATGTTAAATCAGGTAAACAGCTTAAACATGCTAGATAACCATTATTTGATTCTTAACTCTTTAATTTTGCAGCTGATTGCCAAGGTAAATGAGGAGCTGCCCAATTTGGAGCCCAGCGAGGAAACCAAACAGATCGAGAGCCATTATAAAAATACATTGGCGCATTTACGCAGTCGCATGGAGTCGAATGACACGACTTTGGAAGTATCCTTTGCTGGCATCACACTGAATTAGAATTAGTGTTGAACTGATGTCTCGTTGTCTCGTTATTCTATTCTCTATTCAATTGGCGCACAGCTCTCATCTGGCAAACAACGCCCCTTGATCACGAATATTTTTGTAACGCTACTTATCAGTCGACAGATAGTTGAATCCACTCTTCAAAAGGCTGGACAAATTAGTTCAATTATCTCACGTTACTTTTATTTCCACAGTAGAACTTTTAT